>FXXK01000155.1:680667-799617 GCA_900184695.1 Betula pendula
AAATACTTTTTTAAAAAAATAAAATTAAAAAAAGGTATTTTGTCTTATTGAAAAATCTATAGGGTTGTTTTTGTCTTTTTGTTTCTATTGGGGAGGACATTGTCATTTGTTTGGTAGTTTGGAGGGAGACATTGTCACAATTGAAAGTTTGGGGGGACATTGTCAATTAAGTGATAGTTTAAGGGGGGTATGTGAACTTTTCCCTAAAATATATCATATTAATTAATCGAATCAAAAAAGGAAATAGTCAACTATTTGATGTTATACAAGGAGAAAAGATTCAACTAATTGATTATGAAAATCTCCAGCATTATTATTTCTTCTAATTCTCTTAATTTCCATTAGAAGATTTTCATCTATAGATAGATGTAGTCCTCAAGTATTTCATAATTATAGTATTTTTCTTATTTTATTTTATTCTCATTCTTAGAAGATTTTAACATTTTTGTAGCTTTAGGATTTCACTATAAATTTGGATTAGTTGTATTGAAATAATCAGTTTTTACCATCAATAATATCATTAGTCTTCTTAATCAATGTGTTGATTTTGTGTATTGAGAACAAAATTTTTCTTTCACGTCTATTGTTTTTGCTGCGTCATTTTGCCTTGTGTCAAAATGGGGAACTAACTAAGCTTTTGAATTGGTACTTTTTCTATAAAAGTAGAATTGCACTTGGTCTAGAGAGCCAAGGAGCTTTTGTTTTGTTTTGTTTTATTTTTTTAATTAATTTAATTCTAACATCAATTAAATTAAGTAGAATAAAATATTTTCTTGGATAAACATTTTATAGATGATGATAGATTATTAAACTAAAGGCTAGCTAGCAGCACTAATAATTATATTTCTAAGAAATATTAACCTACAACTATATGTACTTAACAGTGTGCTAAATAAAACCTTAAAGTTAAAAGGTCAAAGGTTTTTTTTTTTGGTTATTTGTTAATGTTTTGTTTTTAAAAGAGAAAATAAAAGTGAGAAAGAGAATGATGTAAAACCTTTTGCATTCAAATTGTAAACTCGGGGAATTTGTTACACATTCTTTTTTTGTTTTTCTCTTATCTTTTTATTTTCAAAATTACTATTGGATTTATGAGTTTCATATGTGAACACACTTGGAACCCACATATCCAATTCTAATGATAATTTTAATGGGTTGATTGTATTTAGTTAGGATTTTATGTATTTGGCATAATGATTGTATAAGCCCAAGGATTGATCTTCATGATATACCATTTGAGATGAAAATATTTTTCTTGTTTATGAGAAATTCTTTGAAATCTTAAATGAATTCAATGTTTTCAATGTCTTTGATTGAGGAAACATAGGCTTTGCAATGGTGCTTTTAACGTGATTTTATGTGAGTTTGATAAGGTATGCTAAGGACCACGACTCAATCCACACTTAGAATGACTTAGAATAGGTGGAAAATGGAGTGAAAACCTATGATACTTTATGTTTTTTCCATGAAATTGTATAGGCTATTGATTATAAAATGATAAAAACGTCTTGTTGGAAAAACTACACTTATCTTCGTAATCTACCATACAATTTACAACATATTCTCAATTATACAAAAAAAAAAACAAAAAAAGCTAAAAAGAAAAAGTAGGAAAAAATGAATCATGGTCGTTATCGTTATCTAGTGACCCAAGGCGTGCCCGTGGTGTTGACTGTCGAGTGACCACAGCCACGCGTGCAGTGTTTTTAATTTTTTTGAATTTTTTACTATTCTTTTGCCTTTTACAGAATTTTTAAGGGTATTTTTTTGAAAAAAAAGGGGTAAAAGGAAGAAATTGCATTTTAATAGTAAATCAGTAGGATTTATCAACTTAAATTGAAAGACTGAGGAAACAATATAAATTGCGTAATCGATTAAGGATGATTAGTATAACTTGTTTTTTCGTTGGACTTCTTAAAAAGCCAAAGCCGCTTTTTGGTTATAACTTACAGAACTCGGTAATTGCATGCGTCATTTCCCCATGCGCAATATATAAGGGCTTGTTTGACTTAAAGTCTTCCAGCGAGTCTCCACAAGAATTGGACGCATTTCCTTTAGAAGCTCACCAACCGCGTCAAAAGTCATCCGGAGATTAATTAGTTTGATAATAGCTTTGAGAAGTACCTTTTTTAAAAAAAAAAAAATTTAAAAGTGTTTTGATAAGATATAAATATAAGTTCATACATTACTTAAGAAAGTAATTACAACACAAAACTAAATGGAGTTTTTAAATTTTCAAGATACCATAATGAAAAGGAAAATGTTCAATAAGAAACTCTTTCCATACGCTTATATCGTGAGCTTCGCTTATAATCTCTGTAAATGTATTGAGTGAAATTGTCGTTGCAATTCAAAATCTTTTAATGAAAATCTTTGTTTCATATTTGTGCTTGCATATGGACATAATCATGATTTTTTATGTTGGGGGCCAAAATAAAAATGAGAGGTCAAATTTAATTTTAGTAAAGGTTAAATATAATTTTTAAGCCTAAAAATACATATATATTTAACATTTAAATAATAAAAAAATCATTAAAAGAAATTTTAAAACCTAGGGGGCACCATGGCCCCCCTTGGTCTAAGAATTGGTCCATCCTTATGCTTGCGGAAATAAAGGAATCATTGAACACTGGAGGTTTAACAAAAAACCTCTGTAGCTTTTTGAAAAGTCTAGCAAATCGTAAACCCAACATTGAACACTCATAGGCTTTCTCTAATAATATAATTTAATGGGTAATAATACATGTCAACCCCATATTAATTTTATGTTTATCAATTTGATGTGATTTTTAAAATTACTATTAAATCAAAAATTAATAATTTTTTTGGGCTATGTAAATCTAGGTTGTTATGGTCTATTAACAGTATTTATATCGGGCTCTGTAAATTTTACCTAATTTTTTTTTCACTATTTATTTTTTTTGAAGTTTTTATATTTAGCTATAATACTAGCCAAAATTAGTTAGTCTTGTAATTGCTAGCCATCTTTTTGACTAAATATGGCAACAAATGGGCCAACAATGGGGCCAAAATGGGCATGAGTCAACAACTAAGAGCATCTCCAACAGAGTAGGCAAAGGCTCCAAAATAGTCAAATTTGACTATTATTCCTCTTTTTTCTCCTCCAGCAGAGTAAGTAATTTGTAGATTTTGATTATAGAATGAACAGTGAATAGGCTATTCTGCCTATTCACTATTCATACTACAAACAATTTTTTATTGTTTTCTCTCCCTCTCTCTCTTTCTTTCTCTTTCTCTCTCCACCTCTTTCTTTCACACTCTTTCCAATACAAAACAATATTCAAAGAAAATAGATAGTAGAATAGATAATCTGTTAGAGTGTGTATAGAAAAATGAGTAGCTAAAATAGATATTTGTACTTTTTTAATAGCTATTTTGGCTATCATTGCTAGAGATGCTCTAAGAACAACAAAAAGCCGAATAACTAGGCCATCAAACATGGCCATATTTTTCCCGGTTCCATATTTTTTGCCAGAGATAAACGACATGTAGTTTAGAGGTCAAATAAGTTGAACCATCTAAACGACTTGTTTACAACAAAGAAAAAGAAACAACGTGTCTTTTAAGGGTCAAATCAGTTGAAGTGTGAACCACCTAAATGACGTGTCGTTCACAACAGAGAAGAAGAAGGTGTGGAGGCGTGTGAAGCGCAAGACTGGCAGAATCTTCTAGTTTATTTTGGTGGGATTGTATACATTGGCCAATGAGCTTTCCGATTAATGCGGTTAAAAGTTTGAGAGGATGCTTGGAAAGACAAGGATTCGAGGCAAAATGTTATTGAACAGCTGTGAAGAGTCCCAGGAGGAAGGTTTCGACGGGAAAAGGAAGAAAACAAAATTGGAGTCTACAGGGCCATTAAAGATCGAAGATTGGTGTTAGCTAATGGCTTTGATTTCATGATGAAGTTTGTAATTAAATGGAAAATGAAAGAGGAAGATGAAGAAATAAAGAAAATGGAGACAAAGGATTTACAGGTAGATCCAAAAATTATAGTGTTTCTCCTAAGCCATAAATTCCTGGCTACAACCGCCAATATAGCAAAATCTTCATCATCCAATTTATCTTGCAGCTCCTCCGAAATTAATATGAAGAAACTCCTCATCCACACCATTGGATTATATTTAAGTAGCGATCCATTTATCTTTTTTAACGTACATATATATTGCGCATGCAATGATCTACATTCTTTTTTTAAGTAACAGTAATAAATCTTTCTAAAACTATTAAGGTATTTATCATGATAATTCAATTTCTATCATATTTAAGTCATTAGTTTGATTTCTAAAGGACTAACAAAAATTAAAGCTAGTTATATATGAAAATACGTTCATTTTTAACATACTCTACGCTCTCAATGCAGCATCGATCTTCGGAATTTATGCAATACAAACTCCTCACCGCTTGTGTAGAAGAATTCCTCGCATAGTGGGCTTTTATGGGATGAACATTATATATGGTTCAAAACTTGATACTATAGTGTAAGAATATGGTTTCTCTTAATTCTAAGCGAAAAAAGAATTGTAACAATGCACTTTTTTGATCTCTCAACTTTTTTCCTATAAAGATTCTAAAAAACACTTGAGGAAATCTCTTTTTCTAAACTCTAAAAATAGTAGATGAGAGTCTAATCATGTAAATTGTCATAAGAATAACACTAACTGGATGTTGTGGCAGCAACAACATCAGAGCACCATGACAGAGTGTACTCAACCATCATCTCTATGAAGAAGCATACAACTCATCAGTGAAATACAAAAATAGAATACAAATTAGAATTACACATTTGATGAGTGTAGAGTAACCAAGGCAAGTGTGAGAGCATGAGTTGGTTGGGCTTCCACATCCCATGAGCCTCTCATAAGTCACCTGCAAATCTAATATCATAAAGGAATTTCAATAATATATATATTGATAATTACAAACATGCACACTTAAGAAAACATTCACATCCAATTGCATGGATTTTTTTTTTTCATTTAACTTTATATTGAAATTAAAAAAAGAAAAAAAAAAAGAAAAGAAAAAAAAGAGAGCTAAAAACCTGATTGCATTGCTCCTCATATCTATCACTAATGCCTCAGTCCTTGATTCATTCAAGTGTGCTTGTCGTTCTTGATTATTGTGTGCTCGTCTTTGGCGATTTTCTATTCTAATATATAGTTGAGGGAACATTTTGAAAAAAATGTCATCAACATGTTTACAATAGCATATCCTCCATCTCTTCCAAAACAAAAGAGGTCCAGTAACAATCCCAAAGCCGAAAACAAATCCCAATTCAGCACTTAAAAAGTTCTCGTCAACTGGATTCTCAAAATCCGAATGATTTCTTCAGATGTTGGAGGTGATGATCCTCGGCTCTACATGTGTGCATTTTTCTTTCAAGGGAAAGCCACATAATCTAGAGTTTCCTTCATAGGAAGTTTCCAAGAAAGTAGCAAATTGTTTGATCAGTGGAATCTTTCCCACCAATTGATTGAACGAGAGATTGAAAACCGATAGGAAAATAAGACCATTTGCAAGTTGAACTGGAATCTCACCAGTAAGCTTGTTGCTTGACAAGTCTAGTGAATCAAGATAAGTCAATTTCTTAGAGATGAGGGGATTTGACCTGTCAAAGCATTATGAGACAAGTTGAGGATATGTAGCAATTTGAGTTCTCCTATTTCTTCATGTATTAGCCCCTCAAAATTGTTGCATGAAAAGTCAAGGGATGTGAAGATAGTTAGGATCTGCACTAGCTCTGCCTCTAGACCTTTGATGGTAATAGTTGTCACATCTTGATAATAAATATTTATCACATTGTGATCATTAATAATCATAGAATTATCTTCAAATTGGAGGTGATTGAGTTGGGATTCAGCCTCATTTTTATCTTTTGTCATTGCCTCCCAATTAGAAAAATATTTTATTGGAAGGTTACCTGTGAAATTGTTTGCAACTAGGTCTACAATTTGAAGCCTCATCCTGGAGCCATTAAGCCCGGCACAATCAATGGACCCGTAAAATTTGTTATATCGCAGAACAAGAACATGCAACATAGATATGTTCTTCAAGTAACATGGGAAGGCATCCTCAATGTGGTTGTTCCCAAGGTCTAAAACTTCCAAAGACATGCATCTGGCCAAATATTTTTGTAGCTTTCCTTCTAATTGGTTTCCATTGAGATTTAAAGTTTGTAAGCCACAATTGCTTGGAAGTGTATTAAAAATTGCACCAATGAGGTTGTTTCTTCTTAGATTCAGAACCCTTAAACCTTGAGTCAAGTCCCCTTGATTTTCACACATCTTAAATAAGCATAAGGGAATCGTACAACTCAAGAAATATTAGACAAATCTAGAACACAGAGAAATGTCATATTGCATATTGATCGAGGAAATGTTTTCAACTTACTAGAAGCCAATATTAATGTGGTAAATTGAGGAAAGGCATATACTGAATAATAAGTTCCATTATATTCAATCACCAAGTTGTTGTGAGAGAGATCGAGATTTGAAAGATTTCTCAAGTTCTTAATCAAATTAAGATGTAGGGAGCCGTTAAAGTTGTTCCAAGAAAGTGAGAGTCCCTCAAGACTTCGAAGTTCAAAGACTAACATGGGTATTGGCCCTTCCAAGTTGTTGTGGCTCAAATCAAGGCCCTTTAATAGGTAAGAAGAAACGTTGAAAATTCAGTGAGTTGACCAGAAAATCGATTGTTGGAAAGTTTTAACACCCACAATGATGGAAGGGAAAACAAAGAAATTGGAATTCTACCTTCCAGTGAATTGTAACTCAAGTCAAGAACCTCCAGATTCAGAAGTTCTTCCCACCCACCGAATGGAAGTAATCTGACCTGTTAAATTATTATTGAAAAGGTCTATTGTGATCAAATTCTTGCCCAAGCTGAATGATGGAATTGATCCATTGAAATTGCAATCAGAAAGCTCTATTTCAAACAACATTTTCAAGTTATCAATAGAATATCTGAATATGGCAATGTCCTAGAAAAATTTGTGCTACTAAGCCCCAACACTTGAAGAGATCCATTCGGAAGAAACTCAGGCAACGAACCTTGAAGTAGTTTATTATCATCTAACTCAAGTGTTTGTAGTGTTGGAATCTGAAAGATTTTTTCTGGAAATTTTCCATCCAACCCAGAAGAAATGAAACTCAAGGATGTCAAATTTTTGAGATTTGCAAAAAGTTTCGAAAATGGAGCAGAAAAATTGTTAAAATCCAGACAAATAATTGAGAGAGATTGAAGATTCAGTAAGGAGGAATCAAGAGGTCCTGAAAGAAGACAATTTGACAAGCTCAACACTATAAGCTTTGGTAGTAAAGGTGATAAGGCCGGGCCCCACTCATACCCTTGCGCTAATATATTTACACAATCAAGATGAAGTTCCGTAAGCTTCGAAAGGTTTTGAACCAACATATTTATATTTGAATTCTCAAGTTTTAGTGAATCAGTAAATAAATCAAGAGTAATCAATCTTGTCAAGTGCGAAATTGCAATTGGAATCTGCCCCTTAAAGCCTGCATCTGATAGGTTCAAATAACTCAAATTCGTGAGTTTGTCAAATTGGGATGAAATTTGGTAATAAAAGTCGTTATAGGCCAAATTCAGGTGCTGGAGATGCCAAAGACTAAAAAGGCTGCTTGAATTGTCAAGTCTACTGTAGATTGATTCACATCTCAGGTCGAGACCGATAGCACATCCCTCGTTGCAGTTTACACCTTCTCATGAACAACAATCAGCACTTTGATTCCAGTGCACCAGTTTTGTGGACCAATCCCTGTCGAATAGGAGGCTGTTCTTCAATTGGAGCAACAAGGCTTGCTGATCGGCAAGACACTGTCGAGACGCCACAAAGATAGAGAAGCTGGGGAAAAGTAAGCATATGGGCATCAAAAAAAGCGATTAAAAGAGTGGAATTCTCATTGGACGCTAGCTGCAATAAGAGACACCCACACGATAATGAGTTGAAGAGTTAAGGAAATTAGTAACATGGATTCAAGAGAGTAAGATAGAAGAAGCTTACATTTTGGGGCTGTAGCTGATGTGTTGGCTGACAGAAAACCACTCAGATTTGGCAACTGAAAGTGTAGAATAAGAGGTAGAAGAAGAAGTAGCGAAGGCTTTTTTTCAATTGGAACGAACAACGAACAGTTGATCTCCGAGTCACTAAGTGTAAACTCATGAAACAATATTTACTTAAAAGGAAGATGGAGAGAACAGTAATCAGCAATAGCCTTAGGATTAATTATACTCACCAGGGCTGAATGAACAGCCCAGGTTAGTTTTTCTTTTTTTGTGGAGTCATTCAGCCCAGGTTAGTTTTTCTTTTTTTGTGGACCCTACATTATTAAAAAAATAATTTTTTTTTTTTTTTATTTCCATCCAGCCTGGACTGAATGAACAGGCTGATGGAAATCATTGCTCTAGCTTTAGGGGTAGCAAAAACTTATATTGGAAGAGTTTTAGTGATTCCTGTGAGGCTGTGACTCTGAGATTGAGTGAGGAGCTGCTACTTAAACCACGAAAAGTGGGAGGAGCTGCTGAAGGATGTGACGGTTTGCTTGTCTTCTAAAAAAGCAATGGACGCATTTTGGTTAGATTAGAGCACTGCTAGGGAGCTATTGAATTAAAAGTTAAATTTGATGAGAATTTTTTTTTTTTTTATTTGGAAAGTCACTTTTTTTTTTCTTTTTGAAAAAATACTTATGTTATTCAGATCATAAAACTAGAGCAAATTGCTCTAACAAAACAATATCAGAAATACAAGTAGAAATTTTTTTCATCCAAACTTAATTCATGACTTGTTTAATTGCTGCTTTGGCTAAACCATAAGTAACAAAGTTTACTTCCCTTTTGACATGAACAATCTGCCATTCAGGCAACCTATTAAGCACTCATCCATCATCTACTAGTTGTCCGTATCTACTTCAATTTCGACCGTTTGACTTAATAGCTGAAAATAAGAAGCAGACTCTAAATAACACCTAGAAAGGGGGTTGAATATGTGTATATCAAATAAGCGCGGAATTTAAAGATATTCAACCACACAAAATATTATGAAAACAATAAAGTACACGACACAAATATTTTGGTTACGAAGTGGAAACCTTTTGAAGAACTCTTCAAAAGTAAAACCACTCCGGGGCAGTCAAACCCAAGAAATCAATGCACTAAAGAAAAACGAGAAGTTACAAGATATTCATACTTACAAAACCTTTGTGAGAGACACACTCTTGTACTAGACAAGTGACCCGCTTGTCCACTACCGTAGTAGTTCTCCCAGACCCTCTGAAAAATTCTTATAGTTGATTTTCCTTTACCGGAACTCCTATAGACTTCAAGTGTCGTAAACGAGGATTGAATAAACTCTAAGAGATGAACCATATGATTGTTCTAACAAGCCTAAACCTCTCTTAGCACATATAAAATAGCCTCTAAATCCCTCGAAATAATGCCTCCAATCCATACAAAATTCATGCTCCAAAAGCCTTTAAATAGACTTGAAAAAGTAGCCCTGAACTCATAAAGTCGGTTACCCAAAAATTACAATTTTGCCATTCCGCCTAGATTTTCTTCTTCTCTTCACAACACGTTTTGACCCCCTAAACGTTGGAATTGGAAAAGTTTCATGAAATACCGACTTGTATGATTTTAAGTCAGCTTTCCAACACCATCAATTTTTCTTCAATCGGAATTCAGAATAAAAAGTTATGATCAGTTTAGTCCAACTAGGTCAATGTTGACAACATATACAATTTTGAAAAAATGTCTTCAATCAACTTTTTCACCGACTTAACCCTAAACTAAAATTTACAACCAAATATGTTTTGACACTGAATTTGCCAACACTAAAAACCTAACAATAGCATTAACTATTTAGAGCGCATCACCTTCCATAACACTTTTCTTCGGGCCCAAATCTTTGCCAAACTCTGCGGCATGTAAAGTTTCTAAAGCTTCAACTGCAACTTATTCGAAATTTCCCGACTTAGTCAAGCTTTTCACATCTATCACATCTTCCTTATGATCCCTCACTATGGATCCCAATCCTATGCGCCAATTAGTCTTACCAATCATAACATCCCAGTTAAGTTTGTATATGTCAACTTTAAAAGGTAGAATTCTCTATATTTTTCAGTATTTTAGATAAATATTCTTTTTTTTTTTTAATTATATATTTGTACTCGGTAACAGCCTCATTTCCACAAGAACAATAACGGCTGTAGCCTAGAAAAGGAAAAGTCTACTTTTTTAACTCCTTTATCCAACTCTCATCCAACTCAAGTGTAAAAAAAATTTTAATTTTTTATTATTATTTAAAAAAAAAATCACAAAAAAAGTTAGATGGGGTTGGATGCTTGGGTTGGACACCAAGCATCCCCTAGAAAATGAGGTTCAGCGTTGGGTTTACGGTATGCTTGACTTTTCAAAAAGCTATCGACGCGTTATTGGTTAGAAACCTCCGGTGCTCAGTCGTTGCCTCATTTCCACAACCACAAATACAATACAACAGTGGTTTGCTTGACCTTGAAAGTCTTCCAATTAAGTCTCTATGCAGAACTAGAAGCAATGAATTGAACGCATTTTATTTTGAAAAGCTTTTTGGTCTTTAAAAATTATAAATATAATTATTTGACTAAATAGCTTTTTCTCTTCCTCAATTTTCAACCTCCACTTCCTCAGCTTCTTCTTCAATCCTATGGGTCGTCATCTGCTACTCTCCGCCACCGTACTCACCCTCCTCACCATCTCTTCGCTCTCAGGTGATCACAGAAACTCACACCCACCACGAAAAAACCAATTTTTTTTTTCTCTAATTTCCTCCATTTCCCGCTAACACACTTCGTGTTTTTGTCCATCTTTGGTCCTCACAGAGGTCCGCTCTGCTTCCTTCAAAATAGTCAACAACTGCCGGCGCACGATATGGCCGGGACTATCCTCCCAGACGGGACAGCTCCCCACCACCGGGTTTGCTCTCAAGAGCGGCGAATCCAAGAACATATCCATTCCCACGCCCTGGAATGGTCGGATATGGGGTCGGACCCACTGTGGCCAAGACTCTAGTGGCAAGTTCACGTGCCTGACCGGCGACTGTGGGTCCGGGGCGCTAGAGTGCGCCGGGGGTTCCGGCCAGCCACCCGCCACGCTGATAGAGTTCTCGCTAAACGCAGGGTTGGACTTCTACGACGTGAGCGTGGTTGACGGGTTCAACCTCCCATTGCTCGTCGTGCCCAAAGTTACAAGCGGTGCACGTGCATGCGGCACTACCGGGTGCTTGGTGGACTTGAACGGCGCGTGCCCCAAGGTGCTCAGCGTGTCGCGTGGGGATGGGAGGGAAGGCGTGGTCGCTTGCAGAAATGGAATATTGGAGATGCCGGGCGTGGCGTTCGGTGACCCCAGCGTGGTCGCCAAATATAGGTGGTCGTTGTACGCGCTGTTTTTCAAGTCTGCTTGCCCACGCGCGTATACTGACCCGTTCGATGATAGGACTGGCATGTTCACGTGTGCCTCGGCCGACTACATTATCACATTCTGCCCCTCGCCTGATACAGGTAAAACTACCGAATAACCTTATGGTATGAATTATTTTGTGTTGGTATCTTATGCAAATGTGGGGTTAGTTTAGTCATTTTGTACGGATGCATGGTTTGCCACGCTGGCACTTTTCAGAAATTTCACTGTCTTGTATGAATAATAAAGTATTTAAGAAAGTTATGAACATTATTGAGGTGTGAATTAGTTTGGTTAACAAAAGTTGATCTAATTATTACTAAATCTTGTCACGTCAATTTTGTATGATTTTTGTATAACAGTGAGATGGGGGTACTCTCAATCAGTTTTTATTTAAATAAAAAAAAATCAAGAATTTATTGATAATGCCACATTAGTAAAATGAAATAAAAGTGTGATATATAGCAGTACTCATTTGAAAAATGCTATTTAGATTACCTCATCTTACTTTCATCATACTGGAATGATGTAACAGTATTTTATGGTCCTATCTCACCCACATCGCACAATTGACATAATAGTGCTCAATTAACCCTGCCATCTCAGCCCTCGTTTAAAAGAAAAGGCAAAAAATTACAACTAAAAATCTAAGTACTGTCACCTTAGCTTAGTGAGATGAGAATGGGATGAGAAAATGCTAAATAGCATTTATCTACATATTTTACCAGGATAAATATACTTTGCTCTTTCTCCCTACAACTATCAACCTCAATACATTTACATCTCCAAACCACGACTCATTGTAATTTGTTCTTATAAACTAACAAAATGTTTTGAGTTGCCTTCTGTGTCAAATTTGGCTGATAGTTTGAATGGAAAAACGTTAAACATAAATGGCACCTCAACCGTTTTTGCGTGACCGTTTTGGAAGGAAGTGGTGTTTTTTTTTTTTTTTTTTTTTTTTTTTTTAAGTCGAAGGAAGTGATGTTTAGTAATAATGATTAACAGAAACCCAAAAAAAAAAAATCTTTGTTTTGTTATGATTGGTCAGACGACCACTCTCAAGAGAAGAAAGGAGGGTGATCGTGCAACCACGCCAGCCAAGCCTCAACGTAGCTCACCCTCTATCAGCACAATTCCGTAATTTTGACCCTCAAATTAGGATTTTATTTATTTATTTATTTTGGGAAAGAAAACAACTCATATACGTGTAACTAGCACATGTGACATTTTTTTTTTTAATCCAAAACTAATGGTCAAAGTTGACGCAGAGATAAGTAGAAACGTTTTGGTAGTTTATTGATCCGAATTGCGATGCGTCATAGTTTGAAAGTATAAGATCGTGTGATAATTTAGGAGGCAAAGCATAATTTATACATTTTTTAGTACTTTATCTAATAACCAACTTAATGGACAGATTGTGCTCTCATATAGAAAATGCATAATAAATATCTTTGGGTCCTTTTGTAACATGTGATGTTGGTATAGGATTAGATCATATTTGAATACACCTTAGGTCTTATCATAATGATTACTATTACATGTAGATCCTACATAATTATATGATTTCAAAAAAAAAAAAAAAAAAGGCTCTTATGCAAAACAATTGAAAATAAAGTTATGATACTCCAAAATTGTCATTGCCAAAATTAACTTGGCAACTAACAATGCAGAGCACCTTTATAACTCAAATTATTGGACCTTATAATCGTTTTTAGTAACACTTAATGTAATAGTATTATCAATAAGAATAATATTATTCTTCACACCTAAGAAGAAAAAGAAGAAGAAGTGAACATGTCATGTATTCTCAGGACTTAAACAACTCTAAATTTTGTAAAGGTCCAATCTAACTACTCAAGGATATCATCCTAAATTTCAATTTCTAAATTACTTGTCGTCCCTTGACTTTTTTTTTTGTTTTTTTGAAAGATTGATTGTTGACATGTAGCTTGGTGATACGATAAATAATCACTCTAGGCTCACTCAAACAGCCTTTACATAATAAAAATAGCATTCAAGATACCATCACTATAGAGCCTCCCATAAAAAGGGGCACATATCCCCAAGTAATTATATATCTCATCTCTCACTTTCTCTATCCGGTTTTCTCTTAAAAAAATATTTATTAACTTAAACATCGAAAGGTTACTCAATCCTTCGAAATTAACAATTTTTAGTGACTTTATTTTTCTTGTTTTTCAAGTAATCCATCGCTAATCCAACCATCCAAAAATATACTTTAACATAACTCATGACAATATCTTTAGAAGTTGTATAATAATTCTTCTTTTCACAGACAACAAGGCCCCATTAAGTTAGACTTAGACGAGTATTTTGTCTTACTCAAGAGACCATCACAACCTAGATTAAACATGTACAATGAACAAAGAATAAAAATATTACAACCAATTCGACAAGGTTTGCTTGCATATTACTTATTTTTGTGGGGGAGGTCCACATGCCTACACGTATCACTTCAATTGCTCCAAGTCAAGGAAAAGAGCAACGGCAACATCGCGGGGTATCGGGCGGAGACTGGAAAAATTAAAGGGCAGAGGAATTCGGGCGGCCTTAGGGATAGGATGTGAACACAAGCAACCGTTTCTCTAAAATTTATTCACTTTTTTAGGGGTAGAAAAAATTGTTAAAAAAATTTCTACAAATGTTTTTTTTAGTGTTTCCTAAATTAAGGAAACACCAAATGAATCAAAAGTTGTACCCTTAATTTAAAAAATTAAAAGTAGTTCCATTAACATTATTTTAATATATAAAAAAAATAATAATAAATAAAAAAAAAAAAAACTTTATTTCTCCTCTCTTTTTCATTTATCATTTGTTTGAAATAATATTTGAATGATTTTTCTTCTTCTAGCATTTAATTTAAAGAATATTTAAATGGTATAAAGAATGATAAGAGAAGCTATTGTGAAATTTATTTGAATAAGGAAACAAAAGTGTGTAGTTATCTACATTGAGGAAAAATCTAAATAACTGCTACTAGTTACTAAAAATAATCAGAGAGAGTTTTCACCAAGAGTACATTAATATAATTACTTAGACACCATTTAGCCCAAAAGCCTAAATTAATGGGTATAAGTCAACTTATGTATATTAACATTATTTTAATATTATATTAAAAAAAAAAAAAAAAACTTTACTCTCCTCTCTCTTTTGAAACAATATTAAATAGTTTTCTTTTTCTAACATTTAATTTAAAGAATATTTAAATGGTATAAAGAAATAATAAGAGAAACTATTGCGAAGTTTATTTGAATAGGGAAACAAAAAATAGTGTAGTTCCCTACATTGAAGAAAAATCTAAAGGAAGCTGCTGCTAGTTACTAAAAACAATCAGAGAGTTTTCACCAAGAGTACGTTAATATAATTACTTAGACACCACTTTAATTCAAAAGCCCTAAATTAATGGGTATAGGTCAACTTATGTATATTAACATTATTTTAATATAAAAAAACTTTATCTCTCATCTATCTTTCCTTTATCATTTGTTTGAAACAATATTTAAATAGTTTTTCTTTCTTCTAACATTTAATTTAAAGAATATTTAAATGGTATAAATAAATGATAAGAGAAGTTATTATAAAGTTTATTTGAATAGGGAAACAAAAAGTAGTGTAGTTCCCTACATTAAGAAAAAATGTAAGGGAAGCTGCCGAAAGTTACTAAAAATGGTCAGAGAATTTTTACCAAGAATACATTAATATAATTACTTAGATACCACTTTAATCCAAAAGCCTAAATTAATGGGTATAGGTCAACTTATGTATATTAACTACTTTTTTTTTTCTTTTTTTTTATGCTTTTTTAAGATGAAACACAACACTCACGATCCCAAGTGTACTCGCAACATGTTGGACCATTTTAGGCAGAAAACTGACATCAATTTCTAACGATTAAAGAAAGAGGACCCATGAGAGGAAGCTGCTGGTTACTGAGGTTCTAACCAAAACGCGTTTCTTGCTTTTTGAAAAGTCAAGAAACCCACGAATTTTCTTAGCTACCACCCACGGTCCCACACCCATCAGCAGCTCGTCAACTATCCACATTTTTCGTTCCAATTGAAGGCATCTTCTTCTACCTCCTAGGTACGTTAGCCTCCCGTGACAATTTCGTCTGGTTTTTGGTCGGCCAACACATCAGCTACAAGCCCAAAAGGTCATGTTCATCGGTCTTACCCTCCTCACGAATAATTGATTTCATCAACTCTTCATCAATTTCATATTGTTTGGCCGTCTCTTGATACAGCCTCCAATGAGAATTCCAGTCTTTTCATGGGTTTTCTTGATGCCCATATGCTTACTTTTCCCCAGCTTCTCTATCTTTGTGGCGTCTGGACAGTGTCTCGCCGATCAGCAAGCCGTGTTGCTCCAATTGAACAACAGCCTCCGACGCGACAGTGATCGGTCCACAAAACTGGTGCTCTGGAATCAAGGTGCTGATTGCTGTTCGTGGGAAGGTGTAACCTGCAGCGAGGGGCGTGTTATTGGTCTCGACCTTAGCCGTAAATCCATCTCCGGTGAACTTGACAATTCAAGCAGCCTCTTCAGTCTTCGGTATCTCCAATCTCTTGACTTGAGTTATAATTCACTGGAAGGAAGTATTCCAATTTCTCTGTTTTCCCTTCCATCATTGCTGGAATTACAACTTTCCAATAACCAATTTTCTGGTCAACTCAATGAATTTCCCAACGTTTCTTCTTCCCTGCTCGACACCCTTGATTTGAGTGGCAACAAGTTGGAAGGGCCAATACCCATCTCTGTTTTTGAGCTCAAAGCTCTTAAGATCCTCTCACTTTCTTCAAATCACTTTAACGGCTCCTTGCAGCCTAATCTGATTCAAAAGTTGACGAGTCTTTCATATCTTGATCTTTCACACAACAGCTTATTGATTGAATATGATGAAACTAATTCTTCCTTATCCTCCCTTCCCTGGTTATGGACATTGAACTTGGCTTCTAACAAGTTGAAAATGTTTCCTGATTTCTTGAGAAACCAATCTGAATTGATTCATCTAGACCTTTCTCACAATGAGATTCATGGAGAGATACCCAATTGGATCTGGGGACTTCGTAATCTTTATTCATTGAATCTTTCTTATAACCATCTGGAGACTCTAGATTTGCCTTTACTCAACATGTCTTTTGTGAGTATCCTAGACCTTCGCTCCAACAAGCTCCAAGGGCAGCTACCGGTTGTCCCATCATATGCTATATACTTGGATTTCTCAGAGAATAACTTCAGCTCTACCATACCAGCAAGCATTGGTAACTCCCTTACTTACACTTATTTTTTCTCTCTTGCGAGTAATAAATTCTATGGGAGTATTCCTGAATCAATATGCAGTGCTAGAAATCTTCTTGCTCTAGATTTGTCTGATAATTTCTTGAGTAGCACGATTCCCCAGTGCTTAATTGAGATGAGTGAGATTCTTGGGGTGCTGAATCTAAGGAGAAACAATCTCACTGGCCCAATTTCTAATACGTTTCCAAGCAATTGTGGCTTACAGACTTTAAATCTTAATGAAAACCAACTAGAAGGAAAGCTACCGAATTCTCTAGCTGAATGCACATATTTGGAAGTCTTAGACCTTGGGAACAACCACATGGAGGATGTCTTCCCATGTTACTTGAAAAGCATATCCAACTTGCGAGTCCTTATTTTGCGATCTAACAAATTTTACGGGCCCATTGATTGTCTAGACCCGAATACCACCTGGTCGATGCTTCAAATTTTAGACCTAGCTTCAAACAATTTTGTTGCAAAGTTTCCAATAAAATACTTTTCTAGCTGGAAGGCAATGGTGGGAAATGAAAATCAGACTCAGTCTCAGCTCAAGCACCTCCAATTTGAAGGTTTGCCTATGGATGTTTATTATCAAAATATGGTTACAGTTACTGCCAAAGGTCTACAGCTGGAGCTGGTGAAGATCTTAACTATCTTCACCTCCCTTGACTTCTCATGTAACAATTTTGAAGGGCCTATACGTGGAGAAATAGGAGAATTCAAATCACTATATGTTCTCAACTTGTCTCATAATCTTTTCACAGGCCAAATCCCACAATCTTTAGGAAAACTGAGAAATCTTGAGTCACTAGATTTGTCAAGCAACGAGCTTACAGGTGAGATTCCATTACAACTTGCAGATGATCTTATTTTCCTATCAGTCCTTAACCTTTCGTTCAATCGATTGGTGGGAAAGATTCCACAAATAAATCAATTTGCTACATTCTCGGAAACTTCCTATAAAGAGAATCTAGGATTATGTGGCTTTCCTTTGAAAGAAAAATGCAAGAATGAAACGTTGGGATCATCACCTCCAACAACATCTGAAGAAACTCATTCGAATTCTGAAAATGCAATTGACTGGAACTTTTTAAGTGCTGAATTGGGATATGTTTTTGGTTTTGCAATTGTTATTGGGCCTCTTATGTTTTGGAAGAAGTGGAGGATATGCTACTACAAACATGCTGATGACATTTTTTTCAAGATGTTCCCGCAACTTTATATTAGAATAGAAAATCGTCAAAGACAAGCACACAGGAATCATGGACGGCGAGCACACAGAAATCAAGGACGAAGGCATTAGTGATAGATATGATGAGCAATGCAATCGGGTTTGACTCTCTCTCTCTCTCTTTTCTTTCAACATTTAAAAAATTAAAAAAATAAAAAATAAAAAACAACAATAACAACAACAATTATCCATACAATTGGATGTGAATGTTGTTTTAAATGATGTTTGTAATTATCAATCTATATATAATATTGATGTACTTTTCTGATATTAGATCAGCAGGTGACTTATGAGACGCGCTTATGGGATGTGGAAGCAAAACTGACCCATGTTGTCACACTGCCCTGATCAATTTTTTATGTTTGTATTCAGCTCTTATTGTAAGATTTGTATTAAATGAACCTATTTTCATATTAGACTACTTTTTTGTGGTTAATTAGGGAGAGTAGTACCCAACACATCTGTGTTTGTGATCATGAATTGGGAAAGCGCTATTTGTCAGGACCTTGGGACGTGTTAGTCACATTTGCTTGATACTTTAAAAAGGATTGGTCTCAATTAAAACTCCATATAATCACTTGTATAGTATACTTGAACATATGGTTCCTTTGAATTTGTAATTTCAAAAAGTACGATTTGAAAACGTGATTATTAAAAATGCAGTTAAGCATTTGACAAAATCACAGTTTGGCTTTTAAAATTACAGGTTAGCCTTTAAAATTGTGCATTTTAAAAATAAAAAAGTATCCCCTTACAATCTGTGTTTTCAAATCGCAATTTTTTTAAAAACACAATCTCAAACGATTCATTTTTTACGATTTAGTTTAAAATTGCACTTTTTGTTTACGAAATCGCAATCCCAAACAAACTCATAGTATACATTAAAAGTGCGTTTGGGATTGCGATTTCATAAATAAAAAGTACAATTTTAAACCAAATCATAAAAAATGAATCGTTTGAAATTGCTTTTGGAAAACATAAAAAATTTGCGTTTTCAAATCGCAAGCAAGAGGTTTTTTTTTTTTTAAAGTGCACAATTTTAAAAGTTAAACTGCAATTTTAATGGTTAAATTGTAATTTTACCAAACGCTTAACTACATTTTCAAATCACACTTTTTTAAAATTATAAGAGAGACATGAGGATGACATATATCATTACTTTTTTATACCACCTAAATATCTCATTTTTATCATACTATGTTGACGTACTAAGGTCTAACGTATATGTATATAATAGTTATTAGACCCTAACACAGCATAGTATAATATTAGTATGATATATAACATTATTCTATCTACATATATTTTTAGGTATTCTTTTAAAGATTCTTATAACATGTGAGTTTTTAGGTATTCTTTTAAGAGGAGTGCTAGAACATCTACTATAAATCCTTCTAGAGGATCAACTAGCATTTTTTTAATTTTTTAAATCAAGTGGGACCTATCTCTTCATTTGAAGAGGTGGGCCCCACTTGATTTAAAATAATAATAAAAAAATGCTAGTTGATCCCCTAGAAGGATTTCTAGTAGATGTTTAAACATTTTCCTTCTTTTAAAGATTCTTATAACATGTGAGATCTTCGTATATTTTTATTTATTAATATATTATTTAATATGATATTGATAAAGTAAGTATCGTCTTCAAATTTTGTGTAGATTCTCAATAATTATATCAATTACTATTTTTTTCAAAAAAAAAAGTCTCAAACCAACAACCGATTTCAAGTTTGTGATATTTCCAAATTAATTATCCTCGTCAAAATTAGTTTTTTTTCAACTCACAGCGTGAATCATCTTTATAACTCAAATTAATGTACATTTTAATGGTTATTAGCAAGTTTTGACTTAGCCGCATTATCACCTTTACAAAGTCCTTCAATATTCTAGAATCGACGACTATATATATACGTACATGGTCGGAATGGAACTATAGATGAACAAAAAGGACTAACAAAATTTAAAACTAGTTATATATGAAAATAGCTTCAATTGATACAAATCTTACGGTAAAAGCTGATTACAAACATACAATAGTGATCAAGGCAAGCGTGACGGCATGGGTCAGTTTTGCTTCCACATCCCATGGGCTTCTTATAAAGTCACCTGCAAATCTAATATCAGAAAAGTATTTCAATAATATATAAAGATGGATAATTAAAAACTCACTTAAGACAACATTTACATCCAATTGCATGGATTTTTTTTTTTTCATTTAACTTTATATTGAAAAAAAAAAAAGAAGAAGGGGTCAAACCTGAGTGCATTGCTCCTCACATCTATCACTAATGCCTCCGTCCTTGATTTCTGTGCGCTTGCCATCCTTGTTTCTTGGGTGCTCGTCTTCGGCGATTTTCTATTCTAATATATAGCTTAGGGAACATTTTGAAAAAAATGTCATCAGCAAATTTGTAGTAGCATATCTTCCACCTATTCCAAAACATAAGAGGCCCAATAACAATTCCAAAACCAAAAACAAATCCCAATTCAGTACTTAAGAAGTTCCAATCAATTGCACTCTTAGTATTCGAATGAGTTTCTTCAGATGTTGGAGGCGATGCTCCCGGCTCTTCATGTGTACATTTTTCTTTCAAAGGAAAGCCACATAATCCAATGTTTCCTTCATAGGAAGTTTCCGGGAATGTAGCAAATTGCTTGATCTGTGGAATCTTTCCCACCAATTGATTGAATGAAAGGTTAAGGGCTGATAGGAAAATAAGACCATCTGCAAGTTGGACAAGAATCTCACCAGTAAACTCGTTGCTTGACAAGTCTAGTGACTCAAGATAAGTCAATTTTCCTAAAGATTGTGGGATTTGGCCAGTGAAACCATTATGAGACAAGTTGAGAATATATAGTGATTTTAGTTCTCCTAGTTCTTCAGGTACTGACCCTTCAAAATTGTTGCAAGAAAAGTCAAGGGAGATGAAGATAGTTAAAATCTTCACCAACTCCATCGGTTGACCTTTGGCGGTAACTGTTACAGCATCTTGATAATAAACATACACAGATAAAGCTTCAAATTTGTGGTGAATAAGCTCAGACTGGGCGTTATCTACATCAGCCACCATTGCCCTCCAGTTAGAAAAGTATTTTGTTGGAAGCCTACCAGCAAAATTGTTTGAAGCTAGGTCTATAATTTGAAGCTTCGGCCAAGTGGCATTAGGCTCAGGACAACCAACAGGCCCATAAAATTCATTAGATCTCAAAACAAGGACACGCAACATAATTATGTTCTTCAAGTAACAAGGGAAGGCATCCTTAATGTGGTTGTTCCCAATGTCCAAGACCTCCAACTTTTTGCACTTGGCCAGAGATTTTGGCAACTTTCCTTTTAGTTGGTTTCCATTGAGATTTAAAGTTTGTAAACCACAATTGCTACGAAACACATAAGAAATTGAGCCAGTGAGGATGTTGTTCCTTAGATTCAGCACCCCTAGAGTTAGACCCTCCATCCCTTCTGTCACCCCTCGAGTCTCACTCATCTCAATTAAGCATCCAGGAACCGTTCCATTCAAGAAATTGTTAGACAAATCCAACACAAGAAGGCTTGTAGCATTGCATATTGATCCAGGAATACTCCCATATAACTTATTGCTTGAAAAAGAGAAGAAATAAGCAGAACTAAGTGAGTTACCAATGTCAGCTGGTATGACAAAGCTGAAATTATTCATCAAGAAATCCAAGTATGTGGCAAACGGTGGCACAACCAAGAGTTGCCCCTAAAGTTGGTTGGAGTGAAGGTCCAGGACACTCAAATAAGAAACATTTAGTAGAGGCAAATTCAAACTCACCAAGTAGTTATAAGAGAGATTCAATGTATAAAGATTAGGAAGTTTCCAAAACCAATTGGGTATCTCTCCGATAATCTAGTTGTCTGAAAGGTCAAGATCTCTTAATTTGGATTGATTTCTCAAGAAATCAGGAAATGTTCTCAATTTGTTAGAAGCCAAGCTTAATGTGATAATTTGGGGAAAGGAGGACAATGAAGAACCCGGTCTAGTATATCCAATCAACAAGTTGTTGTGCGAAAGAGACAACTCCGAAAGATTACTCAACTGCTGAATCATGTTAAGTTGCAAGGAGCCGCTAAGGTTGTTCGATGAAAGTAAGAGTCTCTCAAGACCTCGGAGCTCAAAGATAGACATGGGTATTGGCCCTTCCAAGTTGTTGTAACTCAAATCAAAGGTTTCCAGTAGATAGGAAGAAACATTCGAAAATACATTGAGTGGACCAGAAAATCGGTTGTTACGAAGTCCTAGTTCTTGCAATGATGGAAGGGAAAACAGAGAAACCGGAATACTCCCTTCCAGTGAATTGTAACTCAAGTCAAGAGTCACCAAATTCAGAAGTTCTTCCCACTAAGTGAAAGCAATCTGACCTGTCAAATTATTATTTGAAAGGACTATTTGGATCAAATTCTTACCCATGTTGAATGATGGAATTGATCCGCTGAAATGGTTGAGTGACATGTCCAAATAATGCAATTGGGTAAGGTTTTCCATTGATTTTGGGATTCTCCACTGAAATTGAAACCGGCAAGATCAATTAGGGACAACATTTTAAGGTTACCAATAGAAGATGGCAATGTCCCCGCAAAATTTGTGTACCTAAGCATCAAGGTTCGAAGAGATCCATTTAGAGGAAATTCTGGCAAAGAACCTTGAAGTAGGCCATTATCTGTTAAGTCAAGCTTTTGCAGGGTGGGAATCTGGAAAATCTTTTCGGGAAATTTTCCATTCAACGCAGAAGTAGAGAAACACAAGGATGTCAAATTTTTGAAATCTACAAAAAATTCTGGAACTGGACTAGAAAAATTAGGGGTGAAAAGGCGGTTACGGTTAGCGGTTATTGGCTATAACCGCAACTGTAACCGCCTTAAGCGGTTATCCTAAATCACTAACCGCCACCGCACCGCTTACGCGATTAGCGGTTATATTATAACCGTCCGGTTAGCGGTTATAACCGCTTTTAATAAATTAGACTTTTTTAGCCTATTTAAGTGTTGGACTTGGCTTTTGGGCAAACTTTAAATGTTTTGGGCTTAAAAAAGTGCATTCTTAAGCACTTACTAGGCCCACAAAAACAGAAAACCAAAAAAAATTGTCTACACTTGATCTCTTTGCCAAAAGGCCGAGATATGAATTCTTTGTCCAACTACTCTTTCTTTTATAGTCAATGTTTACTTCTAGCTGGCCTTACTCTTTCGGTGTGGGACTACAAGACCTTCATGAGTCTGCTTTGCTGTGACTGTGAGATATGAAACCCTCGCCGTCGCTTCCCATTATCAAGTTCAGCGTTCAAAACCCTAGTTTATGTAAACCCAAAATTTCTTCACCCTAACAGCCATCTATTTCGCCTCTATAAACCTCGAATAGAAAAATAATCCTTTGTTTCTTCGGTATCTGTAACCTTTTCGTCGAATCGAAATTGTTATTCGAGTCTGAATGTTTCATTTTATTTGTATAAACGTAGTGCATCTGTTTTACCCTCTCCTTGTATGGCAATTTGAGTGCTCGAGGAGATATAACTGATGCAGAGAGAGAATAGGAGGCTTACCAGCCCATTGCAGAGCCTCAGTGTTGTTGCCTTGGTGTCAAATAGACCTTCCCAAACTCTCATATCTTATTTCTATTCTACTTATCAAAAAAAAGTAAGGCAGCGAAGATGGCCGTAGAAGATGAAGTACTGGGAAGGGAGCAAAACACCCGAAAGCTGCTGGTAAGGGTGGAAAGCCAACAAATGCAGTGACAAACCAAAGAAAAAACAAGAGAAAAAATAAAAAACAGAGGAAGAAATGAGTGGAAAGCATAGGGCCCTCAGAGCGGAGGGGGAAGTCTCACCAGGAGTGTCTCTCTCTGTTCAAACAAGAGATATCAATTACCAAAAAAAAAAAAAAAAAAAAAAAACAACAACAACAAGAGATATCAATTTAAATGCTGGTGCGAAATGAACAGATGCTCTGTTCATATATATATATATATTAAAAAGCGGTTAGCGGTTATAATCGCTAACCGCCCCGCCTAAGGCGGTTGGCGGCTTTTTTTCCAACCGCCTTGAAGGCGGTTATGCGGTTAGCGGTTTTAGGCGGTTAGCGGTGGCGGGGCGGTGTATAACCGCCCCGCCATTTCAGCCCTAAGAAAAATTGTTATTACCAAACGAATAACTGAGAGGGACTGAAGATTCAGTAAGGAAGAATTAAGAGGCCCTGAAAGATAACAACCTGACATGCTCAACACTCTTAGATTTGGCAGTGAAGATGATAAGGCCTCACACCACTCATGCCCTTGCGCTGATATATTTACCCAATCAAGATAAAGTTCCATAAGCTCCGAAAGGTTCTGAACCAGCATATTTAGATTTGGATTCTCAAGTTTCAATGCAGGATTTTCGAAGTTGTAATTGATAGATAAATCAAGAGTAACCAACCTTGTCAAACGCGAAATTGCAATTGGAATCTGTCCCACAAAGCCGACATTTGATAGGTTTAAATTAATCAAATTTGACAGCTTGTCAAACTCCGATGGAATCTCAGAATTGTAGAAGTCGTTATAAGCCAAACTCAGATTCTGAAGATACTGAAGACTGAAAAGGCTGCTTGAATTGTCAAGTCCACTCGAGATGGATTCGTTGGTCAAGTCGAGACCGATAACACGTCCCTCGTTGCAGGTTACACCTTCCCATGAACAGCAATCGACATTTTTATTCCAGTGCACCAGTTTTGTGGATGAGGCACTATCAAATACGAGGCTATTCTTCAATTGGAGCAACAAGGATTGCTGATTGGCAAGGCATTGGCCAGACACCCCAGAGATACAGAAGCTGATGGAAAGTAAGCATATGGGCATTAAGAAAAGCCATGGAAAGAGTGGAATTCTCATTGGAGGCTGCAATGTATAAGAGACACCCACATATTAATAACGAGTTGAAGAGTTCATGAAATTAGTGATGGGTTGAAGAGAGTAAGAGGGAAGAGTACATTACATTTTGGGGCTGTAGCTGATGCATATGTTGGCTGACAGATCGAAAACCACTCAGATTTGGCAACTCAAAGTGTAGAATAATAGGTAGCAAAGGTCACCGAGTGTAAACTCATGAAACAATATTTACTTTGAGGAAGATGGAGAGAACAGTAATCAGCAATAGGCAAAAGCCCTAGGGGGAGCAAAAACTTCATGTTGTATGAGTTTTAGTCATTTCTGTGACTCTGACATTGAGTGAGGAGCTGCTACTTAAACCCGCCCCCCAAAACTGAAATCTCGTGGGGAGGCCCATGAGGTTGACGGTTTGCTTGAGTTTTCAAAAAGCAATGGATGCATGCTGCCTCATTTCCACAACCCCACTTGCTTGATGTTTGAAGTTCTTTCAAAAGTCTATATATATGCACCCGGCCCCCCAACCCACCCAGAAAGAGTGTGATCGGAGGAGCTGCTGATGGATTTGATGGCTAAGAAAACAAGTGGGGATCAGCCCTATGAGGTTGTTTTCCACAACCCCACTTGCTTCAAGATTTGCATAACTTTAAAAGTCTTCCAAATGTCGCTATTTGCTGAACGAGAAGAATGAATGGAGTTTGGTTAGAAATTCACTAACAAGTGCAATGATGGTTTCCTTGACTTTAAAAGTCTTTCAACAAGTCTCTTTGCAGAGCGAGAAGAACTGAACGCGTTTCGGATAGGACCTCACTTTCTGGCTTTTCAACGCCCTAAGCAACAAAACAGGGAAAGAGGAGAGCAGGTTAGTGGAGTTATACCACTAATGGGGCGACAATATTAAAGAAGAATGAGAGAAAGAAAACAAAATGCTTTCTCTCCAATTTTCTTTCACCTCAACACAAGTTTCTTTTTCAATTCAACCTGTTTTCACTCAATAGATCGCTCTCTTTTTCACAAAATGCTTCTTATTGAATCAGACTTTGATGAAGAGTTTGAGATAATTACCAAATTTGCTATGGAAGAAAAATGATCAACATCGCAAGGTTGTTCTAAACAACTTCGCACATTCATATGGCTTGATCGCTTGCAAAGCCATTTAAGTTTTTTACGCGACTATTTTACTAAACTACCAATATATCCTCACAAATATTTTTTAAAGAGGTTTCGGATGAGCCGTTCTCTTTTCTCCGTATTCAATTTGCGGTGGAAGCTCACGAGCCTTATTTTGTCCAAGGAAGAGACGGTTCCAAAATGCTCGATTTTTCTTATCTTTAAAAGATTACTGCCACACGTAGGATGCTTGCTGTTACAACTGATTTTATGGACAAATACTTAAGATTGGACAAGCCACCACAATAGAGAGTCTAAAAATGTTTGTAAAAGCAAAGGTTTCAATTTTTTCTAAGGAGTGCTTAAGGTCACCCAATGCTAAAGACATCGCTAGATTGTTAATGGATGGCAAAAATCGTGGGTTTCCAAACATGTTTAGGAACATTAATTGCATGCACTAGAAATAGAAGAACTGCCCAACTTCGTGGCAATGTATGTATTATAGTCATATCCACGAACCAACTATTATTTTGGAAGCAATAGCTTCATATGGTCTTTGGATATGAAACACTTTTTTAGGGTTACCTGGGTCTCATAATAATATAAATATGCTAGAAAAGTCTTTTATATTTTCTAACCTCACTCAAGCGCGTGCTCCTCCTGTCAACAATCAATGATCATAACTATATAACGAGATACTACCTTGTCGATGGCATGTATCAACAGTGGCCAATATTTGTGAAAACGATTTCATCTCTACGAGAAAACAAGAAAAAACACTTTGCTACAACACAAGAATCAACAAGAAAACATGTGGAGCGTACCTTTGGAGTGCTTCAAGCACGATTTGCAATAGTGTGTGAACCTGCACGATTTTTCCACCTTAAAACACTAAAAGATATTATGATGGGATACGTGATTCTAAATAACATGATCGTTGAAAATGAGCAGTCTGACAATGGAGCAAAAGACTTCAAATATGAACAAACTCAATGAAAGCTAACATGACTCAGTGTCACGCGGGTCTACACATGAATTTAGTGAGTTCATTTGACGCCATCATTGTATTAGAGATAGGAAATGTCATTCTCAATTGGACCTCGTCAAGAACTTATGGCGACTTCATAGCGAGGCATACGTGTGATGGAGAAATGTAGCGACGATTCTTGTTGGAACGTTTATGACAACTTGTAACAATCATTGCGCTTTAATTTCATCTTAATTTATTTTGGTTTCTCCTCTCTTTTTTTTTTTTTTGGACATAGGATAAACTGGAATTTAAACATATAATGGATCACCTAATGATCACAATCAAATCAATGGCTCAAGTTTTATGCCAATGTGTAACAGTCATAGAGTAATGACGGATTCCTGATAGGGGAGGGTCATGATTTTCAATAATGACGGATTCTTGATAACGAAGTTATGCCACTCAGACTTGTCTATCTTCCAATCTTGGTCCACATGAGCTTCCAAGTCCACAAACATCAAGAGCTCAATAGTAAGCCATTGTTGGTGATATGAAAAGGAACAAAAAAAGAAGTGAAAGCAGTTCGATTTTACACCACCAAGGTGCCAGAAATCACAAAGCAGAACCTTTCACAATTCCTCATTTACAGATAAGGAGAAGGGGGAGAGGGGATAGGACACAAAGTAAAACTATCTCAATCCCTCAATATATTCCCCTTCAATGGACCGGCCATATTTACCCCAAAGTTTCTCCAGAAAGACAAAAGGGTCCTGAATTTGCATTATAAATTATCATAGCAAAAAAGCAAAAGGGTCCTGAATTTGCATTCACAGATATAAACAACCAATATAATCATAAACCTCCAACATACCTCTTGGCGCTCAATATAGCCTGCACTACCCAAATCATAGAGCTTAAATGAAACTGCAATACAAGAACAAAAATTAGCTTTCAGCAAAGTTATACAAAGAACCAAAATTTATTATACACTACGAGTAGCACTGTGGAATACAACAGACTCCAGACTTGGCAATTAAAGGTAAAACATCATATCCTTACAACTTACAATCAATCGTATCTTCTTGAGGAGCATTGGGATGGAAGACATTAAGTGATCTAAACAAAGTCACCAAAATCAATGACTCCATTCCGCTTAACTGGGTAATCATAAAAAGGCACACGGGATGAAAACATTAAAACTAGCAAGAGAGAGTATCGAGCAAATAATCCACACACACACAGATATGTATATGGACACACACAAATATATGTGTTTGCTTGGAAAACATGGGTGAAAAAATTCATACTCTTTGAGAATAACATCACAAGGACAACTGCACAAGGTTTACTTATTTATATTATATAGAAATTGCCTCCCAAGTCATGAGAGTTCTTTAATATGCACATCTATCAACCTAGAACAAATGAATGTTCATTGACTCCCCTACACTATTTGAAAGGGATAAGTACCCTGGAGAGAATCAAGATTAATCAATTAGCATTTTATAAGCCCAAATTGCTGAGCACATTCGTGAATAAGATCATATGAAAACAAAGCCTTTAAAAAATTGATAGCAGCAATGACCTCGAGCAAGTATAAATCATTCAAAATCTTCTAATCATGTCTTTCAATTACGCAATAAATCAGCTACTGGAGTCGAGCTCTAGGTCTCCTTCTCTAATGACCCGCGTTTTACATCTCCATCAATAACCACCACCCAAAAACAGAAACTCCAACCTCCATCGAATCTCTGAAGCAGCCAAACCACTACTCAAGAGACTCCTGACCAGGCAATGGCAATTATCAATCAGCAACTCAATACCATTCCTCTCTCAAAACAAATTGCCTGGGTTTAACCCTTTTCACTACAAATGCCAAGCTCCTAAAATTACATATTAAAGGGGAAAAAACCAAAGGGATGGACAGAATCAAAACACAATCACAACCATTGAGATCGGGCATTACCACTTTACTTCAAAGCGTCCCTAGACCCCAAATCCGCAAGAAGATTCCATAGATAAACCGAAAATCTAACATTCAATGCAATTGGGAATCCAATATTTGTTATTAAACACAGCCTTAGACCTTCATCATTGAAACCCACAAAATCATAGCATTCACAACAATAATATTCAATGAGTTCGATCTAAATAAAACATAACTAAAATTTTAAATAAGAGAAAAGTAAAATTGGATAAAACACTCGTACCTCTCGGTTATCAGTGACCTTGAGAACCAGTTTACCATCGCAGTGCCAGTACTTCATCACATACCACATCTATATCCAACAAATTAGAGAAGAAGAAAAAACAATAGTATTAATAAAATATGGAAATGAGAAAATGGGATACACCCAGTATTTGAAAAATGATTCATAAAATGAGTATTGCACTTTATCATCTTTTCCTTGGAATTTCTCGGCAACCAAACAAAAGATAGAAGAGAGTAAAATAACAGAGAAACCAGCAGAAAAAAAAAATAATAAAAAAATTATCGCACAGAATCAGGATTGGCACAGAACAACTGTACCGACCGCTCGATGAACTTGTCCCACGAGGTTATGTAAAACATTGCACCGCTAAGAGAAGAGATTGTGAAATCCAAAGAATTTGCAGAGAGAGAGAGAGATAGAAGTTTTACACGGATGGAGCTTATGGTTGCGTCTTGCGGTTTTGGTGAAGTAGCCCGAGAGAGAGAGAGAGAGCGAAGAGGGAGAAAGTGAGAGCACAAAACAGAGAGAAATCTTGCTGGAATAGAAAAATGTCAACAAAAGAAATGGTGTGTCTGTATTTCTCGCTACCTCTAGCGTGCAAGAGGAGCGCATGGCAAAAGTTCTGTAGCACAGGCGAATTCGATGCACGAGGGGCTAGATAAAATTTGGCAACAAAGTTGTTTTCGGCTAGTTCAGACTTCAGAGGACTCACATTGGGTTAGGCTGCTGCCAAAATAATCTTTTGCTATGCATATCCATTCGTTTAGATAAATATTTAGCAAAAATTTAACTAAACAACATTTTTTTAATATTTTAGTTACCCTTGTTTTTTATATTTTAGTTATCTATTTTTTTAAAGCACTTACGGTTAAGTATTTTAGTTATTCATTTTTATTTTTTCATTTAAAATATCATTTTTTTTATTTACTTTCACTATTCCCAAATAAGAAAGGGAATCCAATTAATTTTTTTATTAATATAAATTATGCATCGTTGAGATACAATACTCAACAAATTTGTTGAGCACCGTAGCAACTCAACAAATCCTTAGTTATTTTAACTAGCCGAATGTGGAGCTTTTTTGAAAAAATTTTGCCACATGACTAGCCAAAATAACCTTTTACTATTTCGGCTTACCGAATGTGAGTACTTTAACAAAAAATATCAAAAACAGCTCTACATCCAACCAGCCATTTTGACTAAGGATTTGATAAGCTGTCTCAACAATGCTTAAGTTAAATTTTTTTTAAAAAAATAATAATAATAATCTTATTCTCTCTCCTTTTTTTAGAATAGTAAAAATAAATAAAGATGGAATATTTTAAATGAACTAGTAAAAATAAATAACTAAAATGTTGAACTAAATTTTAGTGTTTTGAAAAAATAGGTACTTAAAATAAAAAAAATACAATTTTCACCTAAATATTTAATGAGCCGAATGTGAATACCCATTATACTGATTAGCAAGACTGCCCAAATCAATTTAAACGGATAGCATCCAGACAGAAACATCTCAATAATTGAAATTATCATCAAACAAGTCCAGAGATTCCAATAGTCCCAAAAATTGAGTCAGACAATTAATCAAATAGTTCCAAAACAATACATTCAAATAAATACTACAAATTCCACATCCACAAACTGAACCGTAGCAGAAGTACCTAATTAAATGGCTAGGCTAACCAACGGCGCAATCGGGTCAGCAACCAAAGCCAACGCAGCAGGAACTGCAATTGTCAATGTCTCCATCCCCAGTTCATCAAACTTGAACCCATCTCTGCAAAGTTCCCAAAACTACAAGCTCAAAATGAAAAAAAAAAAATAAAAAAAAAAATCCAATGCTCCAGTTCTCAATTGGTCGTACCTTAGACGGTGAACAAGCGAAGATGAAGAATGTGAAAGAGACGAAGTGATCACGAGAAGCTGCAGGCGTTGGCTCCAGGGGCGGAGTTTCAGTCTCCAGCGAGGTGCTAGTGTGCTTCGGAGGCGATTCTTTGGGCACGCCTCGAAGACGAACCAAGCAATAATGACGGTTTCGGACTGGCGTTTGGGATTTCTATGATAAACAATTGATCTTCGGTGAGTGTATGCACAGAAGATGGTAGTGGACCAGTCGCCATTCTCAAAGAGAGAGTCCGGCAACCAACGAACTTTTGTTTGGAATATCTTTTGGGCCTCTTGTATTTGGGATTTTTGGACCCTGGGAACTGTGGGAAGTGATCTTGGGTCTCAAAAGTGCTGTTAGAAGAAGCACTTGCTTCACAAGTTAAGTTTTTTAACTAAGAATTTATTGTTTATATCACTTTTCATGTATAGGTTTATAATTAAAGGCGGAAATTATGCTTACCCTATGAATTTAGGAGCCATTTACAGATAGTTCGCTAAACTACCATTTGTAATACTTGGCCTCCAAACTACTATTTTCTTTTAAAACCCTTCATTAGCGTTTGGCAATTAAAATTGATGAAAATTTGCACATGAGGTTTTAGACGAGCAGATTTTTTACTTAAAATATTCAAATTATCTTTCAACTAAAGAAAAGGGGGGAGGTTGACGACCACCCTCTTAACCCGAGGAAGTGCTTCACCCACCCTTTTAAGAATTTTGGAAGTAATCTCACTTGAGGAGAATTTTGGGAGTGATATATATATATATATTATATATATATATATATAATATATATATATTATATTAATATCTAGAGGTCAGTCAATACCACATTCTAGCTCTCAAAATTGGGGTATTATGGATAGTTTGAAAAAAAAAAAAAAACATACATGCGAGTAACGTGTGATATTTGAACGCCAAATGCTAATAGCGGATGCCACTTGCAAGAAAATAGTAATAGACAGGGATCAAGTGCCACTGGTAGCTAGTACATTAAAAAAAAAAAAAAGTGTTACAATTAAATAATAGTTTGAGGACTATTTGCAAATATTCTATCAGTTCATCGTTACATTCATTTACCCTAATTAAAATAATTAATAATTTGTGTTAACATGAATATACTAATAATATTTTTTTTAAAAAGTAAATCGCCAATATATAGAATGCAATTGGATCATATTTAAATGGCATTCTATTTGAGCTATTTTAAATTTTAATTGCAATGATATACATTCTTTTTGTAAGTTATAACAACATATCTTTCCAAAACTATTTTTTTTTTGAAAAATCTTTCCAAAACTATTAGGGCTATCTTGATTAGAATGTTCTTATACCATGTGAGGTTATTCTATAGTTACATTGATAGATAGAGTAATTAGAATGTCTTTAATTAATTTTATTTCTGTCATGAAGATTCTTACTAGCTATATCAATTTTGAAAAACAATAAATAAACAAAAAGTATCAAATCAACAACCGAGTAGCACAAATTAATTTTGCAACTTACAATGCAAATCACCTTTATAACTTAAATTATTGGACTCTATAAATTCTAATCGTTGTTTTAGCAACGCTTGGTGTAAAGCAATGTTATCACCTTTACGCAACAAATAGTTGACATCACAAACCTTTTCGTAGCGCTCCATGAACAAAGAAGACCTAATAAATGGATTTAAAATAATTTTTAAATCATAATTAAGAAAATGTCATATATTTACATAAAACCCCACTAGCAAGGCATATTGAATCACATTAAGAGTGCGTTTGGCACGATAATTTTGCAAATTAAAAGAACGATTTTAAACTAAATCCTAAAAAATTAATTGTTTGCATTGCATTTTTAAAAATTTGTTTCATTCTCAAATCGCAGGCTATGAAGTGCGTTTTTTAAAACGTACGATTTTAAAAGCTAACCTACAATTTTAAAAGTCAAACTATAATTTTGTCAAATACTTAATTACATTTTTAAAAATCACGTATTCAAATCGCACATTTAAAAATCAATATTTTTAAATTGTAAACCCTAACAGAGCTAACCAATAAGTAGCCACAAAAGTTGTTTAAACAAAAATAAGAGTCCCCAAAGACTTCGAATTATGTGACATTTTAAGCGGTTGCAGTGTTGGAACCTGGAAGATCTTCTTTGAAAATCTTTCATTGAACTTGGATCTAGAGAAATTCAAGGATATCAAACTTTTGAAATCTGCACAAAAAATTTAAATAAAAAATCCGAAATTGGAGCACATAAATTGTTCCATTGCAGATGATAAGCCCAATCTAAAGGGACTGTAGATTCAGTAATGAGGAATCCATAGGCCTCGAAAGAGAACAATTTGACATGCTTAACACTCTATCAGATTTGACAATGAAGATGATAAGGCCGGACATTACTCGCACCCTAGAGCTGATGTTGTTAGATTATTTCAATAAAATAAATTTTTCCATCATTTTTTTAAATTTTAAAAATTTTCCTCCATTTGTGTATATCACTTTGTCCTACATTAAAAAAATTACAATGACTTTTGGCACTTTATAAGAAATTGCTTTTCATTAAGTCAGCATAAGCTTTTGGATAAACACATGCTTGTAGTGTCACTTCACACGCATCGTCTTACATGAGCCATGAGACTATTATTTTCGTGTGAAATTTAATGCAGTTTTTTTGAACCTCTACAATTACAATTCTAACGATCATATTTTGGTTTGAATAGTAAGAGCATTAGCAGCAGCTTTTCTTAAACCTTATTCCCTTTTTTAGTATAAGGAAAATTGTTAAAAAAATACAAAAAAGTCCCTGCAGCAGTTTCCTTAAATGTTCTTTAAACTATAGAAACACTAAGGGAACTACTTTTAGTTCCCTTCATCTAGGGAACAAAAAATGGTTCCCTTAACATTATTTTAATATAAAAACTTTCTCTCTCCTCTCTCTCTTCTCTACTATTTGTTTAAAATAATATTTAAATAATTTCTCTTTCCTCTCTCTTTCTTGTAGCATTTAATTTAAATAGTATTTAATTCATATAAAGAAGTATGAAGGGAAGCTGCTGTGAAATGTATTTAAATAAAAAACTAAAAAATAATTTTATTTTCTACATTAAAAAAAAATTTAAAAAAGACTACTGCTAATGCTCTACCATTAATAAACGTTTTTCCAACCCTCATCAGGGAGATAACCAACCAACGGTCCCCGATCGCCGGTCACATGCTCGATGGAAGGATTTGTTGTATATTAAATTGTTCGTTGATGAAATTAATGATGGGTTCAGGAAGTTAAAAGACCACTAAACATGACGTTTTAGGCATGTGGCTCACGTGTTGGCCGACCAATATCCGCACTGAATTTTTTAAAAATAAAATAAATAAAAATAAAAATCTGCACTGATTTGGCACGGGAGACAACCGAAAGTATAGACTATATATGAGGCAGAAAAAATAGCAAAGGCTCTGTTTCAATTGTGTTTTTGTTTTTTATTTTATGTTCTCAAGACAAATCTATTAATGAACAATTTAATATACAAAATATTTAAAAAAAAAAAAAAAATTGTCACACCAAAGCACTTTTTTAAACTTAAAACAAACACGTTAACAAGCACAACAAGAGCCTTAGGAGAGCAAAAACTTTATATTGGATTAGTTTTCGTGATGTGAGATTGAGTGAGGAGCCGCTACTCAAACTTATTTTTCATCGTCTAAGTTTTTTGTCATTAATTTTTAACAGGTAAGTGTTAATATGATCATGTTCAAATAAAATAGTCAAGTAAAAAGATTTCTCTTACTTTTTTTTTTATTAGAAAAAAAAGACCATTAAACTAATATTTGATGGCTGAATCGTACGATTCCAACAAATACCATGTGACCTATTGAATCGTAAGGATTTCATGATAAAGAGATTGCAAATTGATTTCAAGAGAGATTGCTGATTAATTATTATGTTTTTTTGTCATGTATAAAGGAAACAATCAACATATCTGAAAAAAGGGAAGTATTAAAATTTAAGTGAAATATTTTCTCAATTATTTAGTAATTTTCTCAACCTCAAAAGTTGTACGATAAATACAAAAATGAAATTGCCCGCATATCTTCGTAAAATGTTACTATAGAACATGAAAAATACTTGAAGTACTATAATTTTTACTATAATCTATTTATCAATTTACTCGATAGTCGACTTTTACTATAATCTCTTTACCAACTTACTCAATAGTAGATCTATATGAATGTCACGTGGCGTGCACAGCATGTGTGAAAAATTAAAATAATAAAATTTGATAAGAAATTTAATTGTTTAATAATAGACAAGGTAAATGTTACGTAGACTATGACATTAATTTGTAAGTAACTTGTAGTAAAAACTGTGATACTTCAAACAGTACTACCTAAAACAAAAAAGTTCTAAAATTTCCAAATATAGAAATCGATCTTATAAAAACTTGTGTGATTCTCAAAGGATTTTCCACCAAGACTGATAAGACCCAGCACCACTTTCCACCATTTTTTCACCACGCGATATCTCTCCCAATTCTGTCGCTCCCTGCCAATGCAAGAGACATATAAACGCAACCAGGCTATGTGATGGTGGGCCGGCTGGTGCAAATTGTGTAGTAGTAGTTGTAGCAGAATCCTAAAGTCTAATCCGAAATCATGGCTTTGTAAATTAGTTTAATAATGTGGTTGGCAGACCTTGTCTCCCAATTAATTTCATAACGGATTTCACTATAAATCAGTTCTGTATATATATATGGTAAATAAGGTTGTGAATTCCGCACAATGTTCCTCAACAACTGCTTTTGGAAGCCCTGGTTAACACAAAGTTTATATCATGGACTTTCTCATTTAGTATTAAATTATTAATATTAGTGTTGGTATAAATAATCAAACAAAAAGTGTCACAATTCAAAGGAAAACAAAAAGTGTCACACTTTTTTTATTCTACACATTGTATAAGATTTAAGAGCATGATGTTGAATATGTTGGTGAACGCACCGTTCAGCGTAGTGCAACCTACAAGGATGCCAATAGATGGCCAATTATCTATTGTGGGTGGTGAGGTACTTGGCCACCGCTTCCCTGTACTCTTGAGGATGGTTGCATTTACCCTCAAACCATCGAAAGTGGTTGCACCACAACTACTCTCTCTTAAAGGTAGAGGGGGTGAAGGTGGTCAACCTATACTTAAAACCATAACCTTAGGATAGTTGACCACCCCCCTCAAAGAAAGGATGGTCAGCTATTCTCTTTAGGATGATCGATGTATTCTAACTACACCTTAGGTGGCCGATCACATTAAGGGGTGATCCGGTCAATTGATAGCTTCTTTTGATTTTTTTTCATTATTTTATTATTTAAAGGAAAATGCTTCGTATTTATCTTTTTAGTCAATCTTTGATTTTTTTTTTCTTTTTTTCTTTTTACAATTTTTTTGCAAATCAAAAAAAAAAAAAAGAGCTCCATAAATTTTTTACAAAAAGATGTCCATCATTGTTGCAAAAAATAAAAAAATAAAAAATAAAAAAACTAAAGATGATCCAAGATGGACAAAAAGATAAACACCAAGCATTATTCTTTTTTAAAAAATTATCTGAATTTTAAGAATTGTAAACATATGCAAAACCTCCATCGGTATAAGTATTATGTTTTCCTTTCCCATTAATATCTTATTGTAACATTTTGAATCAAAAGAATACTAAAACATTTTAGGGCGAGAGAGTATACACTTAACCCAAAAATAAATAAATAATTAAATAATTCCTGTGATAAGTGACGTTTTAGGGGAAGCAGCAAAGGAAACGTCGACGTACGGATACCTGAAGGTGGGGTAAAGTAAACATCAGAAAAGACGAACAGGTGCTGCACAATCCAGTGCTCTAAATTTTGGCAATCGCAAAATGAAAGCAGAGACTTACACGAAGTTGGAAAGCAGTCAACCGCCCCTGGTCCACTCTTCCATGTGATATTGAATGGATAACTCCAGAAATTATTAATGTCATTTGGATAGTATTTTTTTTCATTTTATATTTAATATAAAGATCAAAATAATTATGATATTTTATATTTAAGGTAGTTTGATAATACTTTTATGCTGAAAACATAAATAAAAAAAAATTTAACAAACAAAATCATTAACTTTCTTAGATTACTCATCTTTTTTTTAATATAGGACTGTAGTGCCTACAACTTATTTTTTATTTATTAATTGTTTGTTTGTTTGTATATTAGTTTTTGGGTGGAGTTGGTCTGAAATCTTAACTCGATTATGAGATGCAACTCAAAATTTATTCCCAGCCCAGGCCATTTTTAGCAATTCAAATAAATCGTCAGTAAAATTCAAGATTTTGATGATCAGGCATCACTAAAAAGCAAAGGGTATATCCATAATATATTAAAATGGACAAAATTATTTCAATTTAATCTATTAAACTAACATTTATTATTAGAGAATACTTTCATTGTCATGAATTAATAACGAACAAACCACATTAAAACAAGAAAATTATGGTGATGTGAATGTAACATTGCATACCCACATGAAGAACATTCTCGGTTTTCTTAGATGAAACTGCGCCAGGGGAGAAAGATCAGAATCAGAGAGGGAGGAGAGCAAGAAGAGCCGGTGAAACTCAGGATAGATAGCGCTAAAGAAGAATAAAACCCATCAACAATTAATAGTACTCAAGGCCGTACATCCATGGCGCTATCCCTCCTGAGCTTAACAGACTCTTCCATACTTTTAAACCAGCAAGCAAGCGCAGTGGAAGCCTTAAAAGCTCTGTTAATGGTGATTAATGGTGGAGAAGGGCACTAGTATTTATAGAGGCAAGAGAAGGGAACGTGGCCAAATGCAGACAATTAGAGAAAAAAAAAAACATCGGCAGATCTCCTGTAGCCATGGAAAAGCTTGACTAAATGCTGCTGATTTGACAAATGTGAATGTGACTGTGCGAGGGTGGGTGTGAGTGGGTGGGTGCGGTTTGTTTTTTTACGTGTAATTCTGTGTATCCTGTCTTTTTTAATGCCCTTTGCCGACTACGTTTACTATACACATGCAGTAATTTTATGCAAGCAGAGTATTTTGCTCATAAGGGACCGTATTCATTTTCGATATTACATCTTTGTCTATGCTTCTCTAAATACTATCCTTAATTGATTCATGTTTTAATTTTAAAATTGTCCCTCCAATCTATCATTGAGATTGCAATATCTTCCGATTTACTAATGTTGGGGTTGCAATGGTCTTTTTCTACGCCCAAAATAACAAAAAAATAAAATTTTTTAAAAAAAATTTGAAGAAAAAAAAGAGAAAAACAATTTGAAAAAACGAGAAAAAGGTCAAAAAAATTTTAGAATAAGATTGATTTTATGTATTTTTTTCATTTTGGGTTGCGAAAATAGAATACTACAACCTTAATGGTAAATTGAGTGGTGCATTGCAAAACTAAAATGTTGAGGGAACATTGTAAATATAGCGTGGTAATTAAAGAAAGGTAAATATAGTTTTTCTGTTGGGCAGTAAGGCCAGACAAGGACAATCTTATTCTTAAAACCAGCATTCTTCCACTAATAAAAGAAAAGGTGGAGAAGAAAAAGCTCTCTATTCTTAATTCTCCTTTAGTCCAATCTTCCTAAGCCACAAGAATACCCCCTCCTCCCGCTTTTTTTTGGGCCCTCATTCTATTTCATGGTATAAGAAACTCTTCCATTCTTTTGCTTCATGATTACTTCTCTTCTTCTCATTAATCTTTGGGTTAATGATTAATATAGACTATATGGTACTACATGGTGTATCTTAAAAAATAAAAAAATAAAAAGGGGAGATCTATGATAAGGTCATTTGCATTTTACTTATCATGAATTCTCTTATTAATTAGAACATTATGGAACATTGATCTACTTTCTTTCTTTTTTTTTTTGTAAAATAATAAAAGAGTTAATTTCTTATCCTAAGAACTATTCTTACACTTCCAAGACAAAACAAATAAATCTACCACTTAATCCTGAAAAAAAAAAAAAAAAAAAAAAAGATATGAGCTATTACTTCATTAGAAATACCAAATTGCCTCACCTGTATAATGTTTTTTTTTTTTTTTTCTAATTGAATAAGGAAAAATGGCTACAGGGAAAGATCTTTCTCACTCCTGATCGAAGAGAAAGAGCAAATGGGAGAACCTAAACATGTATAAATGTTAAACTCTGACATGATCTCCTTGCCGCTATAAAATTGGATGTAAGATTCCACTAGAGATTTGAAAATTATGTCCTAAACAATATTTTAGGCATATTATAACTTTTACAAATTGAATAATAGTGCACATAATACTTACCACATTATTATATTATTCACTAAATAATTAAATTTATTTATTAAATTTTGTTGTTTAAATATTTTACTTATGATGGGTCATGTGCACTCATATAAACTGTCACCGAATCTATAAAGAAGTTATAATAATAAAATATATATATATATAATAGCCGAAATATAAAAAATATTTTTTACCGATTGCTTGGTATCAACTGGAGAATTCATCAACTTGGGGAGTAATTTATTAATGATAATGGCATCCACCAAATTAGACTTAAATCTCGTACTTTCCCATCATTACCATGGCCATATAAGGAAACAAAAGGTCCATCATTACCATATTAGCGGACCCATACTTAACCCTTGTCGATAACTTTGGTCAGATCTGTAGTCGACTGTGACACATTCCTAATTGAGAGTTTAAAAAAGAAGATCTTTTTTTCTTTTCTTTTTTTTCCTTCTGTCGATAAAATTATGGTACTTGTTTATAGTCGAAGGGGCCCAATTTTGATGGTTTTGTTGTTTTAGGTGTTTTGCGTTGCGGTTTTGTAGATAAAAAATATAATTATAAATTAAATTATTTTAAATTGTAGGTTATAAAGTTTTTTTTTAATATATAATTTTAAATGCTAAATTACGATTTTAAATGTGAAAATGTGACTTTGTCAAACGTTTAACAGCATTTATAAAAATTACGTTTTCAAATCGTATTTTTTGAAATCATAAACCTAAATTGACCCATAATTAGAATAAAAATATTTAAGGTATCACAACTTTTATTATTATTTTTTATTTTTTACAAACTAACACAACAGTTCACATTATATTTACTTAGTCATTTATAATCAAATTTACTTGTTTAATAATCGATGTGATCTCGTAAACTGACATATAAATTCATAAAAAATTTGTAGTAAAAACTATAATTAGCTCTATTTGATAATTTTTTTTTTTGCCAAAATAAAAATATTAACGAACGACACATAATACAAAATACTCACAAGACTTTTGAAACTATTTTCATTTTATGTCACATTATGACATTTTTTTTAAAAAAAAAAAATAGATAAATATTAAGAAAAGGAGCCATCGCCTATAACTTGTTTTAGATTAATTTATGTTTCATTTTCAACATTTTAAGAACAGTGCTAAGCACGGGGTTGATTAATATTTGTTTGTGCATGGCAGGGGTCTTATTTTTTTTATTTTATTATTATTTTTTTGTTTATTCAGTAGCATATAACACTTTCTACATTAGATATGAGACAAATAGTTACTGGGGACCTCATTTCTACTCATCGACTCTCCGGGAATTAGGGTAAGTGTGGTTAAAAAGAGAGTCAAACACCATATAAAGAAAAAACACTCCCATCATGACCATTTTATTTTATTTTATGACTATAAACATTATAGATACTGATCATAGATCATATAATCTTGACCAAACATGTTTTCTTATCAATCCCACTTTTAGCTCCAAAAAAAAATATTTATCCCAATTTTAATGCACCAAACATGATGTTCTGTCAGAAAATTTAATTCATGGAACCAATACTTTATAAAATGAAAGAAAGGAAAAAAAATATATACTTTGTTTCAAAAAAAAAAAAAGAAAGAAAAAATTAAGAGATAACTTTACTTATTATTTGAATTGTCACTCATTTTGCATTATCCCCAAAAGTTCAAAAACTCTCAACTTAATCTATCGAATTTTTAATTTTTTTCAATTTCATCAATCCGTTATAATTTTTTATTAAATCCATTTAAAATTTTTAAGGAGATTCTACACATCCATCTCTTGCTCATTTATTATCCATCTCCATATAAGAGATATCCAAATCCACAATTCTATTATGGGACTACACATGTGGTCTCATAGATTAATGGTAGGTTTGCATATCTTTATACATGGAGATGTGTAAAAGAATGAAAACAATTATTTTTCTTTATATATATATATATATATAAACAAAATTTAAAGATTCAGCTATGGGTATTTTTGTAAATTTCATTAAATCTTGACCAACACTTAAATCCTTGCAATTTGTTCCTTCTTTTTTTTTTTCCTAAAAAAATGTATTTTAAAAATTTGACACCCCTCTATTATAATTTAACTTAAATCCTAATGGAGATAAAAATTTGGAATTCATCTCCTTCCTAATTAAATATTATGTCATATCATTCTGTAGTTAGAGTTTTTTTAAAAAAAAAAAAAAATTATAAGCCTAATATTTCTCTCAGTAAAGATGCCAACCTTCACAAAAATAGAGACAATCAACAAATTTCCTCCAATCCAGGTTGGAGAATATTTCATTCAACCCACTCTAATATATGATAAATGTCATTTATTAATATTGAGTTTCTAAAAATTCAATATTTGAAGAAAATTACTATTAACTTTTGAAAAATTCAATGTTGATATATGACATTTGTCACGTATTAGAGTGAGTTGAATAAAATATCCTTTAACTTGAATTTGAGAAAATTATTGTCCACCAATCAACCTATGTTAGGGGCCTTCACAGAGAAGAGCAGCCACCATTTTAATTTCTATGCGAGGAGGTTGTTGTCCTTTATAGAAGAGGGCCAGCCCTCCTCGTTTAGTAAAGGGTGAACTCCCTTATTGATGACAACCCCCTTTTACCAATTAGGTGTAGCCAACCATCTCTTTCTTTTTTAAAAAGCTATTTGTATTTTTTCTTTTTTAATCTGTCGACGAAATGATCTATTTGAAATTAAGGCCCCGTTTATTTTGACGTTTCGTATTTTTTGGTGTTTGGTGGTACATAAAATAATAGTCAACGGAAATCATTTTCAGTTTGACCGAAAAATCTTCTTTAATTTCCGTAAAATAGTTTATCATTTTTAAAACCGTAAACCATTTTCCGAGTTTAAGCGTCACATCCTCAAATTGGTAGACCACAGTTAAAACACCACCAAACCCTGCCGGAACCCGGTCGGAACCAGCCCGGGACTTTTTCGAGACCCGCCCGGAACATTTTCGGGACCTCCCCGGGACATTTTCGACCCGCCAGGACATTTTTCGCACCCGCTTGGGACATTTTCGGGACCTCTCCGGAACATTTTCGGACACCCGTCCGAGACATTTTCAGGACCTCCACGGGACATTTTCAGGACCTGCCCGAGACATTTTTAGGATCCGCCCGAGACATTTTCGGGACTCGCCGGGACATTTTCGGGACCTGCTCGGGACCCGCCCAGGACATTTTCGGGACTTCTCCGGGACCCGCCCAGGACATTTTCGGGACCTCCCCGGGACATTTTTGGAACCGCCCGGGACATTTTTTGGGACCCGGCGCTTGGGACATTTTCGGGACCTCCCCGGGACATTTTCGGAACCGCCCGGAACATTTTCATGACCCACCCGGGACTTTTTTGGGACTCGTCCGGGACATTTTTGGAATCCGCCCGTGACATTTTCGGGACCCGTTCATGACATTTTTTGGACCCGCCCGGAACATTTTTAGGACCCGCTCAAGACATTTTCAGGACCGCTTGAGACATTTTTGCGACCGCCAGGAACATTTTTGGGACCGCCTGAGACATTTTTGGAACCACCGGGGACATTTTCGGGACCCGCCCGAGACATTTTCGGGACCCCCGAGACATTTTTAGGACTTGCCCAAGACAGCATTGGGACGTCACCGGGACCTTATCGGGACATCGCTGAAACCCACTCAGGACATTTTCATGACTCGCCCTGAACAATTTATATTAATTTTTTTAAAGTGTGCATAAAAAATAATTTTTTTTGGTTAATATGATTGGTTGAAAATATAAAAAAATATTTGCGATTTTCCATGCGCGCCAAACACCGAAAAATATTTTCGGCGAAAATCATTTTCCTGAAAATCAATTTTCCTGAAACCATTTTCTGACGGAAATCATTTTACGTTGAAACAAACGGGACCTAAGATAGACCTAATGATTTAATTGTTGAAATTCAAAAAATATAAAGGGTAAATTGAAATTGCGTGAACCTAATTTTTTTTTTTTATTTTCCCTACAATGAATCAAGATGGACGTAAGATCAATAAAATAAATAATAAATCTTCCGTTCAAGAAAACCCATAAAATTATCGTAAAGTGATTAGTCTATAGTAAATACCGAACAAAAATAAAAAAGCTCTTTATTGAATCCCTACTTGACCATGATGGTCATCGTGGGATTTGGTCGACTAGTAAATACGAAAGAGTTTTTATATAGGAAATTTGAACAAATTTTTCAACTAACTCAAATGGATTGGCCTAATGGTTGAAGTTTGAAGTTTTTAAAAATATCATCTTATAGTTTTCAGATTTAAGATTTGTTAGGTGCAAACTTTATCTTAGAGTCAGTCATTCGAGTGAAGCTCACGACTCAAATATTTAATACTATGAGTGATGCGTGGTATTGGACCAGAAATTAGTCGGTCAATCCCACACTTTGACTTCTATGTTCAGTATAAAAGTAAAGCCAGACACCTTGTATCAAAAAAAAAAAAAAAGTCAGCTACTCGAGATTTTTTCATGTGGATGAGTCACGTAAAAACTCTTTTACATCTATTATCTAATTTTTTAACAAATCTAAACAACAGAAATTGTTGAAAATCTCTCTCGAGCATTAAAGCCTCCTCACAACCCTGATTCAGGGAATAAATCTAGTAAATTGCAATGGACATTGCTCCCTTGACCTGAACCAAAGAATCCCTTAGATATGATGTAAAATGGATCTTGTTCTATTGTTGATAAGATATTTCTTTATGAACAATACGAATCGGAGTTTGAAGAAGATTGAGATTCTGGTTTTAAAAAAGAAAAAGTTCACGTACCCCTCTCAAACTACCACTCAATTGACAATATCCTCTTCAAATTTTCAATTGTGACAATGTCCCCTTCCAAACTACTGAACAATTGTCAATGTCTCCCCAATAATAAAAATAGCCTTAATAAAATATAATTATAAAAATTATATATAATAAAAGACTAAACTAAAAAATTATACAAAACCAAAATAATAATAATAATAATTTTTTAAAAAAATAAAAAAAACACACAATTCATTTGGTCAAATTAATTTTTTTTTTTTAAAAAAAGAAAGTATAAAGATTTTCGTTTTTTTAAAAAAATTATTTTTTAAAAAATAAGCTACAACTCAATTGCATTTAAAATTAGAAAAAAAAAGTATAACTATTTTCGATTTTTTTTTTTAAATTAAAATTAAAATTATTTTTTATTTTTTGAATTTATAAGAGTATTTATGATTTATTGAAAAATTTGTGAAGTTATTTTTATTTTTTTGTTAATATTGTGAAGATATTGACAATTATTTAATAATTTAGTAAAATATTATCATAATTAAAAGTTTAAAATTGATATTATCAGTTGGATGATGATCGATTTTTTCATCTTAAAAAAGAACGCGGTTGCTAATTTCAAAGGAAAATAATCTCATCACTGATTCCAACTTCCAAGCACCCCTTGAACCAAAAAGAAAAGAAGCAGCTCTCCACCGACTCGGAGGGGTGCCTCGGAAATTGCAAAGCCCTGAGTTTGAGTCCTTCCTTTTCTCCTCCCGAGACTCCTCCTCGGAGTACATGCCCCAGAGAAAGGCTAGTAGAAGACCACGATTATCGAGGCAAATTCATCTCAAAATGCCCCCTCCACGGTTCACTCCCTTAAATTGATGTAAATTGTCTTGTAACTTTACGACGACGTGCCTCGTGTGCATGTTACATGTATATATCCAAAGGGCTAAAAAAGTGTGGCTCCGTACATCGAGGGCATTTTGGTCAAAGTGTTTTACCTGGCCACAATACTCGTGGGCTGAAACTTTATGACGAGACCTGCCCTACTGTTTCGTGACGCACTAGTAGTCATAGACAATTGCCAGGGAGTTCCTGTTCGTGGGATTAAACTTAGTCGAACATCTGACGGCCTAGACGTGTCGTACGCTTGCCTGCATTTCAACTGCAGATTGATTACTTCCCCTTTTTCAAAATAAAATCTGATTTTTTTTTAAAAAAAAAGCAATAAATGGGAGGAGAAACTTATACATTATCAGAATTTTTAGTAATTTATTATTTAAATTTTTAATAATTTAAACAATAAATATAAGATAATTTTTACGAAGTTGACATGCTCCAACAAGTAGATAGGCTATCCAAAATCCACTCGGCATACTTTTATTTGAACTTACATTGGCTATTGAAGGGAAAATACCTGAACTCTCCATGCTATAATTTATGAATAATGCTATTCAACTTTGTATATATAGATAAAGATAGGCTTAATATACAAAGTTTTTTAAAGAGTATTATTTTGCATTTGTGGAGCCATCTTTGTCTACATATACAAAGTTGGATATATAGTATTACTCATAATTTATATATTTAACGGATTTGGATATCTTGTCATTAGACTTTTATCTAAAAATCATATAGTTGAAAAGAGAGGATTATAAGTGTTAAATATATTAAAGAATAGTTAAGGAGTAGAGAGAGAGAGCGGAAGCGGATAGAGATATATGAACTACTGCATTATAGATTACTCGGGATAGGTGGATTTCACAACCCCTCTCTTAGACTATTCGAATTTTTATGACATATAGGCAGCTTAATATCAAGGGATCCTCATTTTGTATTTGACACTTGAATGTGGGATCAGGATTGGCTCAAACCAAATTGTGCCAATTTGGGAAACTTCACATAGAAGGCATGTGCAGTCCCGTACCTTAGATTGCTTTAAACAGATGAGTCTTACACCTGTTTTCTATTCGGACCAGGAGTCGGTTAGGCTAAATGAGAGAGTAAAACCGTAATTCAACTTTTTAAATTATAATTAAATTATGGTTTTACCCTTTTATTTAGCCTAACAGACTATTCTCAATTTTAACTGAAATTGAAAGGTTCCTTTTCCCTTATATTCGCAGTTGTCCAAATTGGCTTGAATTCGGTGAGCACATTGCAGCCGATTCTTATCCATAAACGTGCTTTGAAACTATACCTTAAAGTTTTTTATTTAAAAATGATCAGTGCGGCATATAAATTTCAAAATTCCTTTTGTTTCGTGTTTAGATAATTTTTTTAAAAAAAATGAAAAGTTTAAATCTTTCGAAGTGATGAAATTAAATCCATACAACTTTCAGTTCACTTATGCCGATTTGAATTTGTATTAATTAATATTAAAATGAGTCAATTTAGAGATTAAGACGTTGAGGTATTATAATAATTCAATGATAATGATGAATAGTGACAATTATTTTATTTATGATAATAATGACACTTACTTTTAGTGATGGAGGTGATATAAATGATGATAGACTTGATAGTGAATCAGTGATCGTAACAGTACTGATCGATGGTTGCCGTCATGGCAACAATGGGTTATAATGATATCGGTGACTATGTTAGTGATAATTGAACGGTTTTGCTTGCTTGCCATCAAGCATGAAAATCAGTTTGAAACTAGCTTCTAATGTTATGGCGAGGAAAATCTGTATTTTTTAGGGGAGTATTTCCATTATCCTATGGTTAGGATGCTTACCATTATATGTTTAATTAAGATAGTATGTTTAGACCCTTAATAAATAGAAAACCACATGAAAATTTTATTAAGTGATATATTTTTTTTAATATTATCTTGTTTTATATTCTACACCTGCGAGATATATAAATAATAGAGTTTTCCTTAAAATTAAGTTGAAGGAAGTCTATAAATGAAATGTATCTCTTGAATATGTGAAAAATTTTAAAATACCATGGACAAAATTTGAAAAAAAATTATTTGAACAAAACCGTCATCATGCTATTAAAAATATGATGCTATTAAAAAAATATGTATTTTTTACATGCTAAAAGACATATGTCGTTTTTATATATTGGGTTTGATGAAGTTTCTCTAACCTAGCTTAAAATGAATTTTTATCCCTATATAAATATGTTGTTAGATATGTATGATAGATTTGAAATCCGTTGAGCTACTCCTAGGTACGATACTCCAGCAAAAGCTTAGGCAAGAAAGGTTCAAAGGTTAGCCGAAGTGAGTTGGTGGAGAATACCTCTAATGCATATGTAAGTTAATAAGACTCTTAGAAGAAAGGGCCCTTCAAGTTAAGCAACCTGTGTATTTAGTAGATATGTGAAATGTGTATTGGTAAGGGGTTTACCTTCCATCTTATACCTATATTCTCCTATATGAGCATATGGGTGCCAATGTACTACCTTACCACATGTAGTCCCTTGGCCGGGTTGCTTGTAACAATTATTCAGGGGTAGCTTATCGGCTTGGCAAGGGGTGTCCCTGTTTCTTCTCCTTATCGCGAGTCAGTCAGCATTAAATGTCTGAACCTACTTATCTGACAGGGAAAATAATTGTAACGCCCCAAAAAAATTAAGTAACTGGTAATTAACTTTGCCTCCTCGTCTCACTTACCAAATAAATAAGACCAAGAGATCTTAAACTCTCAATAGAGAGTCCATAGCAAAAAACTTGTCATTTTTCATGATAAGATAACCACTAATTATACCCAAAATAAATTAATATTAGAACAATTCTAAAACATCATAACATAACATAGCATAAAATTAATCATTTAGTGTCTCGATCTAAGACTGGTCATCAAGTCGGATAGATAAATATTACAAATCAAGTCAGAATTCATCATCTAAAGCCAAATAAGTTCAACTAAACTAAAAGTTTAACTGATTAAAGTTATCATAAGTTAGATCATAATCCTAAATAACCTTAATGATTGGTTCTTAAAGAATGGTATTTGGGCAATCCTTCAAGTGATAAATAAATAATAGGGACTATATAAGATGTCCATGTTCCCCAAATGCAACCACACATAATCCGACCAACTTGGATCCAACTCCTCAAATATCAGACTAGCTAAGTCCTTCAGAGCCTAGTGAAACAAAAGTTAATTCTTCCTCAAATTCATCATCACAAAACAAACCAATAATAAAATAATACATATTTTACAAGTGAAAAGATAAAACGTAATTTCACAACTTAATGAGTAATAGTACAAGGTGTAAGCATGTTATCAAATTGTGAATTAAGTTGTTTGACAAAAAGGCTTATAAATCACAAGTAGGAACATAACATGTAATTTTATGTTTAAAGGACAATAATATTATGATGATGCATTATAACTATAATATATGATATTTAAAATGGACATGTCATAGTTCAATTCTATATTATGTTGAACCATGTTGAAGAATATTGTATTGTGTGTATGTTATGTTGGTAGGTGTCTCAGGGTACGAACAAAAAGATAAAATAAAATCACTTGACTTATTAAATTATGATATGACTTACTTGATGTGCTATGAACTTATATTTTCGCAAAATATATATTTTTTTTTCATGTCATACTGTAGTAGTTTACAAGTGCTTTGGACTTTTTAATAACTAACGTTGCGCCTACAACTCTGGCCCGCTTGGGCTAAGGGTGCTACATTATCTCCCTACATGATTAATAAATATATAATTTTAATCTTATCTTGTACTATGTTTTGCATGTGACATATATATATATATGTCTCACTTTTCTAGTGGCACATAGGATGAAAGAAACGTTTCACCTTCTTGTTTTCAATTGGACCAACTTGAAAAGCTAACTTATACAATATAATAAGATTAGGGTGCATAATTGCTACCATAAAGATTGAACAGCGAGTGTGTGGTCCGAATGAGCCCTAATCAACCAGAGAGGGTTGGGGCCAGTCTTGGTGAGGTAATCGGTGCAAATGAGGGCCCGAGGTTTGTCAATAACATCCGGATTCAGGACCCCTCCTAAGATCCACTCGTGGGTACAATTTTGTCTCAGCTGCTCATACCCCACCAATTAAATTTGAAAAATATATGGGTACTGTTGGTACAATTTTCGGTATCACGACTTGTATTAGCTAGTCCTACTTTAATGCCTAAATTAGTTTTCTAGGTGAATAATATCTGAGCTTACAGCAGCATAAATTTTTCGTACCTTTTGCTTGAGAACGTTTTACTACTTATAGGTGTGACATTTCTTTTGGTTTTCGGTCTCTTCTAGCTGACTTGGCGTCAAACTCGTTGAATGAGTTTGAGTATGTCTCTCATGTGCTCAAGGGAAGGGATAAGCTCATAAGACCTTATCCCGGAATTTATGGGATAAATACTAATCTTCAGGATATTCCATTTTGGAGTCGAATACGTCAATGCATGTACCTCCGGAAAGGAAATGCTACATTTTATTCTTTTGTCATTTTCTCATCTTTCTATTTTTTAAAATCATCATTAGATTTATAGTCCCTATGTGTGTCTCTCTTTATGTGTAGATACACATAGGGACCACAAATTTAATGATAATTTTGAGAAATAGAAGGATGAGAGAATGATATCGGTAGATGCTGTAGCATTTCCCCCTCCGGAATATCAAGAATTGAAGATAATATTCTCAAAGCTAATCCTTTTAACTGTGCCGAGACTAGGCTCGGTAGAGCACCGAGACATCCAGTCAGCTAGGACTCGTACTGGGCCATGTTTTCCCTCTTTATAATCTAATAGATCCAATGAGCCTTGCATCAACCCATATGAGCCTCAAGATAAGCCAGTTGAGTTAGGAATATTTCCCAACAGGTACCAACAGTTTTTCCAAGATATAGTACCAAGCTTATTCATTGGTACCCTTTATTTCTTTTGATTAATTGTTTTAAATATCTTTAATAAATAAGCTCCACATAATTTTAGTACTAATTTATTGGTAAAAGATTTGGTATTCCTAGCATTTCTAAAAAAAATTTAGGTTGAACGGCCACCTATTTGAGTAGGTACATATTATATGAGTTCTCTTTTAATAACTGTTCAAATTATAGCTAAAAACTATAGATCATAATTCATTGTAGAATTCACTTGCCTTGAATAGGTGGATTATATAGTACTCTAAACTACTCAAGTCAAGTGAGCTTCGTAGGCCCTATCTATGAGATTGTCAATTCCAACAACTAATAGCCTGATTGCAAGGATCCTTTTGTTGCCAAAACACAATATATAATTGTTAGATAAGGGAGATAAAGTTTGCCTATAAGCTAAGTTTAAGGAATTTGTCACGTGTCTTTTAACATGTAATAAACATATATTTTTTTAATAAGATTTTCTTTAACTTTATTAATATTATTAAAAAAGAGATCAGCATTCTCTGTTGTTCGTCTACCAAGATTCTCATCTTATATGGCATATTCACTTGTTTGTTTTTTTATTTTTTAAAAATAAAAACTAAAAACAAGATAATAAAGAAAATGCTAGAAGATTGATAACAAAGAATGTTGAGTAATATTTTTCTTAAAAAAATATATATATACTTGCCACTTACTTAAAAAATAAATAACAATTTTATAAAGTTAATAAGAAAATTTTCTTTCACTCAAATCAAAAGGAAACTCTACCCATCAAAGGGTTTGAAGTGGGGAGATTTAATTTGGAGTCTCACTTATATTTTCCATTCTTGACCGAACAAGGGTGACCAAACATGCCAAAAGGTCAAAAAGTCAAAGCGGAGATCTGGTACATATCACGTTCCTGTGTAAATGTGATCACCTTGCTATGGTGGGTCCGCAACACGACAAAACTGGATCAGACGTCCTCTCTCATTTACGAAGGAATGATGATTACATGTATCTACTTCTTTTTTTTTTTTCAAGTACATGTATCTACTTCACTCACCACTCAATCAGTTCTATTTATAGATGCTGTACATTTGTACAGTAGTTTTTTTAATTATTGAAATTTAATTTTATTATTCTTTATAAAATTTTTAAATTAAATCTTAATCATTAAAAAAAAAAAAAAAACTACAGCAAAACACATGCATCTACTGAGAAAGCATTCCAATCTCCTCTCCGCTGTGGTTATCCATGGCTAGACCGTAGAAATAATCCCTCCCTTAAAACTTATTGATCTCTCTTTCTACTCTTGCTTCAAAAAGAGAAAAAAGAAAAAAGAAAAAAGAAAGGTTGACAAAGGAACGTGCCTACTGATGTTTTCTTTCAATAACAAAACCTTTCTATTTCGTCTACAAAATAACTTGCATGTTAAATTTAGAAGTGTCCTCTTTCATGTGTGAATGATGTGGACTTGAATTCTTCCTAATGTCTTCATTTTAAAAGAAGTAGAAAAGAATCAATTAGTTAAATATAATGAGCAAAATGATAATTTTATTTTTATTTTTTGAACAACTATATCCTTTGTTGGGAAAATATTTCTTAAATGGATCAATGGGCTCATATAGTCACGGCTTGGGTACTACTAATCTGATATTCCAAACTGAGCCCATTCAAAGAATGAACAGGTCAAGATTCTGTTCATCAACTCTCGGTAAAACACTGAGAATCATAAGCTCCTAAAATCAGTATCCCGGATATTTTGTGGGCCAATATTCAGTTCAATAAACTTTCGGTAAAATAACGAGAGTCATAAGGCCCCGAATTCATATCCCGGATATTTCGTATTCCTTGAGAGTAAATAGTCCCGAATCAACAAGGAACGGCAAATCGCTGGCCTAACGCCCAGATCTCGGAATATCCCGAAAGATAAGGAGAAAAAATCATGCACGACGCCAGGAGGAGATATAAAAGGAAGGAGAATGAAATGTGAAAGGTACGTAATTTTTATTACGAGTATTATACTTTCAGACACTTGGAATTTAGACTGCTTCATTGACTTAGGCATCGGAGTTATTTCCCGCCAGACACCCCTGACAAGGATCTCTGATCTTCCTTGTGTTTGAACAAGTTGTTGGAAAACATATTCCAAGAATTCTTGTTTTCTACACTCGGTATTCATCCTACCGAAAACTGTTCTAACATCCTTCATATTCAACTAGCGAATTCTGCTACATTTCAAAGGATATGTACAGAATTTTTTCGAATGATGCATGTGTTCAAAGTTACATCAATGCAACATGACAATAATAATTATTGCTTACTTTGAGTATGGTTGAAAATTCATGGGTCCTAAAATCCAGGATACGGTATGTATCCCGTTTTTGTGTAAATGCGATCATCATAGCTATGGTGGGCCCGCAGCCAACATATTGTCACTACTCATTGAGTCATGGTATTGGATTTTGTTGTGATAAAACTAATGCACTCAATGCCAGAACCGGATCAGACGCCCTATCATTTTGCAAGGGTTATGATTGTATGGTGTACTGGCTGTCCAGATGCGGAGCTAGATGTTAGGAAAATTCATAAATAAATAGAAATATCAAGGAAATAAAAAATAATAGATAAAAATTTCTTACCATTTTAAAAAATTATAAATTTTTAAATTATGTGAATTCATGTAATTCTTTGCATTAAATAATTATAAAAATATTATCTATTAAAAATGTGGCATATTAGACCCACTTGTTTTGAGTATCTTAAAATGATGAACTCATTTGCCTGTGATACATATCTTTTAAGTTGCTTAAATTTTTATATTATTCGGACAATTCAATAAAAATGAACCTCGATCCTCATGTGTCGTTATTCGGACACCCTAGTAAGAGGGGATCCCAATCCCATGTAAGTTGTACCAATAGCTCGTCTTTGATTGATCGTGGTTCTTGAGGAACCCACTGCATGCATTAGAATGCATATCTTTTTATGGTTGTAAATTCATCATCTTTTGAGATATCTCATTTACAACATTGGCCATCAGAATGTAGCCTTTGCTTATTTAAGTAATATAAAGATAGTACATGTTCAAATCTATGTATATTATCTCTTTGGTATTATACTAAGAACTTACAATTAAAAATACCGGCAAAGTTTTATCTGAAGTGGATTGAATAAATTTCTTAAATTCCGTTTATAGTCATTATATGATTCTCATGTATATTTTTTACATAAACTATCATATGTCTTTAGAACATATGAAAATCACGTGTATTAAGAACATATGTCAATTTAATAGACTAAATTAAAAAAATTTCATCTAACTCAATTGGGACAAAAATTGCCCTAAAAATACTAGTGACCCATACTCAATTTGTAGCATAATATTCTTATTGTAACACTCAAAAAGAGAAAAAAGAAGAATCAATACGTTTGTTTTAGTAGATAGACAGAAAATACTGGAAAAGATTTAACAAGATCTAAGGCGCATTAGCTTAGATATATGATAAATGCTATATACCACATTTTTATTTAATTTTATTGATATGATATTGCCAATTAATCCTTAGATCAACATTGTTTTTTTAAAAAAGATTCAAAGGCTGATTGATAGTGTCATCAGGGACGTAACTAAGAATTTTTATTGAGGGGGGCCGAAGTGTAAATGAGAATTTTTATTTGGGGATGCAAATCAGGATCACGCTCCAATAAACTAATATTAATTTCATTTACATCAACTTTTCGAAATTTTGTAGAAGAATTTTTAGAAATTGAGATATCAGAGGTTGGCGATGATGTATCACTAACATTGGCTTCTGAACTTTGTGTATTTTTTCTTTTGAAAAAGTCAACAATTGTAATTAATTTTTTCATTATCTATAAATAAATTTAATAAGATTAAGGTATTTAAGTAAATTAACTTAAATGACAATAAAATTATTATACTTAATAATAAATAAATAATACATTTTATAATCAACCTTTACCTTTACATTATCTCTCTTTAACTCACGATCTCACTCTCTCTCTTTTCTCCTCTTCTTTCTTCTATTTGCTACGTCTCTCTCCCTGTTTTCTTCTTTTCTTTATCTTTTCTTTTCACTTTCATCTTCTTCTCTTAAATGACAATAAAATTATTATACTTAATAATAAATAAATAATACATTTTATAATCCACCTTTACCTTTACATTATCTCTCTCTAACTCACGATCTCACACTCTCTCTTTTCTCCTCTTCTTTCTTCTATTTGCTACGTCTCTCTCCCTGTTTTCTTATTTTCTTTATCTTTTCTTTTCACTTTCCTCTTCTTCTCTTCACCAAAAAAAAATTAAAAAATTTATAAAACTAGGAGGGGCCATGGCCCCTCTCGGTCTCAACGTGGTTCCGTCACTGAGTGTCGTATCAGTAAAATGAGATAAAAGTAAAGTGCATAGTAATACTCTACAAATATATTAGAAGCTTTTGAAGCCTTAGGATATATTGGTCAATTTTTGTTTGTTTGTTTGGGTTTTTTTTTTTTTTTACATTATTTATACCGACAAATATAAATAAGTATTAATTCATTGCGTAGGTTATGACATATCTCTTTTTTGTTAAGTTTGTATTAATGTAACTTTAACCAGAATTCATAAAGGCTTATGATTTATGAAACAATATTTGCTTTCAAATAATATTTCCTAAGAACCTATATATTTTACTTTTCCCGTGGATGTGAATTATAAGTTATAACCATACCTCCAACTCTAGGCTCATCTAATACCAGCCCGTTCCTATATACATCGGCCCATAACAATTTGGCCCATATCAGCCCAGAGTGCCCCAGATAGATTTGGCCCATTTGGGTGCTTTGTGACCACATCGTGTTCCCCCTATGGCCCTATGGTTTCTCACACTATGGTGTTCAAGTGAGGATTCTTGAAATTAAGCGGTTTGAATTTTATTGAAATTCGAGAGAGAAGGATGTAAGGCTTCCTTGTAATTTACTTTCTTTCTCTTTTTTATAAAAATTTTAAACTAAATCACAGTCATTAAAGATAACTACAACACAAATACAATAATTTTTTAGAGCACCTAAACCAAATCTTACTTGTTTGAGAATCTGTACTCTAGGCTTTGCACAAGTACACAAGTAGACCTCATAATCTCCTTCTTTTGACTTCTCAAATATCAATTAAAGTTGAGCAGCCTAATTTCAAGAAATTTCAATTTTACATATCTTCTCATAAATCCAAATTCTTTACAATTGAGGATTTCTAAAATTTTTAAACTTAAAAGGCACGAGATAATGAGAGATTGGAATCTTCCGCAATTGACATTAATTATGAGAGAATGTATATGAAATTCATTTATTTGGGTGGGTGGTTGAACCGTTCAAAATTTATTTAAATAAATAAATTCTTAATTCCATATCAACTTTATCAGAAATATTATATAACAATCTAAACAACAAATTACTAAAATCTCAATAAAAAAGGACCCTCCTACCAAACAGCAGGCTCACCCGCTTGTTTTTGCGAGAAGCCCCGCCCCGGCCCCTGCACTTTGGGCTGGGATTGTATGGATCCAAATGAAATCCCCCTCCATCAATTTCAACTTTCCCGCCTTCTCGAAATATAATTTTAAAAAAACGTTTCTTTAGCTGAAAACAAATGAAAGCCAAAGCAAGCATTTCACCGTTTGTCTCCTTCACAAAAAGCCCTAATTACAATTCTAAAATCCACCCGACGCCGGAGAATGTCGACGTGGCAGATAATCTCCGACGCCGGAAAAAGTTTCCGGTGGGAAATCACAGACCGAGACCTCCAAATCAAGCCCGACGACGAAAATGTTGATTCACCAAACGGCAGCTCTCGTCTACCTTCCATGTCCGATCTTGTTCTCCAAGGCATCTCTCTCTCTCTCTCTCTCTCTCTCAACCTTGTTTTTCGTTGCTTAATTTGTGCTCTGGATTTTGATTTGGTTCGCCACAGGGTGTTCGAAGCTTCTGGAGAATCGCGACGAAGGCGTTGGGAGCTCTCCGATGTTCCGAACCGGGTTGGGAAAATCGGTTGCGGTGAAGCAGTCTTCGATAGCTAAGGCATTATCTGTTCTCGGAGACGATACAGGTACGCACTACTCTCAGAATTTGGGGAATTTCTCTGATTTTGGATTTAGTATGTAACCAGGTCCTTGGTGGTATCAATTTTGATAGTAATACATAATAAATTTGATAGTAAGTTGGTTGGTTATGTTACTCTTTTCTTTAATAATTGTCTGTTTGTTTACCAAGAAAGCTGAGGGACGCGAGGGGAAAGAAACTATTGGGGCTAACATTTTGTGCTGTGTGGTTCTTCAGAAAGTGAAAGACATGACTTGATTGCATCCCCAAAAGTATTAAAGACTTGAAATTAGTTGAATTTTTCCCTTATTGATAGTGAAAATAATAGTGAATATGATACTCGATTTTACGTTCTTTCTTCAGTGTAGTTTCTTTGTGATCATAGAGAACGGGGTTGTTTTATTGATACTAGGTATATGACATTTATATATTGTCTCATAATTTGATACAACCAAGTAGTCTTATCTTGGTCTTTTGGAGACAACTTTTGTTACCTCATAGAATGTTGTGCAGGCCAAGTGCTAGCTAGAGATAATGGATGTGGTTCCTCAAATTCTCTCTTCCAGACGGGCTCTGGGAAAATTGTCAATATATCTTCAGATGGTCTGGTTAGAGCTAAAACATTGTTGGGATTGGAAGAAGATAATGATAATTGTATTTTTCAAGGTCTTCAACATTCAGAGAAGCAGTATAATCCCAATGGACCATTTGGATGGAAGAGTCTATCCCATTCAGAAATGAGAGACTGTGTGAACAATTGTGATATTAAGGATGGTACATCAGTTCCGAGGCCTTTGTTAACTTCCACGTCTGGTTCAGCAGGAAGCAGGTTGAAGAATCAGGCAAATCCAAACCTTATGCAACCTGAAATGCAGAGTTCAGCTCTCAAACCACCTCCAATCAAGTTCCAGACGGCAGGTGGAAGATCTATATCTGTCTCCAGTGATGCACTGAAACGTGCTAGGAGCCTTCTTGGTGACCCAGAGTTGGGAACTTTCTTGAATGAAGAGGATGCAGATGATTCAGTTTTTTCATTTTCAAAGGAGACAAGATTCAATGATATTTTGTCAAATGAGGGAAATGATCCTTGCACTCCCTTTTCTCGTGAGGAAATGGCAGACAACAAAAATATGTCAAAAAGTTTTGCAACCCCGTTGAGATCATCTTCTACTCAAGTGCAGTTGTCAGTCAAGTCAGCACATATTATTTCTGGGAATAACTTGATCAAAGAGTTTGATGCTGTTCATTATGACAATGTTTGTAGGTTAAATACTAATGCATCTTCTCTAGAGAAGCGCTTAAGCGACAGGCAAGGTGATCCTAATACAGTAGCAAAAAATTCTTTGGCTAATGGTATCAGTTCAAGGATTAGTCCACATGGACGGTCACCAGCCAGACCATTGGTTGATATTTCAAATACCATTGGCACAGCTTGCACAAATAATGGACAAATGGCTAATGTAAAGAGAATACTCGGAAAGAGTTCTGTTTCTCCGTTCAAAAAGCCCCGCAGTTCCAAATTCTCCACCCCGTTGAATAAGAATGTTCCATTTGTTCCTAATGGTAAAATTCATGCAGGTCTTTTGAAATAGCTTTGTGTTTTTGTTGGTTATAACTTATAATGCTTCTCAATTAAGCTACATGTTCCATCAGGTTTATCTATTTTACCATCTGAACATTCATGTTGCAAAAAAAGACTTTCCACACGATACCCATTTCAGATTCCAAGAATGTGTGTTGAGGAATATTTTAAAGCACCTCCATTACACCAGAATACGGTACATAGACTATCAGTACTGTTGTTTTCCCTCTTGAAGTTTCTTTTGCTTTGGCAATGACACCATTTTACCCATCCAAATGAATATAGTTGGAGCTTTTGTCAGACCACGTCAGATGCATCAAATCAGCCAATGCAGAAAAGTACATGTTTCATGATGAGTCTGGCTTAACTTGCATTGGACCAGAAGCTCTTTTCCACATATTGGCTCAGTCTGGAGCATCCATGCAATATGCTTCAAAAGAGTAAATTCTCTACTATATTTAGTTTCTGCTCTTTAATCCCCCTCCCTCTTGTGGGTGGGAAGATCAATTTTTAAAGTTACATTACTTCTCGGTTTACATATGCTCTATATGATCTATGCAAACTTTAGGGACAATATTAGCTTTACATAATGTATCATCAACTTGACATAGAGTTGGCCTGCCCATGTAATTATTAAATAGGATTGATCTGGTAATTGGATTTGTTGAGTTGTGCAGCACCTTGAATGTGATTGTTGTGAACATATGGAACTTCTGTGCTGTTTATGGTTCAGGGCTCTTCAGCATTGTGGTTGCTTATGCTTTTCTATTAATTTAGCTAATATTGCGTTCTACTTCTGATCTTTTGTTTTGCATTTTGCATAATATCTATCTAGGTGGGTCATAAATCACTACAAGTGGATTGTTTGGAAACTAGCATGCTATGAGAGATGCTATCCCACTAAAGCTGCTGGAAATTTTTTGACAGTGTCCAATGTGCTCGAGGAATTGAAGTACAGGTATTTAATTATCATTAGTCGTATGTTTTGTCCTGGGTGTATAAGACTTCCATGAGAACAATTTGCGTGCATTTACATAGATATGAAAGAGAAGTCAATCATGGCCACCGTTCTGCAATCAAGAGAATTCTGGAAGGGGATGCATCACCTGCTTCAATGATGGTTCTATGCATTTCAGCTATTTGCTCAAATTGTGACCTAAAGAATGAGACTTCTTCCATGGCAGTAATTGGGGATGAATGTAGTAACACAACAAAAGTTGAACTAACTGACGGGTGGTAAGAAAATGCCTAGATACGTGTTGTGATGCTTACACTATATTTAAAGTTCTTTGGCCTGTAGAAATATTTTGTTTCACAGGTATGCAATGGATGCTGTTTTGGATGTACCACTGTCGAAGCACCTTTCTGCTGGAAAACTGTTTGTGGGACAGAAACTTCGGGTAATATGTTCATTTCTTTGATTTTTTTTTTCTGCCCTTCTTTGAGCAAAACATTTCCTTTAGTATTGTCTCTTGGTTACAGTTTATTTTGTCCTGTGCAGATCTGGGGAGCAGGATTATGTGGCTGGGCTGGGCCTGTTTCACCCCTTGAGGTTCTTACTGGTTTTTTTGTTTGTTGAACTTGAATCGTTTGAAAAGTTTACTTTCTGTCTTTGGAGGTTTGTCTGAGGTTTTTGTTTTGGTTTCAGGTGTCAAGGACAGGTAGTTTGCTATTGCATGGAAATGGGACATATAGAGCTCATTGGGCTGATCGACTGGGATTCTGTAAGCACTATTTTGGTTATCTACAGTATGTGTGTGTGTGTTTTTTTTTTTTTTCCAGTTTTATATGGCCTTAGGATATATATACAATTTTTTCTTCTTGCCTTATAATGCATGGTCCTCAAATCTATTTCCACAGGTACAGGCGTTGGTTCTCCTTTAGCATTTAGGTGCATTAAGTGTAATGGGGGTCCAGTCCCCCAGACTTTAGTTGGAGTCAGACGGATATACCCTGTCCTCTACAAAGAGAAGTAGTTTGATTTTTTTTTTTTTGTTGAAGTTCTTCTTCAATCCATACTGTGTTCTGTATGATGAAAATCATTCCTGTTGCTTTCATCTAGGTTAGGTAATGGAGGGTCTATTGTGAGATCAGAGAGGATGGAGAGTCAAATGGTGCAATTGTACAATCAAAGGTGACCTCTATTCTTCTATATCAAGCCAATTTTATATTGTTTACTTCTTGAAAATATTCATCGACGGTGTCCTCAATCCATTAGAAGATTTCAGTGGCCTACTTAAAGTTTTAAATATTTATCTACTTTAGCAGTTCTTTAGTCTTCCTTATTAATGTATGGTCAGTAACCATGCATCTTATCACACTTTTTCTGATCATAAAAGGACTAAAGCATACTGTCATACTTGTTCTTGCTAGAAAGCATGGATAGGGATATTGCATATGGGTGCAATATGATATAGAAACATTGATGTGATAATCCTTGAAAAAGTAGGATACAGTATGATGGGAATACAGAACACTAATGAAGTAGCCGTGCTAAATTATCTCTTTTGTAAGTTGGTAAACAGAACCATGGCCAATACTGTGATTCCAACCATGGCCAGTTTGTAAGATGCTTTTCCTGTTAATGATGCAAAGGACCTCTAATTCTACAGCAATGGCCTTAGACATTCAACATGGCTTTGTTACAATATATATATATTTTTAATGATTTTTGTTTGGCTGCAGGCGATGTACTGTTGTAGAGGGCATCATTTCTGAGTTTCAAAGAGAAATAAAAGGTTCACGTAATTATGATGACAATGATAGTGAAGGAGCAAAAATTTTAAAGATACTTGAGACAGCTGCAGAACCTGAAGTATTAATGGCAGAGATGAGTCCGGAGCAACTAACTTCTTTTACCACTTATCAAGCAAAACAAGAGGTGGGCTTTAGATGCTTTGCTTGACTGAAAGTCCAAATGTAGAATGCGGTCATTAACTATGGCTAGTCTGAACTTAGGCAATCAGGCAGGCAAACGTGGAGACAGCAATTGAGAAAGCTTTGGAAGATGCTGGCTTAGGTGAGAGAGAAGTCACCCCATTTATGAGGGTGAGGATAGTTGGATTAAGTAAGAAAATCTGTCATGGAAAGGACAGCCCTAAAGAAGGCTTGATAACAATCTGGAACCCAACAGAGAAGCAGGTGAATCCAATGGTGTTGTTCTTCTTTCCTCGAACCATTCTTTACACCTAGTTTGCTCATTCCCCCTCCTCCCCTACGCCCTTTTCTCTCTCCTCTACCCTCAATCCCCCAATCCCCATGTGTATGCATACATGTATGTAGTCAAGCCTGCCAGGCCAATATGATGACTCTGTTCCCTTTCTCTCATTACCATCTCTGCATAGACTGCATGCTTATCATGAATGTTATGTAGTGTGTTTTATAAGCATTATAATTAGAGACTTGCTACTCCATCTCCCATGTGGGGTCCTACAGATCTAATGTTAGATTTGAAAAAAATATGGATGGAGAGGGATGAGAGATGAACGGGAGATGAAAAAATAGCATTTCTCTTATAATTAATCTACTTACTACTGTGACAGCAACATGAGCTGGTTGAGGGGCAGGCTTATGCTATTGCTGGACTTGTACCGTTTAATTCTGATGCAGATACCCTCTACTTGCAAGCAAGAGGATCCACTACCAAATGGCGGCCTTTATCTTCCCAAGCAACTGAGCACTTTAAGTAAGTCTCCATTTAACTTTCTTATTACAAAAAATTAAGAATATTAATCGAATCTAGCTCAAAGGTATCTTTTGTAGGCCATTTCACAATCCTCGCAAATCAGTCTTATTGTCAAATTTGGGTGAAGTTCCTCTTTCAAGGTGAATTTCAAATCTCACCCTTTATGTTCTGACTTTTTTGCTTTTCCTCCACTTTCCTTTCAAGTAGTAAAGAGAGAAAAGTTGTATTCTCAATAATTGTTCTTTGGGTTATTCAGTGAATTTGACGTAGCTGGGGTCGTTGTGTATGTGGGGGAGGTTTTTACATCTCCTCACCAAAAGAAACAGTGGGTGTTTGTCACAGATGGCTCCATTTCCGAGTCACAGTCAGAAGAATTTTCCAATTCTTTACTTGCCATCAGCTTCTGCTCACCATACATTAATGATGGTTCGTTTGCACCAGTCAACTCTAATCTTGCAGGATCCACTGTGAGTATATCATGTTCCTTTCACAGTCACCTCCAAAGGGTGGCATTTATCTTTATCAAATGACGCAATCATCAGAGAGCACTTCGAGATATGAGGGAATAAGAGCTCTCATGGGAAGATTTGATTCAATTCAACGGAAGGAAATGCAATCTTTCATGATAATTTTCCTTTGTTCTCATAAATTATACACCTTTAAATATGACTAAATGAATGAAATGACTGATTGCTTCTTAACTGAGACAATCCACAATATGATAACTAAATAAGAAAGCAATTGACTCCAGTTCTAGATTACCATCTATTGAAAGACTAACACAATAATACATTGTTTTGGAAGAATATCTTACTCAGGACATGGAAGTTTACTACACATGTTGTAGCCCTTTTTTGCACATTCTAATTGCGTCACTTCTAACTACTGCTTTCATTTTTTACTTGGTATAAGCTTCCAGGGTTCTTTATTGTTGCCTTGAATTGTTGGGCTTAGAAGTTAGTTCGGTGATTTTTAGTTGTTTCAAAAAATGGCAGCAACATACCATTTTTGTAGTTTATTTTTATAAAAGAATCATACAAATGGTTGATTCCCCGAATGATACACTTTTGATCCAAAGATGCATATCCTCTCCCTTTCTTCTCCAACACAAATCCTCCCCACAAAAAATAAATAAGTCAATCCACCCCACCTGCCCAAAAGAAAAAGCCCTATAGTTAGTGACAGTTCTAGCTTCCACATTGCAGGTTGGCTTCTGTAATCTTATCAAGAGAGCGAAAGACCAATCGAATCATCTTTGGGTAGCAGAAGCTACAGAGAATTCAATCTACTTTCTGAATTTTGATCCTTCCCATTGTTCTCACCTCAAAAATGCAGCTGCCTTTGCTCAAAGATGGGCAAAGATCTCTAGCTTGGTATGCATTTTGTGACTTTGATATCATATTGATAGCATTTGCTGCATGCTATCTGCTGTTTAATAAACTTTCGCACTTGTTTCACTGTTTTGCAGACTATTGATAAGCTTAGGGAGAAAGTTTTATTTATTATTGGTGATTGTAAAAGCTAGATTATAAATGTAGCTGATCCAAACTGAAGAGTAAGTCTCTCCTGTTTGTTTTATTTGACATCGATGAGGGGATGTCTGGCTCCTATAGGCTGTTTGTTCTAATCTCAAATTTCTCCATCTTGGTGCAAATTCCAGGGCAAAGTCAATGGATATGGCGAGCCCATCATCCAGAATGCTTGAAAAGCATCATTTGGTGGCACAATCTGGTTCCTAGTTAGTATGTCTGCCTCTTCTTTGTGCTTGAACTCTATAACTATTGATGTTGAAAGCATGTCTTTAGTAGCCAAAGTTTGATTAGCACGGAAGAATCTATAATGTGGCACTACGTATGCAGGGAAAGTAGTATGAGCATCTTCAGTTTTGAGCCAACTACCATCCTTTTAGAGGTTTTGGTTGATTTTTTTTTTTTCCTAATTGAATGGGGAAAAAAGGGTTACTACATAATTTTTTTTGGTTGATTGAGCATGTATAGTTATGACCGTTACAAATGCAATTTTGTTATACATTCTGTAAGCAATTTTGTTGTTTTTACCTTTCTGGGTGGAGGGAAGGGCTGGAGGAAGCAGTGAATACTAAATTGCTGGAGGGCTGAGGTTGGTTTAATGTTCAGTCTGTAATGGGGATACTTTCCCACAATTACTAAGAGTCAATGAGCAATCTGTAAATATAATGATAAAGTAACAATGTTTGTTTGATCTAATTGTGCTTTAATTTTGAACAAAGTTTTCCCTGAGGAAATTCTTCTAGCATAATCTATTAAATTGATATATGTTCTTAGATCACGTGAGAATCATATACTCTGTTAATCTTATTAATTTTAAGGACAAATATTAGTTTAAAACATTGGATCGATGGAAAACTGTCATTTTGTTTTTATTTTCTAGGTACTAAAATGGTTATTATCAATTCAATTGTAAGAGTTTTTTAATAAACTATATGATAGATTAAGTAATTAATACATTACTAACATGGGTCTCACATCAATTTGCGAGGCTATAATAAAATTAGTAATGTCTAAAAACCTAACATCCTCAAATGTTTTCATAACTTTTAACTATGTAATGTGGTCTCTTGTGAACTGCATGTCATATGATATTATGTATGAGAAATGCTATATATTATATTTTTATACCACAATGGTGAAGTAGCAGTTCAAATCAACCTCTGAATTATTTATTTTATTTTAATTTTTGGCTAAGCATAAATTTAAATCCATATGCTGTATATAAAAGAAAATATTGTTAAATCATAGATTCAACTGTTAAACACCTTCAGATTCGAATATTAGAATAAATAAAAAGAATATTATAATGAGTCACAAGATTAAAAGCATCTGGTCCGCACTAGAATTAATCTATCCAACGAAGATTAGTTCAATATAATTTCATTTTGAAACAGGCAATTCACCATTTGTTTTGTGGTCACACCCATGAATTTGTATTCAAATGGGTTAATTTTATTTTTATGTGACATCAAAATACTTTTTCAAACAAAAAACACATTCTAAAAAGAATTGAATTAATAAACAGAGCCAAAATCTTCATCTTTAATATTTGAATTGAATAAATTAACCGAATATCTTGTTACAAGCAACCACTTCACTTAAGAATGGAAGCATCAATGCATTGGCATTGGCAGGATCAAAACTCAAACTTCCCTCTAACAATGTTAATTCTCTATATCAAACCAACTAAGAAGACCTTTCTAGTATAAAATTGTTTTTACAAAAAATGGAAAAGTAACTCATTCCATACATCAGATACACCGGGCAAGCACCAATGTATGCAATCAGAGTAACTCGCAGGGTTCGACAGTTGTTCCGGCTTCAGTGTCTCCCAAAACTTGCGATATATGGAAGGGTGGCCGTCTTTCCGATACTCCGAGAGTTGAGTAATATTGAGAACTGAAACCTTTGAATTTAACCTACTGAGGACCTTCTCCACCATGCGCATTGTAGGCAAGTCAGAACCACTTCCCCAATAGCCTTCCAAATCTATAGGGGTTTTCTGATTATAGCAATTGCCTTCACTTCCTGGTTCCCACTCTCGACTCCTGAGCACAATTTAATTTTTCAAAATTTATTGAGCGGATTACAAGCAAATGTATTGACAAATGACCTAATCCTATTGGCTTAATGGCCAACTATGATTTTAATTTCTTTTCTTTCAAAATAAAGAAATTTTTATATCAGATTTAGAGTATTCTAAGTTTATCTAGAGTCCCAAAACATCTCACGAATCCTACTGGTCCTTCCTCTTCGTTTATGGCAGCCCCGGTTGAACGGATTGCGACTGCAGAGCGACCGGAGCTCTATGTTCGACACATTTTATAACCAATTAAGCATCAATGCTCCTAAATCCAGCTTTAAACACACTCCTAAAACATGCTAGCCCTAAATGTTTATGAGTTTAAATTAGGGTCATAATAGTGGACAGAAGAAACAATCCAATAGTTGGCATTGGTTGCATTACTGGTGCCTAAACTGAAAGGAAATTAAAAATTAAGATTAGAGATGGTATATCTAAATGATGGGATAAAAAGGCTTTTGGCACTCACCAGAGATGCGTCGGGGACATGCTAACAAAAAAGACTCGCTTCTTGAGGGGATCAACTTTAGAAGCTACCCAGTCTGCCCATGCCCCCATGGCCAATTCCATGGCTCCTAGCCCATCTAATTCTTCACAAACCCCATTTTCATCAGTACTCCATCTGCAAAACATACAAGTATGCCGATAAATAAATAAATATATATATTTCGTATAACTCATTTTTTCCTAGTCAGAAACCAGGTTGGTATTATTATTACTTACAACAGCTTAACCGGGCCTTGTCGCCACCACAAGTATGTGTTGAAAACTAGTATATCAGCATGCTCCCACTGCGATGCATGCTTAAGGACTGAATCAGGACGGATTATCCGTTCATCCGATTTGTGATTCACAGGATCATCAGAATTAGATTCAACAAGTAACGGGGCCCAGAGAAATTCCACTGTTGCGTTATATTCCTGCAATTGACACAAGATATAACAATGAAGAACAACAATATGAAATTCTCAATATATCTTTTTGGTAGTCATAACCTTACCCCAACAATAAGCAAGCACAACTCAACCCCCCCAAATTCATGTCTGTTGTTAGTTATCAAAAGTTATCACCAACTTAAAATTTTCCCTCAAGAACCCAATAAACATATGCAGGCACATTCTGTCCCCCTTGTTATAAGACAATCAAATGACTCATACTTTTACTCCAACCTCATGGACAGGACCTAGCTTACCTCTGCTCTAAAAATGGTAAGAGGGGCATTTGGCGAGATGGTTCTCTTATTTGCTGGAATCACCGACTGTAACAAACACAACATTGATATCCATTGCCCTCTGTTAAGTGAATCCCCCACAAACATTAGCCTTTTCCCTCTCAACTTCTCCCACATTTCAGTCACACTCCATCTACAAAACAAGCCCAAATAAAGGGGAAAAAAAAAATTCAATTAATCCCAATTAAAAGGAAACTCGGAACTTCACATGAACTATGTACCATTTGCACTACATTTGCAAGACAGCATTTATTTGTGAACATCAGGTTCTATGAAATTCAAAAATATTGATTTTGCTCTAAAATCAGAAGCAAAAGAATGACAGAAAATCACCTCTTCAAATTGCAGTTGTGGGGTTGCCATCTCCAGTACTGGTACCCCAAATCAGACCTCCCATGCTTGTGACATGCCAATTGGTCCGACATGTACGGACACTCCGACTCATCGTACAGCGGATGAGAAGTATTATCAAACACCCATTTTCCCGAGAACACATCACAGCTCTCCGAAGCCGCTCTCCGTTGACCGGTCACCGCCGGACGGTCAACCCATGCAATTGTCCTACCACTATAGTCCCTCGTTGAGTTGCACTTACTGAATCTATCCAAAACCTCTACAATCCAAGAAAACCAACAAAGACCCATCAAACCAAACCCAAGGAAAAGCACGAATTAAAGACACCCAAGTAAAGAAATGAACCAAGAATTCAAAAGCAAACCAAAAAAAAAAACAGAGTAAAGTAGACCAGATCCCTAGTGCTATGAACTTGTGTACCTTGACCTGGATTTAAACGATTTGGCTTAACATAAGTGACGGAAGCTTCTTGATGGTGATGAACATGGTCCGGATTTTCTTGGATTCGCTGGATGCTACGTTCGTTGTACAGGACTGTAAAAACTATGAAGACTAGTAAGAGAACCACCAGCAAATGCAAATGGGTTTTCTTTCTGTTCCACCGCTGCATCATGGAAGAACAACGGATTCGCAAAAAAGAAAATCCGAGACTCTCTCTGTCTCTCTCTCGTCAGAGGTTTTGACTAAAACTTTGTGAAAGAACCCGAGGGGTTTGGATTTACCCAGAGACTTTACATGTATTAAAGTCGAGGTTTCGGTGCTTCCCGTATCATTGGGCTTGCCTTAGAATCTCTTTATTTTATATTAGGATTTTTACATCTTTGTAGGGTAAACAATTTTAATTAATATTTAAAATAAATAATTAATATTTTATTATTTTAACATTGATGAAGCAGTTGATTGCACGATTAAACTTAGCCAACGAATTCTTGCAAGAAAGAGAAACATATAGTCAGAGACTTGCTGGACTACCAACGAGAAAACTAAAATGTTCAAGTTCACAAAGGTAAAGGGTGAATTACGGGATAAAAACTAGAGTTTTCATGGAAAGAAATTAAAGAATGGTTATATGTAATCGGACTTGAAATGGTCATATGTGGTCTCCCTATGTGGAGTGTCTACTAATTGGGGTAAGGCTGGGACATGTGTTGTCCATTGATGGGGTATGACCCTATTCAATTGTGGTGCCGAATTATGGTCTCGACCAAGTGGAGTGTTGAATTATTTGCTTACCAGCATGTTAGGCTATAATATGTTGCTACGCTAAATTCTACGCTTATTGGCATTAGAACAAAACCGAATGATATTTATTCTTCGTGCAATACTTTCAGTGTTCTTTAAGCAAGCTTCTGTAGTCTGCTTGAGCCACGCAGTTTGAACTTGATCTTCCCGATCCAAACTGTAGGCTACTGAGCCTGAATTGTTAACCTGGGTTGGCCTAGTAGATATCTGGAATATCAAACATAATTTTTAATTTATTATATTTTATTAAGTTATATACTGACCAGTGACCATACACACTAGTCCTCTAAACCACAGGCCATAGGTCATTTCCCTTGAATTTGTTCTTGGAAGTACCCAAAGAGAGTTCAGCTGAAGAAAAAGAGTACTTTTATGAGACGAAAATGGAAGTCATTAGCCTCCCACACAAGATTTGTGAATGAGTGGTTATCTAATAAGAAAAAACTTTGCCTTGTCATGATTAGCTGGATCATTGATTTTGTTGGGGCTGTCTGCATGCTCAGACTTTTCCACCTGTAATGTACTATATATATATATATATGCAAAATTTGCTTGATGTCGGCCCCACCTTTAATTTATGGTCTAGATAGGATTTAGAAATAATTCCAGTATGGCCTAGTCCACATTCAAATGAATTATAGGTGTCACCACCAAGGGTGGTAGTCTAGTGGCAAGTAATTGCCCATGAAGAATCGGAACCAAGAGGTCCCAAGTTCGACTCCCGAAATGGGAATCCTTGGGTAACCTCTTGGAAACCTGTCATGGAGGTTGCGTGTCGCTAGTGCCCTGGTGGGGCGGGAATTAAGCTATGGCTCGGTCGGTCTTGAGGGTGCGCCTGCAGTTCCCTCCGTAAGGTCCCTCCTGAGCGGCGCCCCGCGGATTGGTGCTACTATGGTCACGCCCAGGTAGGACAGCTACGTTGGCCTCCCCCTCCAATCCTTTATAATTAGAAAAAAAAAAAAAGAAAAAAAAGAATTATAGGTGTCTGATACTCAAAAGATCATGTGGTTTGGATTCAATTTACCATATATAGAGGCAGTCCATTATTATTAATTGTAAAGTGTTCAAGTTTTCCATATATGACTTTGAATCTATGAAAATATTTGTGTAATATAAATTTTATGATAATTATTTTATAAATTCAGGTGACAGTATGCATAAATGCAACACGGTGGCACATGGATTAAAAAAATTAAGCAAATAAAATTTGACAAATAGCTTTAACAATTTAGTTGCGGACTTAGCTAAAGTTAAATTTATAATTTTGTCCTTTTTGTATGAATGTGTTTCTCATAAGTGGCTCAGTTTATTAATGGAAGTGGGATTAATTTACAATGATCTAACCAAGGTTTTAATAAATGTCCAAAATTTTACTCATGATTATTTTTATTTTTTTGAGAAAAATTAAATTTAATCCCTATATTTCATGGGATTTAATTGGTCTATAGATGGTCAATTTCAACAATTAGGTTCTTAGACCATTCACATCTAGTTTAACAAATTTGCTCTCAATTTTAGCTAAAAAAATATTTTTTAATTTCTATTTTAGCTACCAACTTTTTCAAAGCACCTATATTCGGTTCTTTAACTAGACACTTTTACTATTCAATTTTCAAGGATTCCTTTATTTCTTATTGAGATGAACGAAAATGTTAGAGATTAAAAAATACTTTGTTTTTATATTTGGTGAGTGAACAATGCTCACCAAATTTGGTGATTACTGTAGTAGCTCACCAAATGTTTCTTCATAGTGTTGAGTTGCATGCAACTCATTTTAATTCCATTTTAGCATCCCGCCTAGCCAACATAACATTTGGTTAGCCATATGAAAATGCTCCTAGGTCTTTCTCTCGTTTTAAACAGTTCCCTCCGTCAACTAACCATCCAAGTAATTATAGACATGTCATGTTAGACCAATCAATTAATGTCATATGGTTCTCATTTAACACATCACGTGACGTAGTGATTTTCAATTATAAATAGAGAATTACTACACTTACATAAAATTTTACAAAAATTTGGTCACAAACTGTGACGCCCTGCCTTTTAATTATAAGGCGTAAGTGAAAATCTCTCATTTCGCACGTGACGTTACGACATCAGAGATAAGATCTCGCAGCGGAATATTTTTTTTTTTTTGTACAATACAATAGGTATAACCCTCACATAACACATTTGAGCTGACTGAATATACCTCGATTTAAATAAATATTAATATTGTGCGGTTACATAATAAATACATTAGGTGCATCAAATAAAGATAAGTACCATATACGGCACAATAGCAAAAATAAATAAAAGTGTTAATACATGTCATAGAAAATTAGTACATGGCAAAAGATAGATTAAATGTAATGTTTATCATCATAATGAGGCAACAAGTAGTCTTATCAGAATTGATCAAAACTGGCAAGAGGGTCCTGATCCTCTTCTCCAATCATGCATCATAGTCTATATAAATATGGCGTTATCATATTTACATAGACAAGCAAGTGAATTCCACTGTTTCAATAAGTATAAAAGTTATTGGTTTATTGTTGTATTATTAATGACAATCATGCAATTTCTGTATTATTCATGCAATGCATCACTCTAGAGGACTCCAACCTCTCGGCTAATAGGGGACTCCAACCCCGCGTTTACGAGTTATAGGGGACTCCAATCCCACGTTCTCACTTTACTAGCAGTACTGAGGACTTCAACCACCAGACTGAGGATTTCACCTACCTATTATAATCTTTCAGCACTGGAGACTCCAACTGCCAGTCTGGGGACTAGAACCCACTTTATTATTATCTTTTAGCACTGGGGACTCCAACCACCAGTCTGGGGACTTGAACCCAAAATGTATTAATGTCTTTTATGATCTGTTTTGGAACAACAATAAAAATAAGACAATATGCAATATCATATTCATGCACATATAATCAAACAGTTGATAAATAAATCAGCAAGTATTATCTTATTAGAACCAGTATCATTTCTCAGTAAGTACTTCCATACTTACACTTCACAGCTTTCAGAGAATATCCACACAAGTGACCACTGCAATACAGTTTTGTACATGTGATAGTAAATTAGTATAAAATCGCTAAAAGCTTATTTTTAATACTTTTGTAACTTTTGGCTTTTAAACAATTTATCTAAGCTCCCTAATGTTACTTAGGCTTTATGACGGCATATAAAAAGAGGTAGTAGCATTACCACATATTTTTATATGGGTATTACTACGGTATTTATTTAGTTAATGCAAAAAAAAAAAAATCACTATTTAAAGTAAAACCGACATTAGTATGCTAAAAGCTTAATCATTTTTGTATAAAATGGATATAGCAATTCCATTACTATAAATAATGGATATAGTATTTTAAAAATACATGGGCGGCATAACGTCATAATTATGAATAATTCATATAATATTTTTGTAAAATTTTGGCAGAGTAACAACATTAATATAACTAATGTTTAAAAATATTTTAAAACTTTGGGCAGCGTAACGGCACATTTATGGAACATCTAATTAAATTTGGGCATTATAACGGTATTTTGATAATTTAAATAAACAATATATAAAGATGAAGTTTAAAACTTTGTTTAAAGTATTTTCCAGATATTAAACTATGCATTTAAAGTAAAAATAAAAACTTGTAACTTTAATCACTTACCTAGAAAAGCCACGGATGAAGGCTTAGCTTATCCCTCTCGCTCTCTTTCTCTCTCTCTCTCTCTCTATTCGGTTTGAAAGTAGGAAGAATGAAAGTGAATGTGCAAGAGGCTTCATCTCCTATTTATAAAACTTTTAAAGGTTAAGATTATCCTACTATTTCATTATCTACGGCTAAGGTGCAAAAGCAAACGTATGCAATATGAAGGTTACAAATACATACATTTCATTTATTACAGAATATTATCTGCATCCTACTCATTACCATTCGTATAATCAATACACAATTTACTCTAATAGTGTGAAAGCCATTAAAGAGGGTGACGTGAGGCTAGGTGCAGCCCCATTTTCTTTTCTTTTTTTCTTTTTGTTTTTCTTTTGATTTTCGTCCAGACACCGTGCTGGGTGGTTTGGATGAACTTTCGTCCCCTTCCTGAAATCTGTAAATCATGAAATTTGAAGGGTAGATAGAGGACTACGAGACGAGTATTCTGGCTTTTGAATCAGCCAAATCGGAGTTCGTTTGACCCTATTTTCATTATTTTTAGTTTAAAGTTCATTTATACTTTTCATTGTACTAGAGTCTAAAAGTGTTCCAATAGACTCCAATTTTTTACCATATGTTCTATAAACACTACGTATAGATAGAGAATTATAAGATGAGTATTCCGGATTTTGAATTAATCAAATCGGAGTTCGTTTGACTTTATTTTCATTATTTTTAGTTTAGTTTATTTACACTTTTCATTGTACTAGAGTCTAAAAGTGTTCCAATAGACTCCAAATTTTTACCATATGTTTTATAAACACTACGTATAGATAGAGAACTACGAGACGAGTATTCCGAATTTTGAATTAATCAAATCGGAATTCGTTTGACCATATTTTAGTTTAAAGTTTATTTACACTTTTCATTGTATTAGAGTCTAAAAAGTATTCCAATAGACTCTAAATTTTTACCATATGTTCTATAATTACTCATAAAGTCCTTATAATCTTCCTATATGTACTTATTGTATTATTGTTTGGTTTTAAATTTCAATTTAAGACTGTCTTATTCGTGATTTAAAATCTGGGGCGCTACACAAACTGACGTGGAATCTGATGTGGCTGATAAAAAGATAAAAAGTCCTGATTGGCATAAGCCCAGGCTGAATGAACAGGGCAGGAATGAGGGTAAAAAAAAAAAAAATCACTGTTTACGGGCCCAAATTACTGTTCATGTGCCTGAACTGAAATACTATTCATTTCAACCAGGCTTATTTCTATCTTTAATCAAAGATAAAAAAAATCAAAAACCTTCACATACACGTTGGCTTGCGTGTTGAGAAGAGAGAATGCAAACTGAGGTGAAAGATGACAGTTTGTACAGTATCCTTTGATGGAAATGAGACAATCCTTACTTTGACAAAAAATTTGAGAAATATGGACAGCATTTCAAAAATTAAAGCTTTATTTTCACACGATTGGATGCTCTTTGCATCTCCTCTCCAAGCTCCATTTTTGTTGTGACTGAAACTCTCCATCTTCCATTAGAAGCTCCATTTTCAGAGAAGCTTCTTCTTCAAACTGACATTTTTTTCATCTTTCTCTCTCTCTTTCTTTGTGTGTTTGGTCTGAAGAAACCCATTGAGTGAAGAAACTCATTATTGCCAACCCACTGCCCACTAGAAGACTCTCCCTTTCTAGTGGGTCGGTACACTCTTTTTCATTTGCAATTTTGGTTTTGATAGTATGACTTTTCTTTTCTTTTCTTTTCTTTTTTTCCTTTTTTTTTTTGTTTCTAAGTGGTCGTAGCATCAGTTCTTCCTTTTTTTTTCTTTTTTTTTTTTTAACCCATGGCAGTGGTGAATTTTTCTTGAATGCCTAATACGATGGGGTAGTGTTCCAACTATCATGGGTTTTTTCTTGAATGCAAATAGCATCCATGTTCAATCAATCTTTTATTTTTTTATTTTTTTGTAACCCACGGAAGTTACACCATTGCATCACTCTAATCCATTTTCATCCTCAAATATTGCATTTCTCTCTCCATCCCCGGCTGATCCTCGGCCACCTCAACCGGGCCAACAAAACATCCTTGTAAGAAATTTAAGCACAAATGGTAGTGGGTTCGATGACAACGTTGTTTGGCCTCCCACTGGCTTGAATTTTCCAACAACACAACAATTTCAGCAACCTTCTCATTCAATGGTAACACATAATAGGGAAAAAAAAAAAAAAAAAAAAAAAAACATAATATTTTAACTCCAATTTTTCTTTTCTTTTTTAATTTTGGACTTGAAGAGGGCTTTGATCAGTGGGTGGAACTTGTAGGTTAATGTCTCAACAGGAACTTCATCATCATCCATACTAAATTTTCGGATGGAGCCCCCTTCAGTTTGCATTCTCTCTTCCCAACACACAAGCTAGCGTGTATGGAAGGTTTTTGTTTTTTTATCTTTTTATCAACCACATTAGATTCCATGTTAGTTTGTAACTAATTTTTTGTAAAACTTTATGTAAGTGTAGCAATTCTCTTATAAATATAACCTAAATGAAAAATTAAAATAAGTTAAAAGCATTTTTTTTTTAAAAAAAGAGAAGTACCTAGATTTTGTTTTTCTTCTTAAGCCATAGTATAAACATAATTCCTATATCCATTTTGATTGGAATGGGATGAGCCATTTCACGGTCAATAAATTTATTTTGTTCTATCTGACGATGTATATGATGCTACATCATTTAAAATTTTAAATGATGTAAAAGTATTTTTATTATGTAGCATCATATACATTGTTAGATAAAACAAAATAAAACATTGATAATAAAATATCTCGTTTCCATTTAACTTAAAATGGAGAGGATCATTGTTTCCCCCGAGCTTAATTTGTGATTCATTGAACAGTTAATTTACTAAGACTTAAAACTAATGCAGAAAAAAAAAAAAGAAGAAGAAGAAGAAGAAGAAACTTGTGAAGAGATTTTATTTCCCATTGGAGTTAGTCATTGATGAACAATGTAAGCATAGAGCAACTCATTCCAGACATCAGGCACTCCAGGGAGGCACCAATGTATACAGTCTGCATAACTGCTGGGATTTGATATTTGCTCTTCGTTTAGGGGCTTCCACTGCTTCCCGTAGATGGATGGATGGCCTTCTTTTCTGTATTCTGACAGCTGTGTGATGTTAAGCATTTGTACATTCACTCCTCTTGTTTTCAATTCATCAACCACCGTTTCAACCACTCGCATCATTTTTGGATCCGAGTCACTTCCCCAGTACCCCTCTCCTAAAACTGGCTCTGTTTCTGTGTAACAATTTTCACCGCCACCCCAATCTTTACCCCTGAAATATAGATCTCCATGGTTAATTCTAATTTTATGGGGTAGGTTCTTCAAATGAATTTTGTTGATTATAATGTTTCAGCATGCTTTTTGATCAAGTTCAACTGTGTCTCTAAATAGATTTAGTGGAATGAGAAAACATTAATCCTACTAGTAAATCTTACGAGGATAAGATAATTAACCATATTCAAAAGATAATTCTTCCTAATTAAATTATTTCTCCTAACCATAATATTATCACCAAGGGAGATTGGTAGCCCTCATCAGATCATAACAATGAGACAATATATAAATGGACAAAGTTTTTTTCTTTTTAAATTGGATTTGATCTATCAAATTGACACATGTTCTATAAGTATATGATTTTCACGTGTTTTAAAAATATGTCAGTTTAATAAACTGAATTAAACATATAAAAACCATTATTTGGACATTGTTTGGGTTAAGATCCTTTCACATTTTTGTTTTTGGTATGTGTATAAGCTTTCATATATGTAATGCATGATATCAATTTGGATTTGGTATTAGTAGAGATACCTTTCATGAGTTGGTGACATGCTAACAAAAAACAATTGGGTCTTGGTTCTATTAACATGGACTTCCAACCAATCAGACCATGTCCTCAGAGCCATCTCATAGACCCGCAGCATCCCTAGTGGTTTATAAATCGCATCATGAGGGCTTTCAAATGATCCCCACCTAATCATTGCCAGATCAAAATCAAGATAATTAGGTTAATAGGTCAACGGTGCTTCCAACAAATCATACAACAATACTAAAAATAATTATGCTAGCCTACAACAACACTTTTATCATATCATTAATTATCTCGAAAGGCTAATATGTCGATATCAATCAATCCTTTATTTTAAGTTTTAACAGTTGTTGATTAGCATTGTCACTTTAACAAGGTGAGATAGTGATAAGATAAAAGTGATAACTGTTAATTATGGATTGAAATCTTTTGCAATTAACTATCGCAAAATTGTTAGGGCAGCAATTGTAATAAAGTTCATATAGGACCTATTTGCATGAGTAATTAGGCGGACAGTCCAAAACTTATATAGACAAGTAGTTTTATATGGGCTTTCTCATAATTGCTACTCAAATTATTAACAATTTAGACAACTAATTACCGGAAATTCAAATCTACAAAAGGTTTGGAATGAATATAACTCACAAAACATTCATTTGGGGCCTTCTCCACCAGAGGTAGGAATCAAAGACGAGTATGTCTGCATCGGTCCAATGCCTAGCATGCTTCTCAATTGCCTTCACTCTCACAATCCGATCTGGTAACCGGTGGTTGACTGGATCGTCGGAGTTCGATTCCACTAGCAATGGAGCCCAGTAGAACTCAATCGACGCATTGTATTCCTTCATTGAATTAGCTAACTATTAGCTTCTCTACTAGAATTTTACAACACTTGAACAGAAACAAGTTTGGCAATTATGGAGCTAGCTAGTTGTTCCTTCGTAACATAAGAATAAAAGTTTTTTTCAAACCATATTGCCGGTCTATTAAATTAGGATTGAAATTTATAATTTGGACATGTACTGTGAGAGAATTCATATGAAACTCACATGTTTAAAAGCATATTTAAAATTATGTTAGAAAATTTGAAAAAAGTAGTGAAAAACAAAAAATTGGTCTTTGGTTAAAAAACTCAAAAAGTACTTCTTTGACTTTTTTACTTTAAAAATTGTCAAAACTCATATTTGGAAAAAGTTTAAAAATAAAGTTTTTTATTTTTTACTTAAAAAGTTCTATTTCTCAACGCAATGTCAAACAAACTTTAAATAAATTTTGAGTTATCCAACCGCACACTCAAGTAAGTGGTTTCATATTATTTGTCTAGATCGTTAGCAATTTGAGTAAATAATTGTTGTAAATCTTTGCCAATTAAATTAACATTTATCTTTATAACACGGAAATCTTCAATTCATTTACTTTGAGGGCAGGTTAACTATCCAAGTAGGTAGGCTGCCGGCTCAAGACCTGTTAATATGCCTGGAAATATATTACTACTCACAATGGCCTTAAAGCTGACTAATGAGCCATTGGCATTGATGTGCATTGCTTTAAGCGTTGGAGGGATCAATGAATCAACCAGGCAAACCATCGACACCCACTGGCCTCTATTCAGGGAATCTCCAACAAACACAAGCCTCTTGTTCCTCAGCCTCTCCAGCAACGCTGAGCTATTGAACCTAGCTTATATTAACATAGAAAAAACGCCCACAAAAAGCTCAAAAACACAGACAAAAGACAACCTTAATCATATTAACATCATCATCATCATTTGTTGTTTGTTTGTATGTATAGATAGATAATAGATACCTAGGAAGGTTACATTGGTGAGGTTGCCACCTCCAATTCTGATAGCTCAAATCCTTTCTCCCAAACTTCCCACAAGCCAATTGATCAGACATGAATGTGCACTGATTTTCTTTGTATAGAGGGTAAGTTTGGTTATCAAACACCCACTTGCCTGAAAACAAATTGCAGTGTGACAATGATTCGCTTCTATCTTCCGACGATGGCGGCCGTCCACTGTCTTGGGTAAGATAAACGGCGGTGATGATTAGGACGGTGAGGAGGAGGCCGATAAGGGAATGGAAGCTGCTTCTGATTCCCCAAGTTCCAACAACCATTTGGTTTTCTTCGCCATTGAATATCGATCAATCAACTTCCCCTTGATCTCCTTGTGTGGGATATTCTATGCTTCCTCCTTTTTGAAGTTTCCAGCGGTAGGTGAGAATCCTTTTTCATGAAGTAGGAGTAGTGGGATTGCCGTTTTGGGTAGTTTGCTGAAAGCAACAGTTAGTTTAAATTGCACGCACTTTTACCAAAATAACACTACATCAAAGCCAGGAGAAAAAAAAATCCGGCCGACATATATACTGTGGATAAAAGGGATATGATATCTTATCGATCGCATTTATGATCTGAATAAATATTTATCACAATATTAAAATTTAATAATATATAAAGATCCAATATTTTCCAAATATATAATAATATTATATATATATATATATATATATATATATATATATATATATATAGATTTGGGCTGATAAATCGATATATCATCGCCAATATTTCAATTCTTTCTTTCGTTTCCTTTATTTTTTATTTTATTTTTTATTTTTGTTAATTTTATTTCTGATTCAACATATCGACTATACATATATCCAGTCATCACCGGTATCAAAGATAGAACCAAAATTTTTTATTGAAGGACCAAAATCATGAATGAGGGATTAACTTAATTTTGAGAAGAGCTAAACCTAAACTTTATATATATATATATATATATATATATATATAATAATATATATATTATAATTATTGTGAGCAGTGATTCAGGTAAGCTCAGGCTGAAATGAACAATATTTCAATCTAGGCTAGATGAAATTAAAAAAATAAAATAAAATAAAATTATTTTTTTAATACATGGGGCCCACAAAATACTATTCATGTGTCTAGGCTGAAATACTGTTTATTTCAGCCCAGACTTATGTTTATATTTACCGTATATATATATATTAAGGAAAATTTTCAAAATCATGGGCCATGCATAACTTGATTCCGTCTTTGAATGATATTGACATTAAGAGTAGTTATTTTTAATATGAAATGAACGAGTTAAAGTTAAAATGTATGACTTTTTTTTAATTAAATGTATGGATCGAATTAAAATTAATTTATATAGTCTTATATATATATGGTAAATGCAATTCAAACCCACCCTTGATTGACATTCTTTAATATCAACGTTATTTACACTATTAAATTCATATTTGGATAATGGATTCAAAAAAGTCAATGCCAAGGGATATATGGGTAACTTTAGGCGATAACCAAAGCCACACCTCTCTATTTCATTTGTCTAAAGCCTGGTTATACTTGAGCTGTTCTACTGGGTTTAGGTTAGAGTTGTTGACATCTCCACATCCATGTTCGTTGGAGTAAAGGAACCTCCAAAAAAACTCAAGAGTTTCAACCCTAACGGTCATGGATTTGAACCCAAAACCCATAGTATATACAGGATGACATTAATTAGCCCGGTTGCTTGTGAATATGCTAGTGTCCTTCAATCCCACGTCTTCTTGTTTCCTCAGCTTCATTATTTTGTGTGACAAAGACGAACCACTTAAAATCGGATCAAGTTTTAATTGTTTAAATTGACTTTAATAAAGCAAATACGGCTATTTTAGTGGCAAAAAGTAGTGGTTCGGCAACCTTCAGTAACTGAGTTGGGAGTGGTTGATCCACTTTTGTGATAAAAAATAGTGATTCGGCCAACTCAAAGGTCAAGTTAGGGCCCGTGGCCAAACAATCTCAATGGGATTAGCCTCATATATAATACGAGTGCAATTGTTGTTGATGCAATTAATCACACAACCAACCTTTAGATCAAGAATGTCTGTATGAGGAAAATGCAAAGTTAGCTTTGACACTTGTCAAAAGAGCTAACGGGGATACCTCCGATGTCTACCTTAGTAAGAGTTTTTCTCTTATGGAAATGAAAATGCAATAGCACTAAAATATATAAGGAGAGTATGTACTTTGAGTAATTGTCTTTCCTTACTTATGTGGAGTATTTCTTTTTCTTGTACAGATTTAGCCTGTTGTCTTATGTGTTGTATTATGAACCGTTCATTTAAAATGAACGGCCAAAATTAAAGCTATTCCATCCCACGTAATATCATAGCTAGGTGTTATATTGGATCTCAATCTCATTTTCATAGACTTGCTGAGGTAAGACTCTGGAAAGAAACTGAAGCAAAAGATGAGAGTTTTAAATCCACTAATTAACAAGATTGTGCGTGAATGAAAAAACAAAAAACACAAAAAACAAAAAAAAAACCTATGAATGTCAGCTACTAGGTGATGAAATTTCCCAGTCAATCAAAAGAGAACAATTTGTTTTTTTGGGATGACGCTGCTACCAGTATGGCAGTATCTGAGAGTCTCCTCTTTCCAAGGCCAATTTTTTCCAATGCTTCCGGTTCAGCGTTTATTGCAGACCGGATATTGTTTTAACAATCAAAACCCGGTCAGTTCGATTTAATTTTGATAGTTAGGTCCTTAATTAAAGTTTTTTCCTTTGGCTTGAAATAAATCTCTCTGTTAACCTTCCATTCAATTAATTAATAGTATTGACAGTTGGACCAATCGATTAATATCAATGGTTAAAATTGAAATCACGTTTAAACTTAAAGAACTAAATTTAAATTTTCCCCATCAATTAATCAAATGAAAATAAATGATTGAACCGGTGAGAGACTGAAAATGACAGTATGGGAGCTATGACATATGAAGCGTGAAGAATTAATAAGGACAATTTATCCAGGCTTGTGTACTTGTGTGTTGTTAAAACAGTTGATCTTGTATGTACTGTACGGTAACCCTCTCTTCCGCTGTTGCTGGACTGTTGCACAGCAAGGCCAACAGAGTCACAGAAGCAACTTTGCTTAGCGGCGGCGGGTGTAGAAGTAACGATTCGAAAGTATATGCAGGAGGGAGGAACTTAGTAAAAAAGCTTGTTGGAATGTGGGGATGAGAAATAACTTTAATGGTATAAGTAAGTATGAATCAAAAAATAAATAATTTTAGAGAACATAAAAGTGGTACCGTGTGAAAGAAGGAGAGGAAAGTCCCCTTTTACCTGATGTTTGTCATTTTTTATAACAGGTTTTGCTGTAATCATCTACCACATGTCAAGCCTTCATCGAAGATTTTCTTACTATGAATATTCTCTACATCCGATGACTCTTATCATGTGTATCGCCTCATGTTGGAAATCATCGAAATGGTTACTATTGTGGCTTAGGGGAGAATTCAGTGTTGAACAATTCTTGGATTGGCTAGTTAATGTATTTTTTTATGTTTTTAAGGGACGGAGTTAGGAGATAATATGGGTATGGGCAAAAAAAAAAAAAATTTAAGATAGGACAAAAAAAAAATTTGGGATATGGGCCAAAAGGTAAAAAATATAAAATTGACTTATAAAAAATAAAATTAAACTAAAATTTTTTTTTTTGTTTGTTTGTTGGGAGGGGCTAGGGCCCTGCCAGTCCCCCCCTCCCTCAGTCACTGTCGGCAACTCACCAATCAGTTTGCTCAATTGTTAAAAGCTCGTTTGATGTGCATTTTTTTTTTTTTTTTGAAGATTTATTTTAAAAATTTTAAAAAATAAAAATCAAATCACAATTACGTTTGGATTAATTGGTTTTTTGTTTTCGTTTTAAATATATTTGGTAACTACTATGAAAATTGATTTTAAATATATATATTATATATATATATAATATATAATATATATATATATAATATATATATATATATATATATATAGGAACATGTATCATATATGTGTTTAGTAACCATCGTGTGGCCACCGGATGTTTGCATAATAAATGTAGAGAAATGATAAGTGTATAAAGATTTTTGTAAAAAAATTTCTTATAAAATAAGGTGGCACTAAACAATATTGGGTAATTCAAAATTTGAATTTATTTCTTACCTAATTATTTAGTGCCCTTCATTTTGTAAGAAATTTTTGTACAAAAACTTTTGTACACCTAATATTCCTCATAAATGTAAGTGAGATAATATAAGATACTCCCCTGTCCAAATAAATTTTGAATTAGTCATCACCTGTTTAAGAAATACTAGCACCTAAGAATTCTTTTATATTTACAGTTCAATTGCTATCCATTTGAAAGAACAATAAATTAGTAGGAATCAGAATCCATAGTCAACAGTAGGCCGTCTGGACGTTTTGCACGGTTTAGATAATCGTCTGGAAAAAGTTTTCCACAGAGAGAGAGAGAGAGAGAGAGTATGGGTGGCGTGAACGCATTCAAAAGTAGACAAACAGTACACGGGGATCATTAAAAGCAGCCTCTTCCACCCCCCCCCCCCCCCACTTGCATACCAACTTGCAGAACCGTCCTATTCAAGACCCAGCATTCACGAAGAAAGAGAGAGAGAGAGGAGAGAGAAGGCAAATTGCAAATTGCAAATTGCAAGTTGCAAGTTGCATTTTTCTTTTCTTTTAAAAACACAAGACAGATAGAGAGGGAGAAAGAGAAGACAAAGAAGGTGCAAGTTGCATGTTTCTTTAACAGCTAGTTGGAGCTTTCAAAAGTCAAGTTGCAGCCGCGCAGCTGTTCATGATTCCCATCACGTTATTTTTCAGTGTTTTTTAATTCAACATGCTCCAAAACCCCATGCATCCCTCACCCCTCGAAACTTCCTAGCTCCACCAAACCCCACTAAACTTTTTTTTATCTTTTTTTTTTTCTTCTCCTCTTTGTCTTTTTTTTTTAATCTTCTTCCCACCTCCTCTCAACTCTAATCACCGAAAGCCTTGGAACTAAGAAATTAAGGACCCCCCCCCCCCTGAGTCTCTTCAGCATATGCTCTAATTAACCGCACTAACCTTTTTCCTTCTTACTTAAACCATATTAATTACTACTTTTTATTTTTAATTAAAAGGACGGGACATCAATTATAGCTATTTTATTTGAGGTTAATTATAGTAACACTTATTTGTTAGGAGCTGTATAAAAAGGGTATAAACATTGGAAACCGTATGCATTTTCATAAGTCCGACTGAGCCACAATCTGATCCAACTCCACTAAAATATCAATAGAAACCAAAGTGATTTAAACTAATTAATCATGTATGGAGATTCCGATTGCAGAATTTGAACTTATACCTTAGTGTGTACCTAACCACTATAAAGATTTCTTGAACCATTAAACCACCACCTAGATGGTTAAAAAAAATTGCCACATCATGTGCATGCATGAATGAGCATTATTCCAAGTTAATCATTAAAATGTAAATTGTTACCGAACAATTAATAAGACATATTATGTTCATACAAACTGACATGTCAATCCATATGACATAATTGCCACATGAATTGTCACATAACAGTTCACATGAAACTCATTTTGTTAAGGATTTAACTATTGATTGGATGCTGATTTGATTAAAACCTCAACTCTTAGGATTGTAACATTAATCCACCATGCTTTTGAATCCGGCATACGATGGCCCATTTTATGAATATTGACCACCAACTCGATTGTAGTTATTTTTCTTTTGACAGTCAGCTCCACTCATTTATCATTATTCAAAGACTTAACACTATATTCAAACATAATAATAAGACATTTTAATTCAGTCTCTACGTCGCTTCCTCTGTAACTCAAACTCATGACGTGGTACTTATTCTAATACCATTTGTTAAAGACCTAACCATGATTCAAAAGTCCTAAAATTACTAATTAATTTTGATTTAGTTAAACCATTAATCCTTAATATCGCAACACATTTACATATGAGCTTGTAAGGAGTTATCAACTTATCATATATGATATATGGAATAGTAGAAGTCATGTGTTAGACGTAAATCCATTAATTACTTTGTCAAATGGGGTTTATTATAGTTCTGGAAATTGGAAAACCCCCCAAAAAAAAATGAATTATTTTATATTAGGGCGAAAAAAGATGGCATCACCGCCGTCGTCATAGACGCGTTAACTTCGACCGGGCTGTTTCACGTGGGAAACTTGGAATCCACATGACCACCAACTTTTATTATTCAAAAAGAAGAACAGTCCACCTTCCTTTTTGTTGGTCTTCCATTCTATCCATCTGATTTCTCAGTTCTGACACACACTGTGTAATCGTACCGTCTCCGTCTTAACCCACACAAACCCCCCATCTGCCTCCACTTCCGCCGTTACTCTAATCTTTCTTTTCCTTCTTTTCATTTTAAAATCTGTATTATAATCGATAATATATACGCTATACAAACCACATTATTAAAAAAAAAAAAAACAGCGAAAGAACAAGGACGACTAGTGGAGGTGTTATGTCATAAACATTATTGTATTACACACAGAAAAATATTTAGCAAAAAGTGAGATGAGATCGAACTAGTGCTATGACGTTAACTGGACGTTTCAATTTGGCAAACCCACATCGGGTAATCACAAAAAAAGGGACTGCGTATTTATAATAATGAGAAAATTACTCTTTACGACAAGGACTAGATGCGTTGGCCCGAGTTATCGGCGATCTGAGCGAGTGACTGGAGGTTGCACCGAACGATGGTGTCGACGAACACGGAAGTGTCCTCCCTGGTGTTCCCGGGCGGTACATCGACCACGTAGGACTCGATCACGACGGTGCCGTTGCCCGCGGGTGAAGGGTGGAGGGTGGTGACCGACCGGTAGTTGGCGAGGCGGTGGTCGCCACCGACGACGCTGAAGCTGATAACGTGGTGCTCTTCGTCGAGGATCTCGAGGCGCTCGGTGCTGCGCCCGGCGGGGAGGCCCGAGATGACGCTAACCTCGCGGAGGGTACCCACGTCGCCGTCGCCGACGATGACATGGCAGTTCTTGACGAAGTGCTTGTAAGCCTGCGGGTTGTCGAAGCGGCGCACCACGGACCAGACGGTGGTGACCGACGCTGCAATCTCCTGTACCACGGCGGAGCAGCACTGGTTGGGCCCCACCGCGTGCGTGTGGTAGCGGGCCACGGATTCCGGCACTTGGGTGGCGCACGTGAGAGGGAACCACTCGTTGTGAACGCACTGCGTGGTGGTGTTGGTGGGTGTGGTGTTGATTCTGTGGAGTAGGAGTGAGGGTTTGGGTGGAGGGCTAGAAAGCATTTTTGGAAGCTCTTTTTTTCTGTCGATGGCTGGGGGTTTCAGATTTATGGCTCTTTTTGTTGTTGTTGTATATGCACTACCTGAGGAGGTGGGTATAACGTATTGTGTGTATATATATATGCTTTCGAGAGAGAGAAATACGGTGGGCCGTGGGGAGAGTTGGGTTAGTCGCTTTCCAACTCTTCCCAGAGGTGGTGCCTGCGGTTGATCTTTACAGAGGGTAATGAGAGAGAAGGGTTGGTTGGATTTGCAGAAGGTAGAAAGGCGTTAAATTAAGGTTCATGTGGGATGATAAAATAGAAGCTAGTGGGGCTGTGTTCAATTACAAGGGCGGCCCTAGCTTGTGATTGGACTAAATTACAAGTCCACCCTCTGAACGAATAAGGCCAACAACAAATGTAGGTTCTGAGATACGTGGGTTTTATAATGAATAAACTTTGGTACATAATCTATTTTTCCATAAAGTTGTATGTGACAGCGACCTCGAATTCCATCTATGATATTGTACCAGTAGAGCACTATGCACTTTCTTGATGATTATTAATGAATATTGTATGTCTAAATACATGCAAAATTTACCTATTCTATTAAAAATGCATATATATATATATATATATATATATTATTATAAGCATTTGTAATTTAATAAATTGAGGGGTAAAAAAATTCCATCAACCTAATTTGTTTTTAAAAAAATAAAGGCCCCATTTGTTAACCCATTTTTGAGGTGTTTTTCGTTCAAAAGTTTAAAATGTGTTTTTTTTTTTTTTTGGGGGGGGGGGGGCGGGTTTCAGAGTTTCAACGTAGTCTTGATGACCTATTAACCTAACTTATAGCCTTTTCGTACCCAATGCAAAATTGTGATAAATGCTTACCTATTTTTTTTGTTCTTCCGAAAAGGTAACCTTTTTTTTTGTCAAAATGCATATTTATAAGAAAAAAAAATTTAAGATGTATTTTGTGTTTAGAATTATTAGTTAATATTTTTTTAAAAAAAAAACAAAAATTTAACAAAGATACCTACACTACATAATGCTCTTGCAAGTTGTAAGGGTATCTGCGTCATTTGGTACCCCCAATCCTTACTAACGGAAGTGGCACCTTGGTAATATTTGGGGACAAAAAGGTCCATATAGCAGAACTGCTCCCAAAAAGATTGGCAAATGGACGATCAAGTTGCGGGAGAAGCGTAAGCCCCATGATGAGATAAGGATTTAATTCACGCAGTTGATTATGGTTCCGATCACAAAGACAAATTGGACCAATTCCCTTTCCACATTTCAATTACTTTTTTTTTTTTTTAAGATTTTCGTCCTTTTTTTATCCTCTACTTGGCCGCCCCTTACTCTTCCATGCCCCGCCAAATCAATTTTGTATTTGTAATTTTTTTTAAGTCATGCTAGCAATAGCATTATTATTCTCCCACTATTTCATTTTGATGAGGTAATTCAAATGATTTTTTTTCCTAGTAGTTCCAAAGAAACACACTTTTATTTCAACCTCACCCTTCTTTTTTTATATAAAAAAAAAAAAAAAAATCACCCTTATTTCATCTTGTTGGCGTGTAAGTGCCAATTAATCTATGTATTTCCTTCTTTTTAAGGAAAATGTTACAGTATCTATTAGTATTTTTTTTTATTATTCTATTTGTCAAAATTATCATTGAATCTGTGGTTCCCATGTGAGTCATTCTTTTAACAAGAGTTGATTAACAATATCATATCAGGATAAGATAGTGATTTAATAAAAATATAATTTTTAGTATTACTCTTGTTTTTATTTTTTTTTAGAAGTAAAATAAGCTACAACCTTATTTGTGTAATGAGTAAGAATGTTGTTAGAAACATAATACTATAGTTTTTACTATAATTTTTTTAACTAAATGATGTGATAGTCCATAATTGATAAAATAATTAAACAAAAAATATTACTTGCCAATTTAATTAATTGGTGACTGACTTAACAACCATACACTCTTAATTATTTCACCAATTATAGACAATCACATCAATTTGTATAGATATTATAGTAAAAATTGTAATATTTTTCAATGAGTAATACTACACTTATAATGGTTTTATAATTTGTACACACGTGTCAGAATGTAATTAGAATTACACCAGCCACTATATATATATATATATTTTTTATATATAATACCATCCAATCATATATTAACTTATATCAGCAAGTTGTATACGTCTGGCATTTTTCTTGTATAATAACAACATTTTTCTTTGAGTAATAGTACATAGCATTTATCCTTATAAATTGACGTATAAATCTATAGGACACTATACCAGGTTGATCCCCAAATGATTCGAATTTCTCTATCTACAAATGAACATGACCCTCCTCTTCTTTATCGTGAGCCCCTTATCTGGTCCAAGCACTGGGCGCCAGAACTCGACCCTTGGGCACGTGATACAACGTGTTTGATTCATGCCAGTGGGTCTCCGGTCCGGGGCTGGCCTACTCACACCTGACTTCGTGCATGAGAGTTTTTTTTTTCTTTTTTTTTTGGTTGGTATGAATAAAGTAGTGCTCATAGTCATAACTTCAGATTTTCCCTGGCTAGCTGCTTCCAACATTTTAAAATCACATGTCTTTTTTAGTGTCGTTTCCTTCAAACTTCACCTACTTCTTTCATCTAAATAAAGATTGATTAATTGTTTTTGGTCACTAAATAACTGCTTGATATTATGTATCACCAGCTTCCTTCCACTTGACAATTTAAAAACCCAAAACAATGGTCCAAATTGCAAAATAAAATAAAATAGTATATCGTTTGCGAATATGATTTTGAATCTTGATTTAATTAATGTTAATAATTAAATATGCAAGAGGTGTATAATTAATACTATTTCAAACCAATTCAAAGTCTTCTAATTACCAAGCCTTAAATAATCATACTACTTGCCCACATGCCTGTGGATTAATACCAATATTTTTTTAGTCTCTTTTTAACAATATGATAGTAATATACATCTTAGCACGGCATTGTGACAAGCAGAGTCAACAAACACAATAATTCACACAATAAGATCGAATTATAGGGAATAGACAAAAAAAAAAAAATCTTCTATCAAGTGCTCCTTATTGATAAAATTAAAGAATGCCAACAACTGAGGGTCAATGTCGTTCTTACTGTCCTTAAAATAGAAAGTTAGGTACACAGCTCTTGAAGAAAATTATAAAACTAGTCTTAATGAAAATTAAAATAAAAAAAATTAAGAAAAGCTGTTGTTAATGCTCTAACATCAGTGTTATACACTTTTATTAATGTAATGTTAATGTTACTATCTGAACTACTAATGTTTAGGTACAAGATAATATGTTAACAAGCTAATTGATCCTATTATTTATTGCACCGGGTATAATTAACTATATGGCATATTAAGTAGTGATTAGTATCGACTATATATATATAATCCTTTTAAGTTTGTAAATTAATACTTAAAAACATAATGTGAATTATATATAATAGAATATAAAATTGTAAAATGATACATTTATTAATTTTGGAGGTAGAGCACTAAGAATATAAAGAAGAGAATAATATAAAATATAAAAGGAGGGAATAATAGCATAAGTAAAGAGAAGAAAAGAAGCTCAAGAAATTTGAAATGGTTCAGCTTTTGAGGCCTGCGTCTAACTCTTTAAGGACCTTTAGGGCAACATTTTTTTTGAATTGAATTGTCTATAATTGTATTACATTGGATGGTATTTATAAAGAAACTAATGCGTGGTAAACAAGGCAAGGTAGACAAAATAAGGTAGGAAATTGATGACCAACCTAAAAAAAAAAAACCAAATCCAAGGTTAATACGAAAATTATTCTAACTGATAAGATGATAAGCAACGTGGGAATCATTTCAGTTTCATAAGACAAGAACATAGGGGAAACTCAAAAGACGTGCATCTTTGAATCAAATGCTGAACTTTCTCAGGATTGTGATTGGCATGTGTCATTTTCATATAAAGGAAAATTAATTAAGTGGTAAATCAGTAAGGAAATTGCTAATGTCCTAGAGAAAAGCATATAGAAAGGTTGAGTACCTTTGTCTTTTACCTATTCATCAAATCCAAGTATGCACAATTCATGACAGAGGGATAAATGTTCAGGAATTTTTACTATGAGTAATATACATATTTAGACATTATTGAAGTTAATGGGCTTGAATCTATTTTGGTATATTAAGTACTCTTTTTTTTTTTATATATAATTTTTCAATGTGTGATACAACATTCATAAGTTACTCACAATAATCTCTCCTTCACTTGTGAGTCTTTTCACATTAATTCAATTGCCCTTCATTTATGAGTTTTTTTATATTTTTAAGAGTATCACACGTACAAGAGTTGCTCAATAACAGCCATAAAACACAACTTCAAACCAGATGCATTCAGATATTTATCACAGAAAATAAATCATGTCTGATACTAATTATTAGAGAGATAAATTGTCAAATTTTTTTTTATCAAGAATATGTTAATATACATATTTGGATATCATTTTAGTTCAAAAGTCTAAATTATTGGACTTAAATTCACTTATGTATATTAACTATTTTTTTTTTTTCTATAATTTCTTAATATAAAATACAATACTCACAAATTATTCATAATAATTTACTACATTAAACGGAAAAGCGCTCGCATGTATATATATATATATATATATATGGCTTCATGGCTATATAAGAAATTCAAGGGTAGAACATGTATGATGATGCTGCAGAACCAGCGTGCGTACCCTGTCCCTATGAATTGACAAATATTATGTTTTTGGATAAAAGAACCTGAACAGATGTATCCATTGTCAGTTGTGGCTAAGAATATAAAACAGGTCAACGACTCAACTGCAAATGTAGATGTAGCCCCCCTTCCCTATATGTTTTTATGGGTCTAATTGTTAAAGTATTAACTATTTTGTTTCTTATTCATTGTCTGATCACTTTTTAAAAACCCAAATAACTATTTGTCAAAATTTTAAATTATGGAGACCAATTTCGCAGTTATCCTTTGTTGTTGGTGGTGGTTGTTAAAAGTTTTTCCTCTTATTTTTTGTAGTATTTTGTTACGATCATAAATGTTCTATATAATTTAAGTACAATCTTAATAATGCGTATAAAAATTTTTGAACACATTTCATTTGCAAGCTAAGTTTTAAAAGTGAGTTATACTTTATGCTTATTTTATTTGATATCAGATCCAACAACTACATCGAGTATAAAATTAAATGAGTTACGATTTTGTGTCAAGTTACAGAGGAATGACCTGTAAGCTGGATTAAAATGTTTTAGTATTATATATAAACATAATATTAAGTCACTGAGTATTGATAAATAAATAATGTTGTCAAAAGAAAAATGGTTACCATCATGTTAATATTTCACATAGTTTAAGTACAATCTTAATTATATATATAAACCGTTAAACATCATCTCTTTGTAAACTAATTTTTAAGGGTGAAACCTGAGATTTGCATCATCTGTTTTTACTTTCGTTTGGTTGCTACCTTTTTGGAAAAAACGAGTGAAAGAACTAATTCACAGTTCTCTTTTCATAGGAGCTGCGATTGAACGCCTTTCATTCCATAGGCACTAGCTTTTGAAATCCTACCAGACCAACGAAGTTCATTGGGGGAAAGAGATGAAAGAGGCTAGCTCTCTTCTCCATCACTTAATTTTATTGTTAAGTGATGAGAATTCCTTATAAATTAGGTCACATATTTGTATCTTGCTAATGAGGGACAAACTTTTCTTTTTACACTTCAAGATTTTGTTTTTCTCTCCAAAATTTTGTATTGACTTGAAAGAGGGAAATCTTTCAATTGAATCCATATAAAACTTTTAGATATAAAATAAATTTCATAATTACTTGAAATACTAAAAATAAATTTAACAGATTTTGGATGGATTATCATTGAATTTTTAATTTAATGATACTTTTTACGAATGTGTTTGATGTTATTCTCTTACATATTTTTTGTTCATATATTTTTTTTAAATGATTAAATTTATAAAATTTACATGTGATCTTATAAATTAAATAGTAATTTTACATATATCTTATATGGAGATAGACAAAAAAATATACAAAAGATAAAAACCAAACATTTCTTAAGTGTAGACTTGAAAGTTGAAAATAAGTGCTCAGCATTTTTCAAAAAATAAACTTAAGTTCACTCACTCAAAGAGAACATGTTGATACAATAAAAAATAAACAAATAAAAATTATAAAAAAAAAAGGAAAAAAAGTTACAAAACAAAAAAGTTTTACTTTTATTTATTTTGGGAAAAGTCCATATACCCCCCTTAAACTATCACCCAATTGACAATGTCCTCCCAAATTTTTAACTGTGACAATGTCTCCCCTAAACTACCAAACAAATGACAATGTCCCCTCTAATGGCAACAAAAAGACAAAAATAACCTTACAGATTTTTCAATAAGACCAAATATCATTTTTTTAAAAGTAATTTTTTAAAATAAAATTCCTTATAATTTTTTAAAATTTTGAATTTGGCTAATTGGGTTGAGTGTTTATTTTATTTTTATTTTTTTTATATAAAAAAAATTGCTAGTTTTTTTTTTTTTTTTCAGTTTTAGTTTTTTCTAATCCTTATGAATTCGAAAAAAAAATAATAATATTTTTTTTAAAAAATAATTAAATTTTTTAAACGAAAATGTTTATAATTTTTTTTTATTCTTGAATTTGTCCAATTGGTTTGTGGTTTTTTTTTTTTTTTTAAAAAATAGTTTAATTTTGTTTTGGTTGTTTTTTATTTTTTATTTTTAGCTTTAGTCTTTTTCTAGCCCTTATGAATTGTAGTATTTTTTTTAAAAAATAAATTTAATTTTAGTTTTTTTTTAAAAGAAATTATTATTTTTTTATTTTATTTAGGGGAGACATTGTCATTTGTTTGGTAGTTTGGGGGGGGACATTATCACAATAGAAAGTTTAGGAAGACATTATCAATTGGGTGGTAGTTTGAGGAGGGTATATAGACTTTTTCCATTTATTTTCTAAAGTCAACAAATAGACTGATGATGATAGAGCAATCAGATTGAAACTTAACATTAGTTTTTTAGGATAATTTCAAGATAAAATTTTATTTATTATAAATAACTCATAATTTTATCAATCTGACAAATAAGTTAATAAGATCTAATACATTAAAAAAAAATGAAAAGAGAAATATTAGAATATCAACCAAAATTTTTCTCTCATCCTTTTAAATATTACCATCACCATTGGATCTGTAGACCCATGATTGTCTACACATGAGGACCACAGATCCAGACAATTATAGGGATTACAGATCCCATGATAATTTTAAAAAAGTAAAAGAATGAGAGAAGAACATGAATAGATGCTATAGCATTTCTTTGAAAAAAAAAAAAAGTCAAAATACAGTGAAACGATAAAATCGAGAGTTAAATCCTAACAGCCACTATGAATTCAGTCTGAAACCCGTATATTCGTAAATTCCTACTCCAACGATCAAAAAATAAAAAAGATAATATTGACATGGCAATCTCTTATTGGCTCTGACGAAGAAAATTTTGCGGTGAGGATTCTGACTAGTCGAAGAGAAAGAACGAGTCGACCTCTTTCCCGACAGAGTTATCTCTCTTTCATCTCTTTGCAGAGAGAGAGAGATCAGAGTAATCCTTGGGCTCAATCAACGGCATGGATCAGATAATGAACAAGGTCGGCGCGTACTGGTTTAGCAATAAGGCTAACAAGGAGATCAACTCCGTCGGCGATGATATCAACGTGCGATCTCTCTCTCTCTCTCTCTCTCTCTATATATATATATATATATCAATCTCAGAATGAAATTGTTTCGTTGTATTGTTTAATGTCTGTTCTCATTTATGAAAAAGATGTTTCTTTATATCTTGAAGCTGTCATCAAATTAGGGTTTTTATGATTTCGGTTTAGGAAAATGGGTGTTCAGCTTTGGTTCAGTAATTGATTTGTTTAATTGACAATTATGGATTTAAATCGGATCGAATAGGAATTAAATTAACATAATTGGTAAATCAATGAATTTATCACTATGAAACGAACATATTTACTTCCTTTTTTTTCCTGGGTAAGTGCTGTTTACATTTAATTTTTGTCGATGCAAATTGTTAATTAATATATTTCAGTCCCGTATCTTCATAAGTTTCCAGATTTCTTGCATTTTCTGAATTCTAAACTCCATTGTGCTTACTGGGAATGAGGGTGTAGCGTATTGGATAAAGCATTGATTATGGGATTGGGATTTCCAGCAATTTTCTGCCCAAATTGCAGCATATTTGAAAAAACTTACATGAGACCCACATGTCTGAATAGGTGGCCGCACAGCTAAAAATTTAAAAATTTATTTTGGCAAGTGGGTCTTACACGGGCACTCTCACAGCAATTTGGACCGAAAATTGGTGTAGATCCTTATCCCTGATTATGTTGCTCGTCATTGGGGTTTGCAAGTTTGTGTTTAAATAAAGTTCTCTTATTTATCAAAAAAAAAAAGTTTGTGTTTTAATTTATGTAATAGTTAGGAGCTCAGAGTCTTAAGAGTATCTTATTTTGTTGCTAAATATGGTTCAACTTCTTGTATAACTTCATAAAGTTTCAAAATTAGGTGACCGATGTGGGACTGAAATGAAGTGAATGATTCACCATAATTTTTCCATTTCTTTTCTTCTTATAGGGTTAAATGGGAAAAATACATTCTCATTTGTACCTGGGCAATCTGCTTGCACACCATAGGCTGATGAAGGTCCTAGGCAGGGAAAGTAGAAAGCATCCCTGTGCTTAGGAATGTGAAAGTTTTTATTTTCATGTAGAAGAATAGAACTTCCGCTTTTCTATTTATGAAAATAATGCTGGATGTTTTGACTCCAAAAAACATCAAAAGAAAAAAAAAATTGATGAGTGAATCAGTTTGTGGCGTCTTTAATAGCATAGGAGGCATTTAAGATAGTAGAAGAGGACTGTAGTATACCAAACAGGAGAAGGAAAAAAATACATAAGCTTCCGTCAACCAAGTTGAGATTGAAAATTTCTATCTTTAGAGATTAAGCTTCACCCACATGTGGTTTGGGTTGAGTTCGAATTGCCAACCCTTGGTTTTAAAAAGTTATTCTTTACCATGTGAGGTCTAATTGTATTTGCTTTTGGTTCACTAGTTTAATGTATTCATGCTGTAAGGAGGTTGCTATTATGTTTTAGGGTTTTTTTTTTTTTAGGCATGTGATTATGCATACAAATTTTAACAATTTGGGGCTGAAAAATTATTAAAGGATGTGACCTTATGCGGGTAAAGTGTAATATTTTAAATCACTTGTTGGCAACTTGAACTCGACCAAAGCCACATATGGATGAAATAATTTTCCCAAAAATTGTTTATATATATCAATAGTGCGTGTGAAGATATGGCCATGCACATATAGCCTCCTCCTTTCGCACTTTACTATCGATGCTTGATAAATTTGACATGTAATTCTTACTGACATTTTTTCCACTGTAATCAGTCATTGTCAACCAGTATCGAAGGTGGAGCCAAATGGTTAGTTAATAAACTCAAAGGTTTGTGTTTTTAACATATTGTTTTACTTTTTCGATATTATTATTTTGCATGTGAAAGTTTTTTTTTTTAAAAAAAATCTTAATCCACAAATATATTCTGTGAAATTTGTTGATTTTGATTCAAAAATCCATTAATGGAAGAACAATGGATATCCGTTGGTGATTTATTTGGTAATGAACTGTGCCACTCCCCACCATAAAAACCTTTCGCTGGCGCATTGGGGGGGTTAATTAATTATCATAGTATTTATATATACTCAAACCAGATTCTCTTTCTTGAGAATTGTAACAAGTTTAGAACCTCAAAGGTGAAAAAAGTGTGATCTGACATTGATAAGAGTTGGATAGGTCAGATTAGGAAATACAAGAATAAGTTCTCCACTTTTGAAAGCAGAATATTTGATTCCTATTGTATACTCTGTGTCTCTTATTATTGCAGAGTCCTCCAACAGTATCATACCATCAATGTTTTGTGTGCAGGAAAAATGCAAAAGCCATTGCCAGAGCTGCTAAAGGAGTATGACATGGCAGCAGGGATCTTCCCACGTGATGCCACCAACTATGAGTTCAATGAAGAGACAGGAAAGCTCACAGTCTTCATACCGGCAGTTTGTGAAGTGGGCTACAAGGACTCATCTGTCTTGCGTTTTTCCACCACTGTTACTGGGTATCTGGAGAAAGGAAAGCTAGTTGACGTGGAGGGGATAAAGACAAAGGTGATGATATGGGTAAAAGTGACTTGTATCTCATCAGACGGATCAAAGCTGCATTTCACAGCTGGGATGAAGAAAACCAGGAGTAGAGAGGCTTATGAGGTTCTTAGAGATGGTGTAACTATAGATAAGTTCTAAAGCTGGGCGTTTGTGAGGTAATATGTTTATATGCTGTAACTCACCTTTTAATGCTTGGACCAGTTTGTTTGCCTCTTCCATAATATTGACTAATGTAAGGACGAAGACAAGTTGAATGATTGTTATACGATCATTATTATTTGATACTGATATTATTTTAGAGTCTAATATATAGTATAATATTTTTTAATAAGGGATATATTTTTACTGACATCCTTTCCTTATTAGAGTCAGAGTCCAGTCTTAAAAGTCAAGACCTAATTGGTCTCTTATGTAATCAATTCTTCTATTTAATGGAGAAATAATGAATAATAATGTATGAATTGAATATTGTTTAGAATACAGTTTACTGTGTTTTGGAGGTCAAGACTCCCTCGAAGTAGCTATTGGAAATCACGGCTCTCTCAAAGTAACCGATTTATTCTTTTTATTATTTTTTTACCAGTGAGTTCGCATCAGATTGAATCAAGTTTTAAATCTATTCTGTTTAAGGGTGGCAATTCATCTTCGAGAGATATGGTATAAGACTATATAGATCAACAATAATTTGACTCATTTAATTAAACATGTCATTTTTTTCAACCATAACCTGTTAATTATGTATTAGATTTGTGATAGGTTTTGCGGATTGTGTAAAAAAACTACCAATCATATTCCTGTATAGATGTTGAAAATTTATGGACATAATTTTTTTACAAACTAAGTTTTAGGAGTTCTTATAACCTGGCCTCTAAAAAGTGATTGTGTTCTCTTTAAGCATATGAGAAGTACATAATTTTTTTTTATTAATGTTTGTTAAAAAAAAAAATTCATTTTAATATTTTTACGGGTAGGAAATATCTGTCCAAAATTTATTTTAGATTGTGGTGCTTGGATGTTAAATGTTTTGGAATGCCAGATATTTGAGGCATCTTTACAGAAATAGAAGCACCAGCTGGGAATCGAACCCTGGTCTGAACCTGAGGCAGGGGGCTAATCTGCCACGAGACCACTGTTACTTCATAATTCGCACGCAACATATCTGATCCAATTTTCAGCTGTGGAATTTCTTCAAAGAAAATGAGGATTGAATTCTTTAACAATTGAGCTATGGAATTATAGATGTTAAAAAATAATGAACTGTAACCCTTACCCTTTTAAGCTAAGGATGTGGGTTTGATTTCCAACCGCTAAGAACATTCTTATTGAGCTCATTAAATTTATTATTTCTTTAAAAAATTGGAAAAAAACTCACAAAAAAGACTATTTAAGAATACTCACATTAGACTTTACAAAATGGCTTTATAGCTATTTGGCTAATTTTGCAACAAAGAGTATTCTACATTCAGCTCATCAAAATTGCTAAAGATTTGTTAAGTTGAGCACTGTAGTTCAACAAATCATTAGTTATACTAAAAAAATTATTTGGGAATAAAGACAATAGATAAATAAATAATATCTTAATAAAAGTGGATAGTTAAAATGTTGAGTCGAATGTAGGTGTTTTGAAAAAGTAGATAGTTAAAATAAAAAAAAAAAAAATTGTTTTTTAGCTAAATATTTATTGAGCTGGATGTGAGTGCTCTTCTCTATTTCAAATTTAACTTTTCCCTTTTCCGTGGTATTGAATAAAAAATAAAAAAAAAAACGTATCATTGGGGGCAATTGTTTAGAACTTCCACAGCTCATGGAAAATAGAGCAAGAGAGTGGAAATACAACAACCATTATAATTCCCACCTAATGATATATTATGAAAAGTATTTGATATATATATGAATCCCAATCCTTCCCCTGTGAACTACCAGGACCACAAATATGGACAATGGCTGGATTTGTGTAACTAAAATACTACAGGCTGAGGCTGCAGCTACAGCTAGAGCAATTTCTTTATCAGTTGGTTGCCTAATCGAGCTGCTTGCAGATGTATAAGAGGAATTTTATTGTGGCCCATTAGTTAACTGAAGAGTTGCTGCTCCCGAGTTGTTGAAAAAAGGTTTTTGATGCTTCATAAGTAGACCAGCAGATTGCAGCCGCAGGTGCATGGAAGAGCATTCTGGGTATCCATCCTCTTACAAGCCCACGATATCCTTCCTTTCTCACGATGCTTTGGATAACGTCCCCAATCGAACTACTTGAAAATCTATCACAACCGCAAACGCCCTGTGCAATCAGAAGAGAAATTAACCTTGAGTTCATACAATAATGGCATGATATACATATCAAATCTTCAAAAAAACAAAAAAACTACAGGTGGATGGGCTGTCCTGTCCTATACGAATTCGAATAAGTGGGTCCTATGAGAGTTCTTTAATATTTATTGTTCAAATTACTAGCGTTCAAACAATAAAATTGTTAAGAATCTCTGTTTCTTTGGCCGTTAGCCTTTTAAGCAATGAATAAAAAGTTGAGAATCTCCCGAGGAGATAAATATTAAATAATAGGAACCTTCAAGTGAAAACTTAGTACGCCATATAAACATGACCAGCATCTAGGCAGTATACCTGGCACTGCAACTGAGTTTTGACAACATCAAGTGGGGTTGTCACCGCAGCAGCCAAAGCCCCAGCAGCAGCTCCAGCGGTGGCATGAACAATCAACCTCTCATCATCCCCAGCAGTCTCCGGCGAAATCTCAATCAACCCTCTCTTCGCCGCCTCATAGGTCGCGAAATGAACTGCCGTAAACGGTGCATTCATCACCACCGTAGTGCGATACGACGCGTAGAAAGCTCCGATTCCCTCTTCCATCAACACCCTCTTCACGCAGTCACCCACTCCCTTGTAAGGACTACTCTGCAGCTGCAACCTCTGCTTCACCATATCCAACGGCGTTATCACGGCATCGCTTGCCACGGTCGCGAAAACCCCTGAAACGGCGTGTGCAGCTGAATTATTCGGATTCCCACCCGAAAAAGCCTCTTTGCAGAGCTCATAGACCGAAAAGTACACGGCATGGGCCGGTCCTGCACCGAGCCCCATTGCCCCAATACCGCGATAGAGTCCAGCAGGGCCCTCGACCTTCAAAATGGAGCCGAGGGCTTGCCGGACACCAACCGGTTGGATAGCACAAGACCCACCTAGGACCTGCATTCGGGTTTTCAGAGTATCGACCGGAAACATTGCCATGTGCTCGACGGAGCCAGCCACGGAACCGGCAATCATGAACTGCCAGAACTCGAGGCCGTCGTGGGTCGGAGGCGGCGATACTGATATTTCGGTGATGAATTCCGGGGATTTCGGCATGCCCCGAAATTTTGGGGAGGCGTCTGTGGCCATTGTAGTTGGTGGTGGTACTGGAGAGTGGTATTGGCGTTGGGATTTAAAAGAATGTGAATAATTGGGGTTTGGGAATCGCTTTCGGATTGAATTGAAATGGGTTGTCTCCATACACGAATTATTGTGGAAGAGTTTCAGAGATGTGGAGGATATAGAGCTTTCATTGATTTCTTTTTTGTTTCTATTTCTCGCGAAGGAATAAAAAAATAATAACAGAGAATGAGACAATTAGAGGAAGATAAAGCTGACATTAAACTCACAAACCATGGCCCCGCCCCCCCCCCCCCCCCCTCTTGAATGGAAGAAAAAAAAATCACAAATCCTGATTCATATGAATTTTTTTAATAAGATTAACCTATTTCATATGAACAAAGTTGGTTATTATTATTATTATTTCTATTCAAAAGGGTTCCTAATAGTTACTGCTTAGATATAACTTTTTAATTGTAACCTAACCAAAAAGAACAATTGTTGAATTTGTCACAAATTTCAAGATATATTGAATTGAAGGCTACAAATGGACTTTAGAGTTTAAGATTGTTAGAACAATTTTTCTCGTGTCAAACATTAGCCAATTTACATATGTATAAAAGAAAAATGATAAACAATAGAGCACGTCAGACGGTATTGACGAGAATAACTCTAATGCTTAAATTAGTAAAGTGTTTAGAGTATAAAGGTAAAAAAATGCTTAGAGACAGTTTTGAGCAAGGATTATAAGTTATTTTTACTTGGTTGAGTTATCTTTTATAGTAACACATATGTAACTGTTTTTCATTGGTTTATGTACCATGACCCACATTCCACGTGTGACCCATCTCACATTCGCCTTGATTGAAGCACGTCTTGCCCTTATAATTAGGGGCGTATCACCAATCGTGGCCAATACAATAATTTTAATGCCTTTTTAGTAAGATAATGGCTTAAAGATTGATACACATATAAGATGCATCCGAGTTAACAGGTTACTTTCGAGCTTAAGGCGTGAACCACGTGGACTTACTAGCCCATTACCCAACAAAGATCTTGAAAGGAAAGCACAAATTTAACGCGAAAAATATAATATTTATTTGAGTAAAGTTACATATTCAACTCTAAATTTCACTGGAGTGATGTGATGATGTAGCAGTGGATCAACCTTTATTAAAAGATGAAAAAATCTGAGGACCAAGGAGCACCGGACACAGGTAGGATGAGAGAGTGAGTTTAGAGTTGAGTATGTATACTACACACCTATCTATCTGTACGAAATGACACTTGGCAACTAGGTTCTACTTGCAGCCAAACATGGCATGAAGGCCGTGTGGTATCCACGAACCCCATAGCGTATGAGGTTATATCACCGCCCGTCACCGTCTTAGCCCTTCAGTTGAATGCGAAGCCGCGAAAACAATACTATCTGAATGGAGGATATTGCCTTCTCAACATAATGTCGTCATCGACGCATGGTGTCCACAAGCCCCATCAAAGGAGCATCTTTTTTTTTTCTTCTCAAAAAGCGGTAGTTTCGACATCATAAAAGAGAGAGAGGCTTGCTTTATGATCAGCAACTCATTTGACAATGAGCTGCACTGTCTTGTTATAAAAATGGAGGGTTCTCTATCACCTTTGCTTCATGTCCGACAAAACCAAGTACAACATCATGCGCCCGCCCTATCTTGGAAATGGGTAGATTCCTTTCGTAATAGGTTGTGCTACCCGGTTAGTGATATTTATTCTTCCAGTTTGGCTCCCAACTGCAAAACCAGATTTTCACAGGGCCGGATTAGTTGATAGGTCACCTGCAAGATAAGAAAACAGCCACCGGAGTGGCACAGGTCAGAGGCCGGCAGGGTTAAGCCAACAATGTATTCTTAAAGAGAAAGTAGAATCGAGAGAATTTTAAAAAGAAAATTACTCTTATATGATTTGGGGATGTCACCCCTTTTTTTTTTTTTTTTTTTTTTTTAAATTTTTTTTTTTTTTTTTTATGGAACCCTTGTCTAATTGTCACAGTGGGTTGTGGGATCCTAGGCTTTTTAGCCCTTTTCGTAAGTAGGCATTTAGGTGTCAATTAGAACCCCCAAGACTTTGGGCCATAGGCCTATTTATGGTATTACCGGTTAGTGATATTTATTCTTTAGAGTTTGGCCCGCTTCTGTCAAAAAATAAACGGTGAATATTACATTGCGTCAGAATAACAGGAGTCCTCTTCCGCTCATTAGATGACTCTATAGTTAATTTTTTTCAAAAGATGTTTAAGGGCTCGTTTGGTGTTAAATTTAATTTGATTTTATTAGATTTTATGTTGACTTTACAGATATCGAGAGAAAAAATGAATTTTGAAATTATATTTGGATGGTTTAAAAAAATATTTGAGTAGGTGATTATATTTGAAAAAATAATAAAATATTATTTTTTAATTATTAAAATATTTTTTAAAAAAAAAAAAAGAAAAAGCTACCACCCCAGGGGGTGGCCGGGCCACCCTGTGGGTGACCGGACCACCCCTCAATTTTTTTTTTCCTTTTTTCAGTTTTTTTTTTTCAAATAAAATATAATTTTTATATAATTTTTATATTATTTTTGGGGTTGAAAAAATTTGAGTGGTTGAAGATTGTTGACTTTTGTGAAAATTGAGAGAATTGAGTTAAACAAAAAAGAACTAGACACACAAACAAGCCTTGACTTTAGTGATTTTTTTTTTTTTTTGACTAAGGCCTCATTTGTTTTGACGTAAAATAATTTTCATTAAAAAATAATTTTAGGGAAATTGATTTTCAGGAAAATGATTTTCACCGAAAATATTTTCCGGTATTTGGTGCACACGAAAAATCGCAAATATTTTTTTTTATATATTTTTAACCAATCATATTAACAATTTTTTTTTTTTTTTTTTTTTATGCACAATTTTCAAAAAATTAATATAAATTGTCCCGGGAGGGTCCGTCAGTGTCCCAGAGATATCCCAAACGGGTCCTAATTGTATCCAGGCGGTCTCAGCCAGGTCTCAACGGTGTCCCGGGCAAGTCCCAGAGATGACCCGGTCAGGTCCCGACGATGTTTCAAGCGAGTCCCGAAAATGTCTTGGGTGGGTCCCAGCGATGTCTCGAACGGGTCTTAGCGATGTCTCGACCGAGTCTCGATGACGTCCCAAATTGGTCTCGACGATGTCCCGGGCGAGTCCCAAAAATGTCCCGAGTGGGTCTCGGCGATGTCCCGGGTGGGGTCCCGACGATGTTCTGGGCGGGTCCCGAAAATGTTCCGGGCAGGTCTCAACGATGTCCCAACCAAGTCCCGGTGACGTCCCAACGTTGTCCCGAGTGAGTCCCCAAAAAGTCCCGATGATGCCCCGAAAATGTCCTGTGCGGGTCCCAAAAATGTCTCAGGTGGGTTCCAAAATGTCCTGGATGGGTCCAAAAATGTCTCGGACGAGTCTTGGCGATGTTTCGACCAGGTCCCGAAAATGTTCTGGGAGGTTCCCGGTGATGTTTCGGTAGGTCTCGGCGATGTCCCGACTAGGTCCCGGTGATGTCCCAACGTTGTCCCGGGTGAGTCCCAAAAAAGTCTCGAGCAGGTCCGATGATGCCCAAAAATGTCCTAGGTGGGTCCCGGCGATGTCCTGACCGGGTCCCGAATATGTCCCGAGCGGGTCTCGGTGATGTCCTAAAAATGTCCCGGGTGGGTCCCAAAAATGTCTCGGGTGGGTCCCAAAATGTCTCGAGCGGGTCCCCACGATGCCTCGACCGGGTCCCAAAAATATCCCGAGTAGGTCTCGGTGATATCCTAGGTGGGTCCTAAAAATGTCTCGGACGGGTCCCGGCGATGTCCCGATTGGGTTCCGAAAATGTCTCGGGCAGGTGCTGGTGATATCTTGGGTGGGTCCCAAAAATGTCCCGGGCAGGTCCCAAAAATGTCCCGGACAGGTCCCGGTGATATCCTGAAAATGTCCTGGGTGGGTCCTGAAAATGTCTCAGGCGGGTTCCGGTGTTGTCCTGTGCGGGTCCTAGTGATGTTCCGGTCGGGTCTCGACAATGTCCCAGGCGGGTCCCAACAATGTCCCAGACGGGTCTCGAAAATGTCTCGAGCGAATCTCGGCGATGTTTTGGGCGGGTCCTGACAATGTCCCGGGTGGGTCCCGAAAATGTCTTGGGCGGGTCCTGGCGATGTCCCGGGCGGGTCCTGACAATGTCCCGGACGGGTCCCAAAAATGTCTCGGTGCGGGTCCTGACAATATCCCTGGTGGGTCTCAAAAATTTCTTGAACGGGTCCCGGCGATATTCCAGGCGGGTCCCGAATAGGTTCCAGTAGAGTCTGGTGGTGTTTTAACTGTGGTTTGGCGATTGAGAATGTGACATTCAAACTCGGAAAATGGTTTATAGTTTTAAAAAGGGAGAATCATTTTACGGAAATTAAAGAAGATTTTTCGGTCAAACTGAAAATGATTTTTGTTGATTATTATTTTACGTCCTACCAAACACCAAAAAACACAAAAATTAATTTTTAAAAATCATTTTACGTCGAAATAAATAGAACTTTACTTTCTAATGGTGCACCAAGTTCAAGCCTCTTCTCCCGTACCTTCGTATATAGTTGAGTCCACGCTATTAAGAGCGGAGCTACATGGTGGCTTAGAGGACCAATTTTTTTTTTTAAAAAAAAATCCTTATTATTTCTTAAGAATAAAATTTTGACCCTTTAAATTTTTAATTTTGTAATTTTACTTTCCAATCTTCAAATGCTAGTTCCGCTTGTAAGTTAACCATTCTTGCATATGAAAAATTCAAAAATATTACTTGAATACTTCAACTCATTTTCACTGTTACACTGCTGATGACTTCGTCGAACTGAACTTCGATATTATATGCATGGACAACCCGCAAACCTAGTAAACTACATTCGGAATATAGTATAGCAAGAGAAGTACATACAAAGTAAATAAAGGTCCAACTTAATAAGGGAGAAAACCAAGAAAACAACAAAAACAAATAAAAAATATAAAGAGCAAGTGATCTAAAAAGAACGGAGTTTTCCTCCACCAGCCCAGTCTCAAAATGTCATCTCATTTTATGAGACCTAAATTTTTTTAAAATGATAATAAGAATCACATACTTTATTAAAAATATATATAAAAATTACATAATTTAAAGATAAGTACTAAATTTAATAAACTAAATTGAAAGAACGCTTGTAATTATCGTGTTAAAATATTAATGTGTGATAAAATGTCCCGTCAAGTAGTAACAATACCTTTGTTTTTCTTTGTTCTTATTTTTTTTGTAATCTTTTTGGGATTGTTTTGCCTTAATTTTTTCTATTTTAATTTTGCATAAACTCAAAATATTTCACTGCACTAACAACAAAACCCAATATGAGAAAAATAAAAGGCCTACAACTACTAAAAACCATATCATTTGTCAATACCAAAAGAAAGGAAGATCAATGCATGGCAACTAGGGGTGAACTCTTTGTTAAAGCTCCTAGTTTAGGAAATAGAATTAGGAGTGTTCAAGCGGGGCGGTTATTAACCGCTTATAACCGGATAACCGGATTACCGGATAACCGGACAAACCGGAAAACCGGGAAACCGGAAATAACCGCAACCGGATAACCGGATAACCAGTTAGGCCGGTTGCGGTTGCGGTTATTAATTTTAGAAAAACCGGTTATTAACCGGATAACCGGTTTTTATATATATATAATTATATTTATTTATTTTTTTTTTATATATTATATATATATATATAATATATATTATATAAAAGCTCCCTGCTCATGCTCCCCTGCTCAAGCAGGGAGCTCCCTGCAGCAGGGAGCAAGCAGGGAGCTCCCTGCTCAAGCTCCCTGCAGCAGGGAGTCCCCTGCTGCAGGGAGCAAGAAAAAAAAAAAGAAAAAAAAAAAAGAAAGAAAAGAAGAATATAAACTTGTTCCACATTAAATATTAATATTTTTTTTCACTCCCTATTTGAAAAATAAATTTTTGATGAAAAGTGATTAAAAATAATTTTTTTTGTAATCTATAACATAAAAACCGGTTACCGGTTTATAACCGGTTTTTAAACCGGTTATTAGCAACCGCAACCGGGGTCCCGGTTGCGGTTGCGGTTGCAAAAAATTAAATAACCGGGTACCCCGGTTGCGGTTGCGGTTATTGCCCAATAACCGCAACCGCAACCGGTTGAGCACCCCTAAATAGAATCCTCTCCATTTCAATTTTATGGGTGCACATAATAATAACATCATTTAAAATTATGACGTAACAATATAGTGAATATCATTAAATCTGTAAAATTAATTTGGACTAAAAAAATAATCTTCCTCATTTTACTTTAGTTTCAGACGGATTGTTTGCGATTCTTTTGTATTGGGAAATTTGGGCCGGGTTTACATAGCCCGGACTAGGCCCAATTATTTCACATTTTTTGTGGGTAGGCAAACAACGAGCCCAATTTTCACAAGCTCTCTAGAAAATAGGACCAGTCAAAACTTTCTAGTGAAGGCAACGGCGGAGAAAATGTCTGCTTCATGTATTTATCAATGTGTTAGTCCTACTAAAGACAAATAATTAATGTTATAGTCCAAGCTCGGCTGGCAGATTGTGATGTAGCAAGACCAAAAGAAATACCCTAAGTAGTAATTAAAAATATATTTCTCTTTTATCACATTATTCTAAAATTTAGATATTTTAATTTTCAAGGTAATTATATGATGGCATTTTTAAAAAAAATTGTTAATTATTATTTTAATCATATATTTTGAATTTTATCGATATAGTATATAATTTTTATAAAAATAAATTTATTTTAGAGATAATGAATACTAAGATGATAGGTGAGGTGAGGGTACAATAACTTGACCGTTGAAGTAAAAACAAAAATAGAGAATTCCTAATTCCATTTCTCAAACGGAGTTATCGGTTCTTTGGGTAAGACTATAATATATTAATATAGTATGTCTGGGACATTATTCAAGCCAAAAACCTTAAATTAACCCTATAAATATAAGTCGAACTATATTATATTAAGGGTTAAATACTTTTGATTTCACGTAGTTTAACGACCTTTTTTTTGTTATTTTAGTTTTATTGTGTATCAAATATGGTACTTCAATTGTGGCTAAAGACGATGATGATACATTTGCCCATTTTTTGTCCAAAAAATTTAACAAAAGTCTACCTATCACTCTTAAAAAAAATTAACATATAGCTATGTCTCATTTAAAAAGAAAAAAGAAAAAGTCACCCTTCTAATTTTTTTTTTTTTTCAATTTTTTTTTTTTAATTTTCTAGTTTGTTATTATTATTTTTTTAATGAGGCGTAACCTTCTCATTTTTTTTTTAGTCACATATCATTAGCAAGTTCAAACTAGTGGACTCAGTCAAAAATTACGAAAAGAAAGCCAGACTTTGGGGAAGTTGAGAATGCAACGTGGACAGGATATTTCGTAAGATTCCACGAGCAAAGGATAAGACCACGGGTTTTCCACACGCCTCTACACGTGTCCCAACTATAACCATCCACGAGTGTTTTGATCCGACGGTCCCAAAAAACCCCGCCCATCCTAGAAGACTTGTAGGCTTGTGGCTGGTTCCCTACCACCGGTATTTATACGTGTATACCCGCACATTGATCCCATCAGCTACCCATTCTTCATCTTCTTCTTCAGCTTCCAATCTCTCTGTTTCTTGAAATTCCCATTTCTGCATATAGAAATTCCCATTTCTGCATATATATTAATAATGTCTCTCAGACCCATTTCAGTTTCAGGGTTTTCTCTCTCACCTATGAAAGGGGATAGTCATAGCCATGGAAGCCCATTTCTGTTCTCATCTTCTTCTTCTTCTTCTTCTATCTTGAACTATGCTTTCTCTTCCACTATTTCTCTGAGATTTAGGCAACAAAGAAGTGACAAATTACTCATTGTTTCTGCATCAAACGAGATCGTTGGGGCTCCTCTAACGGGAGTGGTGTTTCAGCCATTTGAAGAGCTCAAGAACGATGCGCTTGTTGTCCCGGTCTCCCGTCAAGTTTCGGCTGCTCGGCAGAGGTACTCGGAGGATTGTGAAGCGGCGATCAATGAGCAGATCAAGTGCGTAATTTTTTTTTTTTTCTTTCTTTCTTGTTCTTCCCTATTGTCTGGTTATTAATCAAACCATTTTTTATCTAATTAAGTTTTGGAGAGAATTAGTGTTTTGACACAATAATTTTAAACTCTAAGGACTCAATAATTTATTTCATTTAGGTAAGTATTTCTCTCATTTAGTGAAGAGAAGTCTAAGCTCGCATTTGACGAGGTAACCCTCCTTAAATTACCATTCTATTGTAAAAAATAACCTTCATAAAATTTTTTAAAAAAATTCTTAAAATTATAAATAAAAACTTTAACAAATAATTTTTTTAAAAATCCAAAAATAAGAAAAAAAAAATGAACTAAGAAATAAATGAAAAAAAATAAACTACCACCCCTTTTTTTAATTTTTCTCTTAATTTTTTAAGTTTTTTAATTTCTTAAATTTAAATTTTTAGTTTTATTGTTTTTAGTGTTAATTAATTTTATTATTATTTTATTTTAGTTTTTTTTATTGTAATTTTTTTTTTTTTTTTTAGTTTTAGTTTTAGTTTTTTTACATATTTGTTAAGATATTTTTATCTTATTGAAAAATTTTAGGGTCATTTTTATCATTGACATTTTTTAATAGTTTAAGGAATATTAATTTGGAGGAAACATCACAATGAAATTCTAGTTTAAAGGGTATATGTTTACTTTTTCCTTTTTATTAATTTAAGAAACACTAGTAACATTTCAACATATATTTTCATGTCTACCTTGTGTCAACCAAAAGTGAAGTGACTTTTAAAATCACAATTGAATTTATTATCGATGAAAAAGTCACGTCACTTTTGATTGACAAGCTATAAATCTTGTCAAACTTTTTGACAAGATAAGTATTTGGGAGCCTACTCATTAACATGCTAATATACTGTCTTAACTTTAAAAGTTTAAATTAATGAATTTAGACTGGGATTCGCAATTTTTAACACTACCTACAAACTTGAAACAAACCAAATATGAAATTAGTAGATTATGATTAAATGGTCTGATTCGTTTAATTAAATTGATTGATTTATGGTTAATCTATATAGGCTTATACTTTACTTCAACATGCTAAATATAAGGTTATTAATTTTTGACACAACACGCAAACCCGATATGAAATTAGCGGATTAGAATTGAAGAGTCTAACTATTTTATTAAATATATCATATCATAATTGACCTATTAGTCTTTATCCATACCTTAATATCATTTGAACGTAATATGCGAACACGAATTGCTACCCCTAATTTATATCAACAATATTATTATTATTATTATTAGTCCAACATTTCTTTATCATTAGTACTCCTGTTTATACAAATCATTCTTTTTACTCACGTACGTCTTGTGTTCCTTTGGTTACAGTGTGGAATACAATGTGTCTTATGTGTACCATGCCATGTTTGCGTACTTCGACAGGGACAACATTGCCCTCAAGGGCCTCGCCAAGTAACCTCACAACAAAAATTCTACCCCATCTTATGGCTTATTGGTACAATCGTTTGAATTAATGTATGGTCTTCTTGCAATCTGCAGGTTCTTCAAGGAGTCAAGTGAAGAAGAAAGAGCGCATGCTGAAAAGCTGATGAAATATCAGGTTTTTTTTTTTTTTTTTTTAATGTAATATTGTCTTTTGTTGGAATATCTAATAGTACTCCAATTATAATTAGAACATACGTGGAGGAAAAGTAACACTACACTCTATAATAATGCCCCCACCAGAGTTCGAGCATGCAGAGAAGGGAGATGCGTTGTATGGTAAGTTTCCCTATCACCTCTCCATGTTGTCTTGCCAAAAACTCTGTGATCTTGACAATATACTACTTTTATTAGCATATTAATTAAATGAATAAATTCTTCATTTTCTATTAGCTTAAGCTTTTTAGATGAGTAGTGATTTAATATAATATCATAGTATAGCTCCTGAATTGAAACTCTATATCCATAATTCACTTTTCATTTCAGTTAAATATTACACGTGTTAAGGGGATTAACTTAAATTTTTGAGATGAGTGATGTTTAACAAGTAGACCATGTGCATATAGATGTGTAAGAAATGTGGTTTTAGTTGGTTTTGAGTCTTTTGACAGTCCAATTTGTTTACATATGTAGGCCTGTATATAATTTCTTTTGGTTCAATGAAATTGATCAATTACCAAAAAGAAAAACGAATACATGTGGGAGTCCAACCTTTTCTGTAATTTCTTCTTCCATTTCCTAGAGAATTTGCCAAATCAGCTATTTTTTTTTTTTCATTGTTTGATCAACTTTCTACTGCATTGTTGTGTGGTGTCAAGCTGTGTTTATATTCTGAGCAGTAATTTTACTCATTCCAATAACTTTGTGGCCCTCTTGGTTCTTGGTTCAGCTATGGAATTAGCATTGTCTTTGGAGAAGTTAACGAACGAGAAACTTCTGAGCTTGCACAGTGTAACACATCTTCACCTTCTGACTTCTGAATCATGTTAATGTTAATTCTTGGTGTTTGAGTCAGCTATTAATAAAAAGATGTTTACACTAGTTCTTCCCATGGAATATATTCACTCTGTTCTTTGATGAACAACAGGTGGCAGACCGTAAAAATGATCCCCAACTGACAGATTTCATTGAGAGCGAGTTTCTAACAGAGCAGGTGAACATCCAGTTCATCTTTTACTTCTTAGCATGGCAAGATTTGTTGGACGAGGCAAATAATTATATATATGCTCATGTTTTTGAAGGTGGGCTTTTCCAGTGTGACTGAATCCATTAATTGACTAAATCATTTTATAGGTTGAAGCCATTAAGAAGATATCAGAATATGTTGCTCAATTGAGGACGGTTGGTAAAGGCCACGGTATGATTCAGATTTCAAACATTGACCATTCACTGTCAATATATATTTTTTTCTCTTCCTTTTCAAAGTTGCTTTCTTTCTCTTCTCACTCCAATCCCTTTCATCTGAGTTTTTTGGGCTCTTAAGTGTTGTTTGGTGACTTGCAGGAGTGTGGCACTTTGATCAGATTCTCCTCCATGAGGGTGATGCTGCATTTTGAAGAATTACAGTGTTGTTTTTGTTCTTGGTTACAGTCTGCTTTTTGCTGCTGAAGTTCTGGGATGGGTTTATTTGCATAAATATGTGTGATTGTTTAGGTAAAGATGATTAGAGTGAAAAATCAGGGACAATAAGAATTTGTTACAGCAGATGACATGAAGCTTATCAATGACACACAAATATCTCAGCTGTTTTGTATTAACATACTGGAATAAACGTATCCTTGGTCTGATATTTTAAACCTATTGATAGGTTGTGTTGAGGGATTTGATGCCTATGAATTATGTTGGATCAATGGAAGTCCAAAGCAAATTATAGTCTATACTCAGAAGCTTATATTTACATAACAAAATGGTATGCTTTTCCATGCCCTGCGATTCTCAAAGCTATAATGAAGTAAAAGACTTGTCTGTCAAGTTCACCTCAAGAACAGTTCTCTGGAAACGAATAACATGGTTCAAGTTGGCCGAAAACAAAATCTCCAATAAGACCTCTTGCTTCTCTTGACAGTGCAGGCGTTTCCAGGACAAGAAGAGTGAACCATCTCCCACATCACTCTTATGTCTGCATATTCCCCACAAGACTCCATGTCCTTGTAGAGATTTACAAGCCCTTGCCTATTCCCTGCCATTATTTCCATGAGAGACAGAGATTAGGAAAGCATATGAAGTTGTATAAATCACCAATAAGTGAGGCTCAATACGCGGATAAAATTTGAATTCATGACCTTTAGTTTGATTTTTGATATCAATTTAAATTACCAATTATTTCAAAAGCTTAAGTCGATAGAAAATGGTGAATTTAATTGACTGCAATTCCTATCATCTTGTAAAAGTCTTACCTTTGGCCTTGAGCCTGAGGTGTGAAGTAAGTTTCAGAAGTATGCATTTGGTTGGGAAGAGAAGTGAGTGCTTGAAGCCCTTGAAGCACAGGAAGCCCCTCCAGCCCTCCATTTTCACATGGTTGCTCTTCCTTCCCTCCATTATATATTTTCATTCTCACTGATATCTTAACTTCCCTAACTAATAAACTAATGCTCAAAGCAAAACAACAAGCTGCATCGGACAAAGCACAAAGCAACATACATAAAGACAGATAACCTTTCGTGTAGTCGAATGATAGGACAAACAAACTGGTGAGTTTACAGTAGAGATGAAAGTGCTTAGTGAGAGAAATGGGCATTGAGTAGGAGAGGTCCTTTTGGACTTAGTCTTTCCCACTCATGCCTCTCACAAAAGATTCTCATTTTCTAAGCATTCGGAGAAGGTATGATGGGGCCCCTGGTCAAACGGTTGGTTGCTTTTTCTTTCAGTGCCTTGGTGTTTGTCTGCACCTCTCTTGTCCATTCATGACAAGATAATTATAATTTCAGTGGTAATGCAATATCAACGTCGTTAAATCACGGTTGTCTCAAAAGCTTAAACTGATAAAAAATACACACCAAATACTTAATTGAAATTAAGACTGGTATTTTATTGTGGAATCATGATTCGAACTCTTGGTATCGCTTCCAAAGTGTGCTTATTCTTTCGGCTGCCACTGCTAGCAGGAGTGTTTGAAGCATGTGCACTGCAACCGTTTTTGGTGTAATCTTCAACTGCCTCCCATGACATCTCACCATCTCTGGGTTTAGGTTATCTACAAATTATGGAAGAGTTTCAGTACACTTCACCTGCAACTTTTAATATATGTAAATTCACCTTAGTTTGAACCCCATAACAGAATAGATACTTATAAAATACATTGAACATATCCAATGAAAGGGTTTGTCTTTAGGATTTTGGCCGAGTCATAAACAAAAGGCACGTACTCCAAAAGTTCCTAGACAAATTAATAGTTGAACTGCACATACCCATGAAAACAGAACCAGAAGGCTACGTCTTATCCGTCCTAACCTTCCCATCAACAAGAACATGCTGTTACATCAACATGGCAAATTACTTCATGATATGTGAGAGCCTACGTCAACCTGTTTCACAGGATAAGGATCAATGGCAATTGGCAAGCATTTTCTGGGGTCCAGATGATGGCTCTGGAGCCTACAGGCAAGAGCAGTAACAAGACACAACCAGCAAGCATCCAATGCTTGGGGGCATTCAGCGTCTTCAGATCTTTCTTCAACCCTCCTGCTGCAGTGAAAAAAATATATATTCAGCGATAAATCACCACTAATTTCTAAAAGTTAAAGTGTTAAACCGATGAAAAATGATAACTAAATGAGAGTGGAGAACTTTTGATATAATGTCATGCTAAATTATCACTTATATTGAAAGTTTAAATTAATACGAATTGTTGAATTTAATCATTTAATTAATATTTTAACACTAATAATAAAAAAATCGTCATTACAAATAATTCACAATTAATTAGCAACTTATTATACTTTAATTCCTTCGATGCAAATAATATAAAAACAATTAGATTGGTATCCAAAGCAATAGTTGTAGGAAATGACGCATATAGACATATGAATTAGGTGTTTCCATTTCTACATCCTATCATTTAGTTCATCTGACTCAACTTAAACATATAATATTAGTTTAAGTAAAGAGTTAAATCAAATAATGCAATAGAATACAAACAGAATATATTGTTAACATTATATTTCAATTAAAGAGTATAATTATATAACACTTAAATTTATGAATTAAAATATTGATGTAGCAAGGAAATTTATTGAGAATATATTACTCATAACATTAAGAAAGTAATACTACAAAACAAAATAAAGAAACTTGATAAAAATCAAAGAAAAAGAATAAAAATATCTCCACGCGTACTGCAAATTATTTTCAAAGAAAGTAAAAGAAATCATATGTATTCAATATTTTTTTGACGAATATATTGATTACATATGATTTCTTATATTTGTCAAAATAAAATTGAATCCAAACATCAAGAGACTATTTACATAATATAGTAATTCACAAAAAACAAAGAACAAAAAGCAATTCAAACGCAAAGGAGTGACACTTGTCCGTTGTCATATGAATAAACCGCCACTTGTCATGATTTTATGCTCTCCTCTTGCTGATTCCTCTTATATATAAAATTTTAGATTCAATTTTTCTTTTTGTCCTAATAAAATAAATCATACAAATGACAGTGTTTTTTATATACGTTTTTTGAAAAAAAAAAAAATTAAAAAACCAACCACTTGAAAACAGCTCACATCACTGATCACTCACTATATATAAAAGGAAAATAGGTTCAATAAAATATGATCGACGAGCAGCTCTACCTAAAAAATTGTAGCAGAGAATCTACACCGTCCAATAACGAGGTAAATCTGACGGCCAGAATTTCAAGTTTCAAACCCGTCAATTAGCGCGCCTGATGTGGTTCCCAGTAAATCTAAACCAATGCTTTCTGTCTGAACTCTCACCATCGCTGGCTGAGACCAGAGGTTCATTCTGGCCGTTGGATCATATAATCAGAGGGCTCTTAGGAAAACCCTGCTTCTTTTTTCCCTGAGCCATTTGGGAAACCCACTTGCAACGGGGCTCCGAGACTTGAACCCACAGGGGTCTGAACTCTGAGGCATACCTACTCAACTACAGGTTCCATTTTTTACTCTCTTTCTCTTACACATGCACGGCCAAAAGTTTATCTGATTGGGTATTCTTTTGCTTGATGTCATTGGGAATTTTAGTTTTAGTTATGGGGTCTGATTTATATTTCTTATACGTATAAAGTGTTGTGAATTTTATGTTAAATCAAAATTTCATGCTCTGCTTGCTTTCATGGGATAATTTTTTTAATCAAATCTTTGTCTTTGTTAAGGTTTGGCTTGTTTAGAAGGAAATATTATTGTTGGAAAATCTGCTTTGGAGCCTGACCAAAACAGGGAGTTTCATTCTCATTTATATTCTACAAAAATTAGGTTCATCAGCGGCCAGATCATTAGCAGCGACATATAAGTCTCAGTTATTGATATATCATCAGCGACGAGATTCTGAATATCGCCGCTAATCCTCATTTTATAATATTTTTCATCTTCACAATCAATAGTAGCGACCTTGGGTCGCCGCTATTGGTATATCATCAGCAGCGAAGTTTAACTTTCGCTGCTGATAGACATTTTATAATATTTTTTTTTAGGTAATATCAATAGCGGCGACCTTAGATCTATCATCAGCAGCAAAGTTCAACTTTCGCTGCTGATGCATATTTTATAATATTATTTATGTGTAATATCAATAGCGGCGACATAACTGTTGGTCTATCATCAGCATCGAAGTTCAAATCTCGCTGCTGATGCACATTTTATAATATTTTTTATGTGTAATATCAACAGCGGCGACCTTATGTCGCCGCTATTGGTCTATCATCAGCATCGAAGTTCAAATCTCGCTGCTGATGCACATTTTATAATATTTTTTATGTGTAATATCAACAATGGCGACCGTAGGGGTCACCGCTGTTAATTGTACATTTCGTGTTTTTTTTTTTAAGAAAAAATATTAAAATTATATTTGCCTATTAAAATTATATTAGGTTCTTAAAAACATAGTTTCCTATTAAAAGTTTTTTTAGAAATTGAAACCTATGGAAAAAATTATTTGTTTTATATTTTCTATTCTTATTTAATATATATACACCGTTTTCTAATTTTATATATCAGAGAGTTTCTATTATCTTATATATGTATAAAATATTAATTATTTTCATCATGGTCGATGCTAGTGCATTGGATTGATTTTAGACTTGATCAAATAAATCAGGAACAAAACACACTGAAGGCATTGGTTCGATTGATCAAACTTGACACAGTAAAGGCATTAGCCCAATCGATCAGAAACATATTTTCCCATTAATTTTTTTTTTAAAAAAAATTAAAACCTATAGAAAAAAAATATTTTGTTTTATATTATTAGTAAAGTTTTTATATTTTCAAACCATACACAAAAAGTATATATCTACATTCTAAAAAATGAAAAATTAAAATGCTTTAACGAAGACTATTCGAGTTTCAACACCACGGCAACACTGTGTCGACAATGACTATTCACTTGCTGGCAAAGGTTTTCATAATTGAATTTCCCAACAGTAGTATTATTGTAAAGCCTGTTGAAGAAGATAGTGACAACCTCTAGATCTATGCAATCACGGATGATATCCATATCGCAAAGTATCTCCAAATTCTTGGTAGTATTTATGAAGTTGTCTAACAATACAGCATTGGAAGTAAATCGGGTTTCAACACCGGGGTAACACTGCTCAAAATTAATTAAATTTTGAAATAAGGTTTATATTGTATTTTGAATTAGTAATGATGGGAGTTCCAGAGCATGCTTTTAGACTTACTACTCCTTATAAATTTGATTTCAGCTTCTTTGAGACATGTAGCCGAAGGCATAAGTTTCCATGGAATTATGCTTTATTCCCCACTAAATCTTATGTCCCTTTTAGATATGGCCCAATGTCCGCTCCATCACTGCCACCATCATAGGTAATGATATAGTACGTCGAATGATCATCACAACCACTTCTAGGTCATGCGTCTGATCATTTTTATAGTTCATTAGAATATAAATTAAAAAATTAAATTCATCCATTTTTATTAACTTAAAATTTTAGAATAAGTAATGAATTAACATAGTTTATTGTTTGGATTACTTTTTGTTATAAGACAGAAATAATGGAGGTTTTAATTTTAATTTTTTATTTTATTGGACAATTTTTATTTTTTATTTTTTGTAGAGTCAATAGCGTTGACATAGTGAAAGTTTTAATTTTTTTTTTAAAATTTAAACTATTATTTTTTTTAAATTTTATTAGACTATTTTTGTTGAGTCAATAGCGTCGACACATTGAAAGTTGTAATTTTTTTTAGGGAAACTTCACAAAGTCCTTCAAACTTATACGTGATTTGAATAACCCATCTCAATGTTTGATTTATCTCACTTTGACTCTTCATACTTTCAATTTATCTCACTTCATTCACTCTATCTGTTTTCACAATTAACATTGTTAAAATTTTCAAAATACCACTATATTTTAAACAAAATAAAAAAAATAAAAAATAAAAATGAGGGGTATTTTGGTAATTTTTGCACACTCCATTAGGATTTAACGAAAAATCAAGGTTATTTAAATTGCGTGAAGTTAGGGGAGCTTTTGTGAAGTTTCTTATTTATTATTTATTTTTAAAAAATTTAAACTATTATTATTATTTTTAAATTTTATTATTATTTATTTTATTTTTTTAAAGAGTCAATAGCGGCGACAATTAGATATCGCCGCTATTGAATACGTAAAATGTTATTAGCGGAGATCTGTGTCGCCGCTGATGACAAAACGCCGTCGTTCTGTCAAGCGCGCGATAAGTGAAATATTTCGGCCCATTTTTTTTTAATCTCCGCTCGCGCGCCCCCTGTTTCCTTTACTTTCCTCATACTCCACACTTCTAAGTCTTCTATCACTTTCTCAAATCTCAAACCCCTCTCTTCTCTCTCTCTCTCTCTCTCTCTCATACTCCACTCTTCTCCGGCGACTCAACCACCCAGCTCCGGCGACTCAGCCACCCAGATCCGGCCGCCTCCTACAATCCAATCTAACGCAGGTTCTCTCTCTCTCTCTCTCTCCCTCATACTCCACTCTTCTCCGGCGACTCAGCCACCCAGCTCCGGCGAGACCCCACACGTCTCCGGCGTCTCAGCCACCCAGATCCGGCCGCCTCCTACAATCCAATCTAACGCAGGTTCTCTCTCTCTCTTTCTCCAATCCAACTAGAATATGGTACTTGATACAGATGACGATCTACTGGAATTTCTGCTGCAAAAAAAACAAAAATTACTATGGCCGTAGTTTGGTGAAGACCCACGACTACAATTTTGGTGTGGGTCACCAGTTTTTGTATTTATTTTTATTTTTTTAATTGTAAGGGTATTTTTATATATTTGGTACAAATGAGGTTACGTATATTGTAAGGGTATTTTTCAGAGAAGGTTGCTTGCTTAAGATTATTTGTTCAAACTTTTTTATTCTTAGTATATACTGGAGCTCATTGGTGTTAATTACTAGATCACTTCCAAACTTACTCCCTACGCAACTTATTTGTTTCAATTGAAATGTCCACTTAACTCCCATGTCTTTCTTTTTTTAAGGAAAAGCAACGGCATATCCGAATCAAGAACACCCCCACTTTACTTTCATGTAATAATCATATTTAGTGAATTAATTAAGTGAAAATTTTGATTTATTAATTTAATTAGTTAGTAATATGTCTGGTTATTACTAACTAGTTTTTAAACTAGTTTATGATTTTCTGATTAGTTAGTAATATGACCTGTACGGTATTGCAGGTCATACTTTTTAAACTAGTTTCTGATTTTCTGTTTGTTATTTGAATTGGTCAATTGGTTGTGACTACATTTATGAACTCCATGCTGTTTAAGTAATTAGTAAATTTGTTTTATCAAGAAATGGCAAAGATATGAACTCCATGAAATGTAGTCACAACCATCATGATATTCAACAATCATCAATTATGAGGCATCGATAATCCTAACATGTTTTTAAAAGAATACCAATAGTTGGTCCTGACTATCTATAATCCCGTTGAAGCATCTTGTTATTATATTCTCAAGTATGAATTTTAATTGCATAATCCTATCTATATTTCAGTTCAACTGCATTGGCAACTCCGGTATGGAATTTAACAGGGGACAAAATAGAATTCAACAACTGCTGGGAGCTGAACAAGAGGCTCAGCACATTGTCAATGCTGCCAGAAATGGTAACTAATGTTTCCTTTTCTATAGGAAATAATAATATGCTTGTACTTGTATGACTCTTGATATTGTTTCTTTAAGATTGTTGCATCAAGAATGCAGTCATTAAGAAAGTATATTTATGTTAGTTGCTTCTCTATTATATTGACTTGGTTGCAGGTTTTGTACAATGTATTTTACATTCTGTTTCTCCTTAAATATTTTAGAGCTATGACTCTTGAGTTTATCTGAATTTGTCTCTCCTTAAGGGAAAAGAGTTAATGATAGCTTGTTGTATAGAGGATTCAAGTATTCCACAAAATCCCTTTTTTTTTTTTGGGGTCATGCTTATTGACATGTGGGCAGGATATTCCAAAGTATCTGAGAATTGATTCTTGGAGCAAAATCCTTCCAATGTGTTGGGGCAATGAGTCTTTTCGAATATTAACTTTTGCATGAGGAAGATTTCTTCTAGAGTTAGATTGGCAAATGGTTATGCATTAGATTGTCAATTCTGTGAACCCATGTTTTGGCATTAGAGTAAGCTATGCTATCATGATCTTGTGAGCATTCACAATGTGAAACAATACAATGCAACCTTCACCATAAGTAGTTGAGACTGGCTACATAAATCCTTTTTCACAAACTAGCTCTATTTGGTGGCATATTCCTCTAAATTCATAGACAATAATGTTTCTAATTTACTGGCTTGACCACTTCATGTTCACTCTTACTCATCCTTCCCATGCTTTGAATTGAATTAAAATCCCTCTATTCCTCTTTAGATGCTATAAGACCAACATTTGACATTGTTAAATGTCTATTACATTTTAATCTTAAATCTTTTGTGCTGAAACCCAAGTTTTGGACTAATTATACCCCTTTCCTTTCTGTTTCTCGAGCTAAATTGGCCAGACTAAAACAAGCCAAAGAAGAAGTTGAGAAGGAGATTGCTGAGTTTCGTGCTCAAATAGAACTTGAGTTTCAGAGAAAGGTTTATGAGGTAAGAATAAGGAGGGGATTAAATTTTATTTGCCTATGTACGTTTGGAAGTTGAACTTGAGTTTTAGGTAATTGCTTTTGACCTTTATAGTAGCGATAGTTTCTTATTGCCATATTAGAATTCTAAATTTTGTGGCATAGCACTCTTAGTGTCACTCGGTCTCAGTAGAACTCTTAGAGTGCCAGTTGGTTACTAGTATAGAGCAGAGATGTCCGATGAGGGATTGTCAAATATTTTTCCTATTTTGGTTGTATCTGTCATTTGAAATGTGTATATATCCGTTGTAGATGTACATGGAAAGGTCACAGTAAGTGCCTCCAGATTTAAGGTTCATGCTTCCATTGCTGATCTAATTTCATCTTTCCTGGAAATATTCATTTTGAGGCAAGCCATGTAGGTGAAATAGTTTTTTCTTTCCCCAATTTTGATGAATGATAAAAAGTAGGTGAAATAGCTTTTGCATTGAAAGATATATGACCTTAAAGAGTTTCATCATTGTTTGTCAAATACAAGAGCCTAGTTGGTTAGTGTGAAGGGTTATGTACTATACTCTCAATTCATTATCATTTGAAGGATTGTTGTGTTGGGAAGATTACGCAAGAAGTTGTTTATATATAACAAAAAGTCTGCAATCATTAGGAATCTTAACTAAAAACCAAGGATTTGAGATTCAATGTCTCCTTTGTGTAACAAATTACATTGATCATTTCCTTCATGATTGTTAAGTAACTTAGACTCTGTCCATATGTTTTAGATTCCAAGTGATTTTATTTGCTGCATGGGACCATAGAAGGCAATAAGTTGGAGATATGGGAAGTAGATACAGATAGGAAATGAGTTCACATGTGGTTATTGTTCATGTGATGCTATTTAGTTGGTTCAATTAACTGTCTCAAGCTCCCTGCAGCACGGAGCAGAATATGTACA
>FXXK01000155.1:799922-897428 GCA_900184695.1 Betula pendula
AACTGTCGCCGCTAATATTGTTTTAATTTTTTTTTTTTAAATTTTCTGAAATATCATTAGCGGCGAAACCTAATGATAATATTGGGTTTATTTTTTATTTATTTTATTTATTTTATTTTATTTTTTTTTTGGAATATCATTAGCGGCGAAAATTGGTTTTCGCCGCTAATGATAATGCATCAGCAGCGCTGTTCGGTTTGAATTCTGTTCTTTTATAGCGGCGACATCAGTTAGCATCAACGACGATCTTTATCGCCGCTAATAAGTTATCATCAGCGGCGAAAGTAAATGTCGCTGCTGATGATCAATTGCGTTCGACCTTCAGCATTTGTGGCATTAGCAGCGTAAGGTCGCCGCTATTGATCAATAGAGGCGATATTTGTATCATTAGCGGCGAAAAAGTGTCGCTGCTAATAATCTAATTTTTTGTAGTACAACTAAATTGCAAAGAAAGCAGAGAAGGCAAGATACAAAGGGAAAGTTCAGGTATAAATTAATTGTTTGAGTTAATTATCAATAATTAAGATAATTATTCATTATGGGTATATTGTTAATTAAATTTAATTGTGTCTATATGTAGTTGCGGTGGAAAGCTATCAGGATTTTTCCAAGATATGCAAATCTCAACGTTATCAACCTTTTCATTCCGGCGCCCCTAACAGTATCGCCACCACCACCGTCATCATCATTAGGTAATAAGTCACCACTGCATTAATTGTTAATTAATCATAATTTTAAATTTGTAGTTTATGCTTGTACTGTTCCTTATATAAAGTTCAATCTTTTCTCTAAAGCTAAGACTTCTGTTCATTTCTTTTTGTTGTAAATCTTGATTTTGAGCAAGATTTGCTGGAGCCGTGTTTCTGGGGAGTTGAGCAAAGCACTGGCCTTCATCGGATCCAAGGTTGGGTCTTCGTTTTCGGCGAGGAGCGCTGTCGCTGGTGCCGCTCCGTCGTACGCGGCGGTGGTCCGATCGGTGGTCTCTTCTTCGACTTTGGAGTGCCCGACTGCGAAGGGTGCGATTGGGTTGTTGGGATTTGCTGGGTCTCCGGCAGATCTCGACCTGTTTCCATTGGGGCCGCCTGAGTTATCACCGGTGCTGAGATCGGCGGTGGACTGTTACGAGATGGAGAAGGCGTTTGTCGTTCCCGGCGAAGAAGACAGTCCAATCCGTGATGGTCGCATATATGGGTCGGTGAGCTCTTCCGGGCCGAGTTGGATTGCGTTGGTGGACCAATCCATTTGGGAACTGGGCCGAGTTTTGGGGCGTGTGAAGCATGGGTGGAAGGCTTTGGGTTTGGCTTTGGGTGTGGGCTTGAAGCCCACTTCGGGTCCTTTAGGTTATAAGGGCTCTGCGCCTAAGCCCGTTAAGGCCCGCAAGTTTCTCATGCCCAAGAAACTCCTTCTCAAGCCCAAGCCCCTGTCTAAGCCGGGTTGCGGATCAAAGCCGGGTCTGGGTCGCATGGTTACGGTCTCTTCCAACCCGTGCCTTGTTGCGTCGGTGTCCACACCGGAGGTGGTGTTGGTTCCGGTGTCGACTGGGTTCCTTCCGGTGTGCGCAGAGGATGACGGTGGCTCTTCTTCCTAGTCGGCGGGTGTTCTTGAAGCCGGGTATTCTCCGGAGAGGCAAGAGTTTTCTCCGGTGAGGTCAGAGGATGCCGGTGACCAGGTTCGGCAATCTGGGTCTTCTCCGGAGAGGCAAGGGTTTTCTCCGGTGAGGTCAGAGGATGCCGGTGACTAGTTTTTCTCCCTGTCGCTTGACCAAATCATGCCGGTGAGGTCAGAGGAGGCCGGTGACCAGTTTGTCTCCCTGCTGCTTGACCAGAACATGCCGATGGATGCTGGAGTGGGCCAGTCTTCTCCGGTGAGGTTAGAGGAGACCGGTGACCAGTTTTTCTCCCTGCCGCTTGACCAGAACATGCCGATGGATGCTGGAGTGGGCCAGTTTTCTCCGGTGAGGTTAGAGGAGACCGGTGACCAGTTTTTCTCTCTGCCGCTTGACCAGAACATGCCGAGGGATGCTGGAGTGGGCCAGTCTTCTCCGGTGAGGTTAGTGGATGCCGGTGACCAGTTCCTGCCGCTTGACCAGAACACGCCACTTGACCAGTCTTCTTCTTCTCCGGCTGTGGGTTTGACCGCTGTTAGGGTCGTGGAGTCAGCCACTCCAGAGGTGACAGAGCCGACAGTGAAGAACGGTCGTTTCAGGTTCGAGGGGTCTGTTTCTCTAGTTGGCGATGGTCTTTCTGTGAGGCCATGCAACCCTTCGGCGGTAGTAATTGCCCAGAAGTCGTCTAAGCCCTTGTATTTCTACAATCGTAAGCACAAGATTCAGAGGGCTTCAAAGTTGGATTTGGGTCAGCTTGCGGGGGAGTTGATCAAAGTCGCGCCTGCCGCTGCCCCGTTGGTAGGTAGTCAGTCGTCAGTCTCTGGTGGGGTATCTGGGTTGTTTGCAGCGTTTGAGCCCGTTGGCTTGGCGGGGTCCAAGATGGAGGGTTCTTTTCGGGCTTCCACAGATGGTTCTTCGACTGTCGAGCCCTCTGCTCAATCTCCTCTGGCGAGGGGTCTCCTTAAGCGGGGCTTTCTCCGGCCGCGCTCTTGTTTCCCGAAGACCATCTCGGAGATTGGGGATTCTTCAGAGAAGAGTGATTTGATTAATGGATACTCTGAGAAAGTGGTTAGTTCGTTGAAGATCGCTCAAGCTCTAGGGATTTCTTTTGGGGACAATAAAAAAAGGTTTTTGGATCTGATGAGTGAAATTGAAGAGAGTCAGCATCGAGTGAATGGGGGTTTTGTTTTGAAACCGAAGGGGTGGAGGGAGCTGAAAAATTTGGAATGCTCTCTCAATTTTGATGTTGGAAGCATTGGGTTTAGCCGGGAAAAAAATAAGATGTGTATGCAGGTTTAGGGTTGCTTTGTAGTGGGTGGGGTTCTTTGGCGGGTGTTTTGGGTTCTTCTTGTTTGGGTTTTTTTTTTTTCTTTTTGGTGGTCCTTGTGTATACTCCCTGTGTACGTAGGGGCGCCTTACGCTTTTTATAATATATTTGATCTTACTTATCAAAAAAAAAAATCTTGATTTTGATGGTTTTAGAGAAAGCCACCACCACAAATCTCAGAAAGAAAAAGCTAAGAACGAAAATATTATGTGTATTGGATTATAGCGAAGGGATGGCATTGCATTTGTGATAGTCTTGGATTTCTACCCTATAAATGCTTATAAGTTCGAATAGACTTGTCCATTAATTAGGTTTAGAGTCTAGAGATGCAAAGAAAAACAAATCTAATTTACACCCACAACCATTAAGGTCCCGTTTGTTTCGACGTAAAATTATTTTTCATGATTTCTAGTGTTTGGTAGAGTGTAAAATAATAGTAAGATCTTAAAACAAATCATAAGCATGTAGTAGCGCTTCTTTTTTTTTTTTTTTTTTAAAGTACAATTTTTAAGTGTAAATTGCAATTTCAAAGGTTAAAATTCGATTTTACTAAATACTTAACCGCGTTTTTTAATAATTTTCTAAGCCAGATGGACAAGGGATTGGGATTGATTCTTTTTTTTTTTTTTGGTTGCGGTTACATGCCATGTGACGAGGAGATTTTATCAAATACTCGCTGATATTTGTTCTCGTTAAAAATGAGGAGATTTATCAAAAGGTTCGTATTAAAATTACTTTTAATCCAGCGGCTAAAAGTTCATACTTTTTTCGAAGTATCTTTTCGTCTGCATTAATTTTATCTGTCTGATCTTCAGATTCAATTGTAGTCGTTGGTTATATAAAAACTCCTAACGCACTCATCCTTCATTCACTAATCCTCGAATTCACGCAAATATTAATGACCGTCAGATCATCAAAATTCATCTTGGCTTTTGCTCGTTTCTTTTGCTACGCTTATTATTATTACTATTTTTTAAAAATTCTATTTCTCTCACTTCTTCTTTTTCACTTTTCACGCTGCGAAACCCCTAAAGCCCAAACCATCTTTCCGTTTACCCTTTTTTGGTTTTTCTGCTTTTCAATCAAACCAATGATTGTGTGATCGCAACGGCAAGCCGAACCGGCACGGCACCGGCACCGCGACTTAGACAACCACTGCGACGGCCGCGGCCACCGCCTGATCGTTTTTTTCTTTCTCCTCCATATCTTGTTCTTATTCGGGATTATTTGTATAAGAAAATCCTTGAAGAAGGAATTCATCCGTCTGACAAGCGAAAATTCTGAAATTTAGGTGACATTACTCATCTAAATTTGAACATAGATCGGATATTGGAAAGATATCCAATACCTCGTCATTGTGATCAATTGTTTTTTTTATGTAAAGCCATGCCGCAATCTGAAGATGAGTATTAGGAACTCACCCCCCTAGCTTCTCGCACCACATCATCTTCACCATCTTCCCCCATGGGATTGCTCTCATCATCCCTCGGACCCTCCTCCTGCCCCCTAGCTTTTGGCAGCACATCATCTTCACCATCTTCCCCCATAGGATTGCTCTCATCATGTTGCAAGGCCACCTCCAGCCTCCGTCCGTCTCTGCGCCCAACCCTGCTCGTCGTCCTCCTTGCTATTGGTTCGGCACTCACCCCCATAGCTTCTGGCACATCATCTTCACGATCTTCCCCTGTGGGATTGTTCTCATCATCTTGCAAGGCCTCCTATTGCCTCGGACGCATAGCTTTTGGCACATCATCACTAACACTTCCAGCTTCGTTACCAGTTTTTTCTTGCTCATTACCATGCCCAACATCAACCCTTCCCAGGACATGTTGAGGCAGAGGCTCATCAAAACTTTCCCTTTCCACATCAACCCTTCCCAGGACATGTTGAGGCGGAGGGTCATCAAAACTTTCCTTGGCATCCCCATCACTAGCACTTTCACTCAGGACATGTTAAGGCTGAGGGTGATCAAAACTTTCCTCCACATTCCCATCACCAGCACTTTCACTTTCAAGCAGACGTGCCCCAACATCAACACTTTCCACATCAACCCTTCTCGGGACATGTTGAGGCTGAGGCCCATCAAAACCTTCCAGGACACCATCATTGGTCTCATCAGGTTGCCTCTGACTGTCTCGGCGCCCACCCCCCCTCGTTATTGGTTTGGGACACACCGCCCTAGCTTCTCGCAGCACATCATCTTCACCATCTTCCCTCTCATCATGTTGAGAGGCCACCTCCGGCCTCTGTCCGTCTACGCGCCCACCCCTACTCCTCGTCCTCCTTGCTATTGGTTCGGCACTCACCCCCATAGCTTCTGGCACATCATCTTCGCGATCTTCCCCCGTGGGATTGCTCTCATCATCTTGCAAGGCCTCCTGCTGCCCCCTAGCTTCTGGCACCCCATCATCTTGGCGCCTCACTTGTCCCGGTGTTAGATTAAAGACCAACACATTCGTTCTTGAATTATCGTGAATAATAATCAGTCGCCATCTTACCTATATTTATAAATAAGAAAATAAAAAACTCCAATAAGAATGAAATTGTAAAAGTTGATAAAAAACATAAACATAAACAAACTATAAACTTACATCCGCTCTTCTCCGTGCCAGATCAGCCAGATCAGACCGTATTCTTCTTTGCCTGTAACACGGTCATCTTCCACTGAGGTCTTTGGACATTATTGTAAAAAGTTGCAATGTTGTACACACGCCCATTATCATCCTTTATATGTGATCAATTTAGCGTCTTTTCCCAATACTCATCTTTAGATTGCGGCATGGCTTTACAAAAAAAAAACAATTGATCACAATAACGAGTATTGGATATCTTTCCAATATCCGATCTATGTTGGAATTTAGATGAGTAATGTCACCTAAATTTCGGAATTTTCGCTTGTCAGACGGATGAATTCCTTCCTCAAGGATTTTCTTATACAAATAATCCTGACCAACGACTAACGTTGGTTATATAAGAAAATCCTTGAGGAAGGAATTCATCCGTCTGACAAGCGAAAATTCCGAAATTTAGGTGACATTACTCATCTAAATTCCAACATAGATCGGATATTGGAAAGATATCCAATACCTCGTCATTGTGATCATTGTTTTTTTTTTGTAAAGCCATGCCGCAATCTAAAGATGAGTATTGGGAAAAGACGCTAAATTGATCACATATAAAGGATGATAATGGGCGTGTGTACAACATTGCAACTTTTTACAATAATGTCCAAAGACCTCAGTGGAAGATGATCGTGTTACAGGCAAAGAAGAATACGGTCTGATCTGGCTGATCTGGCACGGAGAAGAGCGGATGTAAGTTTGTTTATGTTTATGTTTTTTATCAACTTTTACAATTTCATTCTTATTGGAGTTTTTTATTTTCTTATTTATAAATATAGGTAAGATGGCGACTGATTATTATTCACGATAATTCAAGAACGAATGTGTTGGTCTTTAATCTAACACCGGGACAAGTGAGGCGCCAAGATGATGGGGTGCCAGAAGCTAGGGGGCAGCAGGAGGCCTTGCAAGATGATGAGAGCAATCCCACGGGGGAAGATCGTGAAGATGATGTGCCAGAAGCTATGGGGGTGAGTGCCGAACCAATAGCAAGGAGGACGAGGAGCAGGGGTGGGCGCGGAGACGGACGGAGGCTGGAGGTGGCTTCTCAACATGATGAGAGGGAAGATGGTGAAGATGATGTGTTGCGAGAAGCTAGGGCGGTATGTCCCAAACCAATAACAAGGGAGGGGGGGGGGGGGTGGGGGCAGAGACAGTCAGAGGCAACCTGATGATACCAATGATGGTGTCCTGGAAGGTTTTGATGGGCCTCAGCCTCAACATGTCCTGGGAAGGGTTGATGTTGGGGCATGTGTGCTTGAAAGTGAAAGTGCTAGTGATGGGGATGTGGAGGAAAGTTTTGATGACCCTCAGCCTCAACATGTCCTGAGTGAAAGTGCTGGTGATGGGGATGCCGAGGAAAGTTTTGATGACCCTCCGCTTCAACATGTCCCGGGAAGGGTTGATGTGAAAGGGAAAGTTTTGATGAGCCTCAACCTCAACATGTCCTGAGAAGGGTTGATGTTGGGGATGGTAATGAGCAAGAAAAACTAGTAACGAAGCTGGAAGTGCTAGTGTGCCAGAAGCTATGGGTCCGAGGCAGCAGGAGGCCTTACAAGATGATGAGAGCAATCCACAAGGGGAAGATCGTGAAGATGATGTGCCAGAAGCTATGGGGGTGAGTGCCAACCAATAGCAAGGAAGACGAGGAGCAGGGTTGGGCGCAGAGACGGACGGAGGCCGAGGTGGCCTTGCAACATGATGAGAGCAATCCCATGGGGGAGAAATGGTGAAGATGATGTGCCGCCAAAAGCTAGGGGGCAGGAGGAGGGTCCGAGGGATGATGAGAGCAATCCCATGGGGGAAGATGGTGAAGATGAAGTGGTGCGAGAAGCTAGGGGGGTGAGTTCCGAACCAACAGCAATAACAAGGAGGAGGACAAGGAGGGTTGGGGGCAGAGACAGACAGAGGCTGGAGGTGGTCTTGCAACATGATGAGAGCAATCTCGTGGGGGAAGATGGTGAAGATGATGTGCTGCGAGAAGCTAGGGCGGTGTGTCCCGAACCAATAACAAGGAGGAGGGGTGGGGGCAGAGACAGTCAGAGGCAACCTGATGAGACCAGTGATGGTGTCCTGGAAGGTTTTGATGGGCTTCAGCCTCAACATGTCCCGGGAAGGGTTGATGTGGAAAGTGTTGATGTTGGGGCACGTGTGCTTGAAAGTGAAAGTGCTGGTGACGGGGATGTGGAGGAAAGTTTCGATGACCTCAGCCTCAACATGTCCGGAGTGAAGAGTGAAAGTGCTGGTGATGGGGATGCCAAGAAAAGTTTTGATGACCCTCCGCCTCAACATATCCCGGGAAGGGTTGATGTGGAAAGGGAAAGTTTTGATGAGCCTCAGCCTCAACATGTCCAGGGAAGGGTTGATGTTGGGCATGGTAATGAGCAAGAAAAAACTGGTAACGAAGCTGGAAGTGTTAGTGATGATGCGTCTGTGCCTGTCCAGCCTCAGACGCATGACTTTGACACTAATGTGGCATATGAATGCCTCAAGAATTACAGTCAAGGAGATGATAGTGAAGGAAGAATTGACAGCTTTGACATGGAGAGTTACACTTTAATCATCATTTGCTTCATATTTTGCTTAGGGTATGTATTTCAGAGAAATATTTTGGTATGTATTTCAGAGAATTGTTTTGGCGTTTTATGTTTGTTTTGTCCCTTTACTGTTTTATAGGTAATGTTGAACTCAAGGGCTTCTTATGTGGATTTTTCACAAAAACATAAGGGGAAAGAACCTAGTGACTCTTCGGAATTGCGTATAATTGAAAGTCTCAAAACATTCATTTCAGCAAAATACCGGGAAGGACAAGCGGTCAAGTCTTCAGATGCTTTGATCGAGGACATCCTTAATTATGCCGTTAGAGTATGTACCTCTAATCTGTATCCTATCTTACATTATTCTATTTCTGCCGTAACCGCCACTTTGTTATGCAGGACACGAGATGCCCTTGCTCTTGCTGAATTGTATTCGAACCCGTCTCTAATGGCGGGAAGGACGGAAAGGATGAATTTGAGAAGAGAGAATGATGCAAAGAATGTTGAGCGAATGAGAGCCGACATGGAAGAGAAGCAGAAGGCCATGGAAGAGAAGCTGCTTTGAAAATATTCTTTCTTTTTCTTTTTTTTTTTGGAAAAGTAGTTTTAGCATCAAGGAACAGGACACAATTACATTTTTTACACAATTACATATTATTTCTTTCTTTCGATATAAGTACAGCCTCTAGGTTAGTCTTGGTTTGTTACTGTGGCTTGGTTTGGCCTTAGTGTTCAACAATTTCTTCTTCTTCTTCTTCATGTGTGTAAATCTATTTTCTTTGTTTTCTTTTATGTGTTTCTTCGTGTAATTCTTGTGGGTGTTCAGTTTGCATTCAAGAAATTTCCTTTAGAAGGTTTTGGTGGTGTATTAACCATAAAGGATAAACATACTGATGACTTTTTTCTTGCAAACAAATTCTACAACTGTCTCTAATTGGTTTTTTGACTTTATTTCTTCTGGGTCTTGGTATTTTCTTTAATTCTAGGTGCTTTGTCTATGTGGGGACTGTGGAGGTCTGCCAAGCAATTTGTCATTAGTGGAATTTTTTTATTTAGTGGTCTCCTTTATGGTAAAATTGTTCAATACAGTTTGGTATCGGGTTCGCATACTGAAGAGTGTCAATGTGATGGATTCCAGTGGGTCTTTGTCAGTTTGTTTAAGTGATGACATGGACTCTAGTAAGTAACGATGCAAATAGATTTTATTTTGATCCTTATGCACGGATATGTAGGCATTATGATTTTACATTTCTACCAAAGGACTCATGTCCTGTTGCAATACTAAGACCTATACTAGATCAAAAATGTGTTTTTGTTGTAAGTTAGCCATACCTTTATATACATTCCATCTCGTGCTTTTTCTCTAGTTTGTTTCTGCAAAATAAATTTAATGAGCGAGTCTTTAAAGCATTATTGTATTTTAAAAGATTAGCTACTAGAATGCATGAACAAAGATAAATGCATATTCTATTGCAGGTGTTCATTGGCATCCTAATCTGCGTACGTAACAGAATCTGGTAACTCAGTGGGACTTACCTCGCTTTTTAATGGATTCTTATGAAGAATGCCGGGTCCTCCACGGTTATTTCTGCTGGACAAGTATGATTCCCCATTTTGTATTGAATTGGTGTTTTTATTTTTGGCTTTATTGACAGTAAGAGAAAGTTAAAAGTACTAATCAAAAAAAGAAAAGAAAAGAAGAGAAAGTTAAAAGTACTTGGTTATATAAATGTGGAATTTTAGTATGTTCAGATGGCTTCTAACAGGATTGATGTTGCGGGGGCTGGGGCTTGTCTAAAGCGTTATACTGATCCATCATTCTTCAATGTGGAAGCAGCATCCTCTACAACAGCAACAACAGAGGTTCAGAGGGAAAAGAAAAACCGCAAAGTGAAGGTATCACAATGAAAGGATCATCATCTTACTACAAACATCTGTTGTGGCAATTCTTCTGACAATAGAAAATTGTGGGTTGTTTTATATGTGATACCCACCTACTCATGGCTTTTACGTTTAAAAGGCCAACCTGTTTGTTGCATATCTCTCCATACGAGTTCACATTGTCCCAGGGGAACCCACTTGGGACCTATTGGAAGGAAGTTGTCATATAATCTTCTGCTATTTGCCTTTGTATAGCATTAAAGGAGATTAACTCCGTTATCCCATCTTGCCCTGAGTTCTTATGAAAACTCCTGCTTCCATAAAAAGGATTAATAACCATCCATGTAATGTTTTACATTTCCTCTGAGATCAAAAGTTTCAACCTGACCCTTGATTATGTTTCTGTTTAGCGATTTTCAGGCATCTTTGAATTTTGCGTTCTTTTTTGTTGGACTCTTGATAAGGCCTTAAAGATAGCTCTTAGACTCAACCTTTAGATTCTCCCTTTTTGAAGTGTGGGAATCTCATGAGGCTGTGCTAGACTATGATTAAGATGTTTTTTCACCTCTGTTGTTTGACTTGTTTCTCCTTAATTAATACATTATGGCTAGGAAACTTCTTTTTCATTGCCAATGCTGGTTGTTCTCATTTTGATGTTGCGATCAGCATATTAGCATCTTCTGTTGTTGATGGAGACTCATCACTGTACAATACGAGCTTGTTTAATTACAAAGTTTGAGGTGTAATTTTATCTTATATTTCTGCAGAAAAAAGGATCACGCTGGAGGAATGGAGAAACGCCTGAAGTCTACCTCCCATCGCATGCCAAGTGAGGGCTCTGATCTCATATTGGTGCACTCTAGTTTTCTTGTAGTTTTTTAAGTCTCATGCTTTTAATGGTTGATTGATGACTTAAATTGCTTTCGGATGGTGCAGATTGCATCAGTTGTTTCTGGAGGAGCGTATTGAGAATGGTTATAGTGACTCTGCACGTCTTGTGAAATTGAAGAGAAGGCAATTGAAAGGATCTCCATATAACTCAAAAGCTGGGAAAAGCTACATGGCGAAATTCCTGGCGGCTCCCACTCCCGAGCAGAAGGCGATTCATGAAATTTATGTCACTTCACCCATGAAATTGACCATAGATGATTCTAGTGAATCAGGGCTTGAAATACTTGAAATATGTACTGTGAGTCCTGGAAAGAAGCCACCTCAAGGAAAGGATCTTGGGTCTTCTATTCCTGAGGACAAGCCACCTTTGAAGAGGCAAAGTAAGAAACTTTTCCGAAAGAAGAGCATCAAGACCGAGAAAAGGAAGGTTGATAAGTAGGGGTGTCAAAACGGGTTAACGAGTCGGGTTCGGGTCAACCCGCTTGACCCGTTAACCCGTTAACCCTAAACCCGGACACGACCCGTTTATTAAATGGGTCGTGTCGTGTCAACCTGTCAACTAGTTGACGAGTCGTGTTGTCGGGTTGAATTTATTCAACCCAACCCAACGGATACTGGCATACTGCCAGTCTGCCGTTCCGATGAGTCGGTGACCGAGAGGAAGAGGGAGAATCGGGAGATATCAAATATCAGATCGAGAGAGAGGGAGAGGAGATACCGCCGGTGTCAGGGACGTTCGATGACGGCGACTCGCCGTGGGCCAGACCGAGAGAGAGGGAGAGAGATTGAGGGCGACTCGCCATGGGCCAGGCCGAGAGAGAGGGAGAGGGAACCGCTGCACGACCGGCATGGACTTGTACTCGACGGTGGCTTCGACCTCGGCTATGGCGGTCTCTTGGGACGCAATAGCCACCAGCCTCATGATCTCCTCCTTCGCCGCCGCATCCCTCCACTTGTGGCGAATCGCGAGCCAAACAACACAAACTAGGGCCAAGACGACGAACCAAGCAAAACGCGTCTAAATAGGGGCAGAATTTTAGTGAGAGGGATCGACGGAGGAGACAGTGAGAGAAAGAGAGGGAGATTGAGAGAGAGCAAAATTTTTTGGGTGGGTTAAACGGGTGCGGGTTAAACACTACAGGGATTGGGAAGTTTCAGGAAGTTTTAGTTTTAGCAATTTTTTTATTTTTTTGGGTGGGTTAAACGAGTCAGCCGGGTCACCTGGCGGGTTGACCCGTTTGACCCGTTAACTGGCGGGTCATAAACGGGTTGACCCGTTTGACCTGGTAACCCGATAAGCTAAACCCAAACTCGATTTTTTCGTGTCGGGTTCGCGGGTCGTGTCAAAAATTGCCATCCCTATTCTGGCCCTTCTGGCATCACAAAGTAGTACTTAAACTGGGGCGAACTTTGGAACATCCTTTCGATCACTCGTAAATCTATGGGCAGTTCGCTTTGATCATGTAATTGGTGAACAAATGGATGAGGAAATAAATTTGGTTCGCGACGAACCAATGGGTATACAAAATCTCGGAGAAGACAAACACCTGTAGGCAGAAAAGTGTACATAACCTAAAAAAAAAAATTGACAATAATTAATCGAGAATAAGACAGGGAGATCGAGTGGTTGAGTCAGAGAGAGAGAGAGAGAGCACCTGGAGCAAGAGATATGAGAGGCGGAGGCCGACGGTGAGGGAGGAGGTAGCAGCATGGGAGAGGAGGAAAGGGAAAAAAAAAGGGGAGGCGGAGGCAATCGCCGGATTTCGAGCTGGCGCCGTGGGTGGAGAGGGAAAATGGTGGCGGAAGTGGTTGGTGGTGGGCGGAGGCGGAAGGTGGGGAGAGAGAGAGAGCAGCGTGGGATGGAGAGGGAAATGTTTTTACCCAAAGTTTTTAAAACCCTAAAAAAATTACATTAAAACATTTTTACTTTTTATAATTTATTAATTACTTTTTAATAATTTTTTTTTCTTTTTATATCATATTAAATACTTTTTATTATTATTCAAATAAAATATTTACTAAAAAATAAAAAAAAAATTATTTTTCATACAAAAAAATTTACAATACTTTTTCTATTTTATCCTACATTAAAATTCAAAAACCGAGCATACCCAAAATGAGTGATATTTTTTAATTTAAAATTTTGAATAAAGAGCAGAACATGCCCTCACAAAAGTGAGGGCATGCAGAATAAAAAAAAATAAAAAAAATAAATTGCATACCCTCATGAGAGTATGCTGATGTGTAACACGACTCTTGAATGAGCGGTGTTATTGGTGCTTTTTGAATGGGCAAAACACCATTTTTAAGGAAAAAGACGTGTGGCCTTTGAAAATCATTATTCTTGTTTAAAAATAAAATGGAGATCATAAATATAAGATTCACTATCTGCATACTGACTTACTAATGAAAAAATCAAAACAAGAGAATCAAAGTCTTAGAATTAGAATATATATGCTTTCCATATTAGGTTGATTATTATTATTATTAATATTTTAATAATATTCACCATATAAGTTTAATTGTAATAAAATCTTTGTAAGATTTTGAAGAAACATAATATTCTTACAATATTCACTATTTAGGTTTAATTGTAAGAATATTCATATTTAATTATTTCTTTGTAAGAATATTCATCATTTAATTAAAGATGTACCATACTAGACTACTAGTATTCTCGAACCTAACTTGTTTTAGATTTTATGGACTCATAAATTCTTAACAAGGTGGCCCTGAATCATATTATAAAAAAAATAAAATAAAAAAATAAAAAAAAAAAGACACATTTTTCAAACGAGACCAAGATTTTTCAAACATTTTACATCTGATTTTGCCATCCTCCCATGCGAACAAAAGAAAAGTCTTGAATTAGAATCAGAACAATCCAAGTGCCCTACATGAAGTACATCGAACACTTCCATCTTGAATATACACAACGTTTCAGTTTTACAGCAGAAAGAAGATTGGTCAGAACATGCATAAGTTGCAACATGAAGGGAAGGGAAGGGAAGGTGGAGCTGTAAGGTCATTTCCATACAAACTGCCGAACTATGAAATCTCCTGACCTTACAAAGATTTCTTCTACTCGGCTCTCTTCTTTGCCTCCCTCATCTTTTTCTTTCTTGCTTGCCTTGCAGCAACATCAGCATGGACTTTCTCCGCTATGATATTAAAACCAGGAATTGTCCGCTCCATTTTGCTGTAAACTCGGGTGCTAAGGTAGCTGAAAAGATTGAACAACCTCTGCGAGAAAAGAACCCACAGAAAGTTATATATATTATACAGGCACATGCTTTAATTAGCCCCATAGTTTTAGATAGAGCACTCTAAAGGAGAGAATTCAGGCAAATTCCAAACAGTTTACTAACTAATATGCAAATCTGAAGCAAGCTAAAACGACCAATTGAAAACCTGAGGTAGGAAGTAAGTCTCACCCTTGATTACAACCACTTTAATTAACTGAAAAAATGGTTTTTTTTTTTTTCAAGAATGATGAGCAGGAACTTTATTTTACGCTTTGCTATTTTAAAGTTGAACATAGCCATAGTGCTCAAGCAGGCTAAAAGAACTAATCCAAAACCTGAAGTAGGAAGCAAGTCTCACCTTGACGTCCTTATTCCAATGTCTGATGTATGGAGGACCCGTTGTGAATGAACCAAGAGGTTCACGATACCACTCCCCACCATATGTTATCTGGTCCATTGCTTGTTCTATACTTAAAACCTCCCATGGCCTTAATCCAGGGATGATTTTAGCCAGTTGGTATCTGCCAGACAACGCAAACAAAACATCAGTTCGATGGCCAGCTCTAGACATGCAATACTATTTCAAATGGACACGCGTGATGAAGAAGAACAAAATTAAAGGCATCCCTTATCATCAAACAACTTATATCCAATTAGTTTACTAATTTTCCTCCAATAATTGTCTAATTATGACTTACATAAATCCCTAATTAAGAAAAGCATTAACCCCTTTATCTCTAACCTGCCTCTCTTTCCTTTAACCAGAAGATAAAGAAAATCCTTTTCTAAAGGATGGAACGAGACATCAAATATAACCTCCAGAAGTTGCTTCCTCTGAGGATTGATATACTACTAATCTTACACCAGTTGGATGTAAAAGAGACAAGAAAATGTGAAATATCAGCTGCATAGACATACCTAAGATCTTTTGGTATGTATTTGTTTGGCATGTGGTCCTCTCCCAAAAGTGAGGTAAGTTCAGAACCACTAGCCCAAAGGAATAGGGCATGACTAGGAATTTTAACCCCTGGCCAAATACCATCATTAGCTTCCAGTACTGCTAGATCGCGTCTCTTACTTTCTATAGCCTCTTCTTGGAGCTGCTTATAGGTTTTCTTCTCATGTCCCTTGAGAGGAACCCAAGGAGGTATACCTTTTTGTAGTTTGTGAAGAAAAGCAGTTGCAGCAGCACCGAATCTAACTGAAGATCACGAAATAGTAAGCTGACAATCCATATGCAACAATATATAAAGCTGTAAATTACACATATAATCAATGGAAACATCTTTCAGGGTTGGCCCATCCAAATAACTTTTCATAGCCTATTTCAGTGTCACAACTGAAGAAGTCACAGTAGTTAAATGTTCTACGTAATTTCACATGATTAACCTTTTTTTCAACCTCCAAAATCTCCCCACTCAACCTCACAAAAAAAGAAGGTGGTGTCTGAATTTTTCTTTTCATTACGACTGGTAAGACTTACAAATTTCATGACATCTCCTAAGAGAAATCATAAAGCAACTCAAAGAAATTTGATGGATCTATTAATTGTCCTCTACAAATCACTTTTTTCCTTCCATGACCATTTGCTAATTCTAAAGATATAGTCTAAGCAAAGGAACAACTGGTCAAGATCATACCCATTATCAAACATGGGCGCCATCTTTTCTTAATAAATTAGCAAACCATAAGATCATTGCCAGTACCAATTACTGAGAGATAAATGACAAAGAAAAAGTTTGAAGCTTAACAAACCTTCCCAAGTGGCAATTGCAGGTTCCAAGCCATAAACCATGTGTATTGGTGCCCATTCATCCATGTCTTCACCCCAAATGAAAGTGTCCTTATCAATAATCCCACCACCCCAAGCTGTTTTAAGCTGTATTAGCTCGGAAGGTCCCCTTGTTCGACCCATTCGATCCTTGTAGTACCATCCACCACTTCTCATGATAACTTCACCAACAACAACAACATAAATGAACAAAACATACAAAACAAGAAACCACCCAGAAACTGAAATCGTACCATAACAACATTCTAAGCAAAAACATCACATTTATGCACAAGATCTCCAATGTACATTTATATCATTGGGATATAACTTAAGAGTACGTTTGGTTTAGCCATTAATGAAAATACGAGTTTTAAAAATGCAATTAAACATTTGGTAAGATCATGACTCGACTTTTAAACGTGAATATTTTCATGTTTTCAATCCATCATTTTTATAAAATCACACCAGTTTTCTAGTGATTTTGTTTAACCTGCTCAATCCACAAAATACGAAACCAATTACGTTTTTCTTGGATGAATACGAGACCAATTATGTTATGTTATATCAATAATATACAACAAACTTACAATCATAGTACCGCTTCTCGAGGCGCTTGTACCCAATAGCCTGAGCAACATCGATGGGCCGGCCTGGAGGGTAGGGCCTCTGACGAAAACCCCAAAGCCCAAAGAAGAACTGCCTCGCAAAGTCCCAAAACTTGTCGTCCGACTCCTCCCTCGTCTTGATCGCCTTCCTCGGCATAGGCCTGCCGTCCAACCCCGGGACGTGCGGCAGCGCCTGCCACAGCTTCTTGTCCTCCTTGCGGAATGGCGTGTCATTCTCCTTCAGCTCCAATTCGTTGATCTTATCGGCGACCTCCTCGGCCCGGGCCAGAAACTGCACCACCGGGCTGGCCTGGAACCGGGCCCAGAACTCATCGTTCTCTCTAATCTCCTCCGGTGTCGGGTTCTCCTTCTTCTCGACAAACGGGTCCTCGTTCAGGATCTTCTCCACCTCTGGGGTGTGTCGGTAATCGGGGAGGTTCTCGCATTCCCAGAATAACTGGTCCAGCATTTGGCGGTACGGGCCGGGTTCGTCTGGATTTGGGTCACCGGGTTTTTTGGGTTTGGGTTTTGAGTTTCTCCGGAAGGGTTTTGAGAAGCTTATTGCGGCGAAATTTGTGTGGGTTTTGGGCGAGAAAGAGTCGTGGAATGAGAGGAGATTGATTGGTGCGATGGGGTTTTGCGGTTTGTTGAACCAGTGGTCGAAGGGGTTGAAGTTTATTGATGCCATTTCAGTGAGAGAGAGAGAGAGAGAGCTAGCTCTCTAGGGTTTTAGGAGAGGAAAATGGATGAGGTTAGAGAAGTGGAGGAAGAAGGGGGGGGGGGACTGAGCTTACTTGGTGAAGACTGAAGTAGTAGACGGATAGAGGACACATGAGGGGAGACCGAAGAGAGCTATTGGGCTTAATCTGTTATGTATCATTGGCCAGAAGCAATGCCTATTGGGCTAAATCTACAAGCTTATCAAAAAATTTATAATCCAACCTTTTAGAAAAGAGAAAAAAGATTCTTGGAAATGAGGATACAATCTGATTGGGATGTGTTAATTAGTTAATCAAGAAATATACATTTGTGTTTACGTAATACATTAAATTTTTTTATTTTTTATTTTTAATTTAAAACGCAAAATAACAAGCACCAAAAGGTTAACAAGCATATCTAAAACTAATAATTAGAAAATAAGAATTAAGAAAGAGGTACATAATTCGAAAATAGAGTAAATGTTGTCCATGTTTACCAAAAGATAATATCAATTAATTTGCTATTTGTTCTTTCAAATATTTAAAATAAAGAATTTAGATCCTCTTTTATACTATTTGACCCCTTAACATAATTTAAAATAGAATTTAGAACCCTTTGTAATGACGAAGTTATTATTTTTACCCCAGCCATGTCCTAACTATATCCTGGCCATATACACAAAGTATCTTGTCATATTCTAAAATATCGGCTTTAAAATATAATTTCTAAATTTATAGAACATATATGGCAGTATGTGAGCCATATCTACATTTGATACATTTCAAAATTCAAATACACATACTTCATATTTTTTTTAAGGGATATGACTTTCGTGCTGTAACAGCATTCAAGCTGTAGTTTTCCAAGGGTTGAAATTAATTTCAACCCTTAAAAAATCAATTTCAACCCTTAAAAAAGTATAGTTTGGGTGCTGTTACAACACTCAAGCCAAATCCTTTTTTAAGTATCCGTGCTCCCTAAGTTGACATATAATACTACTATAGCATAGAATTAACAACTTAAAATGCGATCACATAATCATTCAAAATGGTCAAAAGTAAATTGCAAGCAAGCTGCACTCAAATTATTTGGATTTTCCTTTTAAGTGCACCTACGATATTCCGAATGAATCAAGCTCCAATGATTCAACGGACCCTGAATGAATCAATCATAACAAATGATATGTTCACTTTAATAAGGTTGAGTGAGAGAGGAACAATGGAACCATTTTAAACTCATAACAAATGAACTTTTGTTTTCTCTTTTTCTTTTTTAATAATGAAATAGAACCTTTCTTATTTAAATTATTTTGTACTTTGAGGGAGTTGTTTCTTCGATTCTGATATGGGTTGAAGTTTTTGTTAAAATGGAAGAAGTCTAAGTTGAGGATTTTGTTTCAAATTTAGTTTGCTACTAAGGATTTGTTATTCTTTTTATTAGGTAATCATTGATTTGTTGGTGTTGAACGTGAGTTTATTTTGTGTGGAGTGTGCGGTAATTTTAATTTTTAATGGAGACTGTTATTTTGGATTTGCTCTAGAAAACTGTTTACTGGGGAACTTAAAGTGTCTATGTTTTTTTGGCATTTAATCTTGAAAAACTTTCTAGCTCATGGAGGCACCAAACTTGAAGATTTTTCACGTCGTAGAAGGAACCGAAGATCTAGTGATACATGGGCAATGCCTTAAAAGTAACAAACGCATCATTCCTAACTCTGATCTTCACCCACTAAGGAGAACAATTTACTTGTTGAATATTTTGCGGTTGAATACAAAATCTTTTCTTACTTTTTTTTTTTTTTTGGTTATTTGTTATGGGAGAGTATAATGGAAACTATCTTCTTCATTTGACTATAAAAAAATAAAAAAATAAAAAAATAACAATGGGTTTGTTACTAGATTTTATGGTTGCGGTTTATTTAGCGGCCTACGAATGAAAATGCTGTTTGTAGACTGTAAGGTGATACTAATGATGTGACAAATGTTTCTGAAAGAATTTTTTCATTATTATGGGGCAATTTTCAAAACTTTGTTGCACCTTCTAATCGTAGGGAACATTCTATTTGTTGTACCTTTTAAGCAATTACATCAGCTTCTTTCAATTTTTTCATTGTAATTAAAAAATACATATACTTCCTACATACAAAAAGACATATAATATTTCTAAAAAAATACTAAAATATTTATTTAAATTCTTCTTTTATCTTTTTAAATATTATTATCACTATTGAATCTATAGATTTATGTAGGTTCTATGAGCCTGTTTTGCAATGGTTTTTACTATTCACTGGTTTTCACTATTCATCACTTTTCTTAAACCCAAAAAAAAACATTCCCACTTTTTATATCAGCATCAACAACTTTTTAACAACCTTTTTTATTTTTTTATTACTATTAAAATAAAAATTCACTAAAATTTTTTTTTTTTCATTTTTCATAAAAAAATTTACAACATTTCCCTACTTTATATCACATCAAAAGTCAACAATCCACCTACCCATAACCCATAACCTTTCCCAAACACCCTATGTGTGAGATCCATCCATCTAATAGTGATAATAATATTTTAAAGGATGAGAAAAAAATTTAGATAAATATTTTAACATTTCTCATATTTTTATAAACTGAGTTATAAAAATTTTTATCCAGTAAAAAATAGACTAAAATTCAAATGCAATACATTTTTCTATTACCCATTTATTTTAAGAGTAACTATATTTGATAGACCGTTGTACTACTGCTTCCTGACATCAAATAGTTTGGTTTGGTGCATCATTAACAAAGTGAAAATCACTGAAAAAGCAAAGAAAAGAAAAGAAACAAGAAAAAAAAAAAGTAATAAAGTCAATCCCGGAAGAAAAAGTTGATAAAGATAAACGGAATAGAAAGTGACGGTCACTTGCCCACATTAAAAGCTGGTCATTTACTTGCATCAAAAGGGCACTCTAATCGCTCCACATTCGCAGTCGTTCACAAATCACAACACACCAGACAAGGGAGGAGCGTTGTCTCTGGACACAAATGGCTGCTTCTCGCCAACTATTCACCATTCTTGTTCTCGCAAATATTGTATTGCTCTCCTTCACTACTCCGGCAGCTTATTCTCGTACCTCCGCCGACAATGTCCCGGTGTCGCTCTACTACGAAACTCTCTGTCCCTTCTGTGCCAATTTCATAGTCAACTATCTGGTCAAGATCTTTCAGAACGGTCTCATCTCCATCGTCAATCTCAGGATGGTCCCGTGGGGCAACGCCTGGATCCAATCCAACGGCACCTTCGTTTGTCAGGTCACATCTTAATCTTAATCTTCCTCATCATCATTATGTTGGGTTTGTATAGTCACTACATTTTTAAGCAGTGTAATAATTCACTGGTAAAAAAACAGTCTAGTGGGCCGCAGTTTTTTGCCGCATTCCCATTTTACTTTCACTTTCTTTGGTTTGTTTTCATGCCGTGAAGTGCTAATTGTTTGTCTGGTTTTTGTTATTCTTTGTAATCTGTTTGATCTTTTAATATATAGAAGCACTTTTTTAAATTAAAACAAAAAAAAAAAAAAAAAACAGTGTAGTGGCCCGTGGGAAGTGAAAGTCGTCGCTGAATTAGTGTTCTTTTTTCAACAAGTGAAGATTTATTTCAAGGTCAAAATTTTGTTTTGTTGGGTGAAACAACTGTTATAGTTTAAATGATGACTGTATAATTTATAGAGTATTATATCTGTAAAATTTAATTTATAAAATTAATTTTCTTCATTTCATTTTACTTTGAATTCAGTCAAATTTCTTTTTCCTTTTTTTTTTTAAGGGAATTTCACATTTGCATTAATAATTATAAGGAGCGTTCCTGCTCAGCAAGTATAATACTTTGAATGGACGGAGGACATAGATCCAACCATAAATTGTCTAAATTTCTATTAAAGCTAAATTATTGCTAGAAATATTATAATTTTTATCATAAATCTTTTATAAATTAAAGTCACACTTTTAATTATAATTAAGTTTAATTATTTAATAACTAGTCTAATAGACTGTCATGTTTTTTTTTATAATCCTAATAGACTGTCATGTTACTTTGTCATAAAAAGTGTTAGATTTCAAATCTCAATCATTTTTCTTTGGCCTAAAAGTAGAGAGCTTTGAGTTCCGCCAATCACGTGTTTTCTGACGGTTTCAAAATATTTACTTTTAATTTATTAAAAAAAAAAATTCCTTTTGGGTCATTCATATACAACGACGTATTACACTATTTTGACGTCCAATTTTTCTTTTGAGATCTTAAAATATAGTTTAATTTTATGAAAATATTATTTTTTTTAATAACTATTCATTTTTAAATTTTTTTTTTAATTAATAATCATGTCATCACTAAAATAAAAATATTTTTTTCATTAATGTGATTTTAAATTAAGATGTCTATTTTGGGGGAGTACAAATTTTTATACATATATATTTGAGTGCACCAAGAGCCAAATTAAGATCTCTTTCTTCAACCCTCTCATATTTATTGTCCGATTTATTAACAATTTAAGTGACAAATTGCTGAAAATATGAATCCATAATCACATGCCACTGATTTAAGAAAAGAAAAAAGATGTTCATATGTATGCACTTAAATTAGATTTAATTGTAACCCAAAAAACAGATTTATTTCAATTTATTTTTATTTTTACCATATTGCAGCATGGATCAGATGAATGCTTGCTGAACACTATTGAAGCCTGCACCATTACTATATATCCTGATGTGGTAAGCCCCAAATGCCTTTAAAAAAATTCAATTTTCAATATTTTACACTGGATTGAATAATTTTTTTTTTTTTAATTTAGTCTATTAAATTTACATTTTGTTATTAAAAATGTATATAAAAATTATATGTTCAATCGGTTAAAAGTACACGTAAAAATCAAATGCTCTAAGCTAGATTTATCCTTCAAATATTTAACTTTGATCATGATCGTCACCAACGTTATAGAGGTGCTAGAAATGGAGTCTTTGTAATGATATAGGCAATTGTGAGAGGTAGCGGCTTCCTTTGTTAAAATTTTCTTCATTTGTCTTTTGTTTTATGTTCTGAAAATAAGAAACTTTAACAAACAATCCACAACACAAAATAGTTAAAAAACTGTTTTTATTTATATGTCACATTAAAACATATTTTTTAAATAAAAAATAAAAAAAATATTTCCTAAAACACATTAACAAACATACTCATAGATTGTGTTGAAAGAACATATGCAAAACACGGTACTGAACTAAAAATGTTTTTACTAAAGTTTTTTTTTAAAAAAAATTGGGTTTGAGAAAAATTTTCTAACCTAGTCGATTAATCTGACAATTGTAGAATATGTTTGAATTAAAAAAGTATGTAAAAATCATATATTTTAAAGATCGATGTTAATTTAATAGGGTGAATTAAAATAATTTCATTCTACTCAATTTGACAAAAAACTTTGCCTATATGTTTTGGTATTAATTTAAGTATGGTGCAGGTCCGACATTTTAGATTTATGTACTGCGTTGAGCGTCTGGCTTTGGAGGGCAAGCACAGTGAGTGGATCAATTGCTTTGAGAAGACAGGATTGGGTACGGTCCCCATCGATTGCTACAACAGTGGCTACGGCAATGTGGTTAGTTTCACTTGCAAGTAGCATATTTGGTCCAAGATTAGATGTTGACGGCAATTTTATTGTTTGAATTGTTAGTAATTTGAATGGTAAATGTGAGAGAATTTTTATGAAATTTATTTGTTTGAACAAGTTTTAGGCAATCTACTCTTATTTTTGGGCAAATAAATCTTATAATAACTTTCTTACATTTATTGTTCACATTGCGACATTCAGCAAATTGCTAAGCATATGAATTCTTGGTCCAATGCTAGGTGCCCTCTTCATGATTTCTTGTGATTTTTCATGTGTTATGCCCATATTCATTTTCTGATATTGATATCACAGATTGAACAAAAATATGCTAAGGAAACTGCTCAGCTTAATCCACGTCATAGGTTTGTACCATGGGTTGTTGTGAATAATCAACCACTCCAAGAGGTTGGTGTTTAGTCTCTCAACAAAGTTTTGCTTTAGGTGCACTTTGAATACATGTTAATTTAATATATTGGATTAAAAGAAATTTTTTTAATCCGGTTGAATAATGCTATTTTTTCACTCTTTTTGAACACCAATTGATGTGGCGTGTTTTAAGTAGTTTTACTTTTATTTTTTTAAGTGGTTGACATGAAAAGTCACTTAAAACACGTCACGTAAGCTGATGTGAAATGAAAGTGATAAACAGATATAAAAAGTAGCATTACTCAATCCGATTTAGAGAAAAACTTTGCAGGTCGCCTTTTCCCTTCTTGGTGCACTTTGCTTAACAATATTTTTCTTCATGTAGGACTACGGAAATTTTATGACGTATATTTGCAAGGCTTACAAAGGCAAGCCTAAACCTGAGGCATGCAGATCACTTTCACCTAAGAGTGAGTCGACTGAGAAAGCAAATTCTGTCCATCCAGTTTGCTATGTAGATGATGAAGCAAGAAATTTGACATCATTATCCACAGCAGAGAAGATCCCAAGATCCGCGAAAGCTTCTGGGGCACACCAGGGATGAAGATGGAGTTTTCAGTATTGGATGTATTTGATAAAGAGTTTTGTTGTGAGTTTTTTGTTTGAATAGAAATAAGAAGTGATTAATGTAATATAAATATGAAATGAAATATGAATTTTTGTGAAAAAAAAGTAAAAAATTTTATTGATAATTAATTTTGACGAGTAGTTAACTTTTTTGAGAGGAGTAAAAATGAGATGAAAACTCATTGCCAAGTGCATTATTCATGATTCACATGATTCTAAATCATTGCAAACCTTTACATCAGCATGGCTGTTCATATGATGTTAACATGGTAATTCTTGTTGGCTCATTCTTTTTGGATGACACAACATGTTATGTTATTCTATTTGTTATTTTTATTATTTATTTTTAATGTTCGAGCAGCCCAACATGCTTTCGTCTTACATCTATAGCCTGGTTTTTCGAAAAGGGCCTAAAGTTTGGCAACATACGATTCTTGATGATTTGAGGCTTTGAGCCCCGTTTAGAAGTAGACTCAATTTAAAAAACTTATATATTTCTTGATCTTCTGCCGAACTCTTTTGTTATTAAGAAATGTACGGGGGTTATCAATTTTTTTTACAAAGGATGAGTATCAAGATAATGTAAAGCTTATTTATTAGACAAAATTAAAATAAATAATTAAAATAAATATTTTAATACTAATAAATAAATTCCACATCATTTTGATATTAATTTTTTGGTAAAAAATTTATATTTGAGTTTCATTTTCCAAATTCAACATTTTAATTTTTCTTGGACTTTTCAAATGAGTTCAATCCTTAATAAGTCAGGTTCGGTTGATTTTTCGGCCTTGATAATCATGCTCGGGCAGCATGGTTTTACCTAAGTGTATTAATGGCAAATAAATTGATGCAATAAATATCTAATCATGGCTGCCATAAGTGCCATTAATACCAATAATTGAAGGGTCATGAAAATTTGAATCAAGCGTGGATTAAGAAAAGAAAATTAGAAGAAGGTTATATACTAAATTTTCATTTCATAACTATTTTTTAATGTAAATATGATAGTTTTAATTAATTTTATATATAATAATAATAATAATGACTAATTCAATTATTGGTTAAGATCTTTCCTCAACATATATAATAATTATAATATAAAGATAAAGTTTTTTAACATTACTATAAAAAATTAAAAAAAACAAACAAAAAAACAAAACAAAACAAAATGTCAAATTTTAAATTCTTTCACACAACCGAATTTTCAACTTGCATATAAATATGTTTAGAGTTTTTTTTTTTTTTTTTTTGTATATAAATTTGATTAGTCTTTCTTCTTTCTTCCGTCGTGTGGCCTGATCCCCAATAAAGGACGAGACAAAAGATTTTTTTCCTTTTTAGAATGATGAAAAAACTTCTGGGTTGTCCATTGTCATCCTCTTAAAAGGGCTATGATGGGATATGACTAGGCTATGAGTAGTTTGACAGAATCTTAGACTAATGATATCAAGGTTCAAGGTTCAAGGTTCATTCCCTTTTTTAATTGAAAAAAAAAAAAAGGAAAGAAAGTTTATTCCCTTCCATGACTCCAGTACATATGTAATAATGTAAGGTTAAAATGAGCTCTAGGTTTGAGGCATGTCCCAACCCAAAGGAGCCACAATTCATTCTTACGTGTCCAAATATGTATAAGATTCTGTAGTTAGGTTAATTTTAATTTAATTTATTTAATTAAATGTGTTAAATTTTTTAATCCTATCAAATTAATTTTGTGCTGAATTTGTCACTTTCACAAATAATATTAAAAACTGTCAACCCTTCTCAAATACAACAAAATAGATTTTTCACTGCATTTGAATTCATTCAAAAATGTTATTATATAAAGAAATGTCTTATCTATCTCTATTTATATTTTTTACACAACTAGAAAATTAGGAAGAATAACTCTAAAGGGTTGGCTTAGTGGTTGAAGCTTGAGGTCCTTAAAAAATATTATCTCATAGGTTTTAGGTTCAAGACTTGCTAAGTGCAAACTCTCTCTTGAGGCCAACCATCCAAACAAAGCTTACTACTTAATTGTTTAATGTTGAAAGTGTTGCGAGATATTGAACTGAGAATTTAGTCAGTTAATCATAAAGTTTTGACTTTTATGTTTGATAAGTTTTATGGTAAATTCGAGATGCTCCAAAGTAATAAAAGATAAAGTGTATACCTCAAAAAAAAAAAGAAAAAAGAAAAAAAGGGGTCATGGAACCTGTGGATGATCATGTGCAGCAGAGAATGGCTCAGTTCAATAATTATGAGGGAATTGAAGAGTCTCTGGAGGGGGGCGGTTGTGGCATTGATGAGGCCATGTAGATAGAGCTTATCATCACACATCTTAATTTAGTATAAGATATGTCAAGTTTCATAAGAAATTGAAATAAACTTTTTTTTTTTGTGCAAGGAAATTAGAAAGAAAAGTTATGAACTGGGTTCCACAAAATTATTACATTAAATAGAATTTATCTAACATTTTACTTCATGTAGGGGACCTAAGCCAGTTCTGTCTGCTAGGAATTAAAGTCTGTACCTAAACCTGGAAAATTCATTTTGGCTCCACATTTTCAGGGGCTCCACTTTCTATCTTTGATCAATTTTGCTACAGAGGAAGCTTCAGTAGAAAGACCTATAGAACTCTTCGACTCGTGTTGGACCACAAATTCACAAGTTCACATGACTCGTAAGAAGATTTTGGACTGTTATTAGTTCACGGCTACATCAGAATGTCACGTGTTGTGTTGAATAGACAGAAGAGAATACTTTCTTTATCGGGAAAATTTCAAATTTAACTCATTATATGCCATTTTAATTTAGTTTTTAGGTATTATCACATTTTTTGAGTTTTAAATAGGTTTTTTTATTAAGTTATTGTCAAATTAATTGACAATATAACACATTAGACCAATTAATTTATATCACATAATTCTCGTTTAACATACCATGTATCCATTATGCTAAATTACAAATGCAATTTAATTTTTTTTTTTATTTAAGGTATATTTGTAATTTTAAAATAATTATACCACTATCAACTATAGTTGTTACATGACGTGTCAATTAAGAGCCATGTCTTATTAATTGGTTGGCGGACAGACCTATTTTAAAATCAATGAAAAAACCTAAAAATCTAATTGCCAACATTAAAAAACTAGAGATTAAATTAAAATCGCAAACTCAAATTTATCTTAACAAAACTGCAAAATGAATAGTAATAATAAATGGGAAAATTGACTAGAGCAATTGCAGACTTGCAGTCATCAGTTTCTGGCCCCAGGCCTTTTTAGTCATTAAATATGAACATGAGGTCATTGATGTCACATTACACATTCAAAAGCAGAGCATTGCTCAAAAACTATGTATACATGTGTCCTGTTTCTCTCTACATGGTCTCAAACAAATGGCTTCTTCTGGGCAACTTTTCACATGTACAACAGTTTTCTTCTTCTTCTTCTTCTTGTCCTTGTTCCAATCCCCTTCTAATGCCTTTTCTTCTTATCCAAATGATGATGATCGCCACAGGGCCTCGGCCGTTGGTTTTCAAAAGGTGAATCTGTCTCTCTACTATGACACTCTCTGTCCATCCTGCGCCACTTTCATTGTGAAAAATCTCGCACGAGTCTTCGACAAAGATCTCATCCCTATCATCAATCTCAGGCTAGTTCCCTGGGGCAACTCTTTCATCAATAAATCTAACAACGCCATTGTTTGTCAGGTCAGATTTTCATCCCCATTTGTTTTTTTTTAATATTTTCAACATGATTGTTGCTTATTTGAATTAAATTTTTAAAACAAAATTTTGCAGCATGGTTCTGAGGAATGCGTACTAAATACTTTAGAAGCCTGCGCCATTGACGTCTTGCATGATGTGGTAAGCTTTCATCCATCCAGAGTTGCCTGAATTTTTCCTCCATTTTCTGTTGTCTGTTGTATTTCTGCTCTTTCTTTTGTCTCTTTGTTTCTTCATACGAAAAAAATCCTAGTACAAGTAGCTATGAATGCATAGATGAATTTTATGATTCTCTTCATTTAGCTGATGGGCATATTTGTTGGTGAATTTTAATGTTCATATTAGTACCAATATGGAGTATAGTTAGAACAGGTCTGTAAAGAATGAAGCAGACTTCAAAGATGGTAGATGTGGTTTTGAGATCTCAGTTTTCTTTTTTCTTTTTTGATTAATTACTATTGCAGGACAAGCATTATGCTTTGATCTACTGCTTTGAGTTTCTTGTCATTGAGGGAAGGCACAAAGATTGGGAAACTTGTTTCAACTCTCTGGGGTTGCCTAAGAAACCCGTTTTGGATTGCTATATCAGTGGAAATGGAACTAAGGTTCGCTTCATCTTTTCAAATTCTGATTTTACTTAATTGTCAGCATGATCACTACTACCACACCTTGTATTCGATTTATTGGCTTTTGAATGGGAAATTAATGATTAGAAATGTTATTTAGTAGACTATTATATGACTGCCATACAACTGGAATAACGTTATAATAAAAATCAGTCTTTAATTTTTTTTTTTTTTCAAGCTTTTATTGATCAAAATATTAATTTTTACTATCACGTTATTCTAATTGTAGATAAGTCGTAGTATACTAAATAGCATTAGTGATATACATTAGGCCATGAGATATACTGCTTTCCCCTGCCCATTGAATGGTGATGTCTAAAAGGAAATTTACATGCAGCTTATACAAAAATATGCTGATGAAACTGCCCGTCTCAATCCACCTCATACATTTGCGCCGTGGGTGGTTGTGAATAATCAACCACTCCATGAGGTTAGTTCCTAATTATCCTTTTATTGTACTTTGCTTGGGTCCGGAAACTGAACTCATTGAGATTGGAACATGTGTTTCATAACAGGACACAAGGAACAAGTCTACCAATCCTAACGGTCTATATAGAAGGTTGATCCCCTTTTGACAACCCCCTCCCCCTTTCTCTCTCATGGATATATGGCTGTCTTATGCAGGACTATCAAAATTTTGTAACCTATGTCTGCAAGGCATACAAAGGCAATGCTGCACTCGAGGTCTGCAAATCAGTTGGACCGAAGATCAACTAGATTAGAAGGCAAAGGCGCAAAGGCAATCCATCAAATTTGCCATATATGTGAAAACAAGAAGACTAGATGTCCTTAAGCAGAAGAATCTCCAAGGCAACTAAAAACTTGATGGTTGCACCTCGTGATGGAAGCTTCAGAAGGATTTACAATATGTTCTATATCATACATTAGCTTGAATATAGGAAGTAGCTCTGTTTCTGTAGTACATGGTAGATCGAGAGAGCAGAAATCCTTACCCTTATGTGACTCAGCAAGTAGAATTTGCTTAACATGTAAACTTGTATTGGCTTTGACAACGTCCTATTATCTACAATGGATTCTCTAAATTTCTATTTAAAATAGCTAATCAAAGCTAACTTTTTCTATTTTAGCTAATGGCTTTTCAAATGCATTTTCTATCCTACTGTCTATTTTTTCTCTATACTATTTAAATATCTTTTTTTTATTCTTGCGTTATTTTTTAACTCAAACATCAAAAAGAAAGAGGGAGATAGAAATAATAAAGAGAGTGTGGATGGAGAAAAACATAAAATATTTATGCAATTGAACATAGCTTTTCTTCACATTTGGAGAAGCATTTAGCTCAAATGCAAAAGGCATTTGATTTAGAGAATCAGATGAACACCTTTTTATGCTTTTGGTTAACCATTTTATATACAACTCTAAAATACATATAAGTGAGTGTTCTAAGATTGAGATGAGCCATGGCTAATGATAAACCTATTAACTCAAACAGTAAAACTTGCGAGAAATGGAGGCATGTTAGGGGCAAAGGTGGTAAATTAAAATGACTATCATTAACAAGGCTTCCACACAAACATTGCTTCATAAGCTTGCCATAAATACATCTAAATTTAACCAAGTTTCGTATTAATTGCCGAGCCTCCAATTGCCTTTCACCCCATTGAACTTAAAAATTAGTATTTATATTAAATTATTAATTGTCTCAAAAGATTAAGCTTATATGACCTTTAATAAGTAAGGTTCAAATCATAAAATATTTTATTAAAATGAGAGGTATACTACGGAGACAATGATCAATATCCTGACTTTTGTTTTAAAATTAAGTTAAATCAACAATTTTTTTTTTTAAAAATGAATCAATACAAAATAATGAATTTAATCATCTAATTAATATTATAATAACTTTTAAATATCCGGCCTTAAATGCTTGACCTACTTGCCTAAATACAAGATCAAAGGCACTAAGGCAGCACCTAGAGAAACAAGATATCTCTCTCTCACTTTAATTTAAAGAACAAGCAATGCAAGTGGTTTAATTTATAGTCCTCAGTCACTCACAACCACAATATACTTTTCTTGTTCATGTTGGGCATAGATTTTTAGACCTACCTGCTCAATAATTCAATCAAGTTGAGCTATAGACTGTTTCCGTGAGAAACTGGAGCTTCTTTTAGGGGCCCATCCTACTTAGAGCTAGTCTGGATATGGTTAGCACTCATGTTTGGCCAACCTTTTAGTGTTTTATTTATTATTTTTTTTTTTGGTTATGCCGTTTTTTTTAATATTGTTTAATAATTTTTAGGGGTAATTTGGGTAGTTCAAATAAAAAAGTCATGTACACATTACTTGTAGTATTTCCTGTCAATTTTACCATTAGATGCTAACAGATAGTGTAATTTGTAACAGAATGGTAATTGGAGAAGGTTAAGTATTACTTTTTTAAGTTTGATAGTTTAAGTGCCAAATAAGCGGTACTTTGTGGGAATTATGTGTATTTTTTTCTTTAATCTTATAATAAAAGTTTCATCTTCCTAAAAAAAATTACAATCAATCTAATTTTCCTAAATTGGAGTTGGCTTATATTGAACACAAAGTTATTTACTTTAAAAGAATTGATATTTGACCCATATTTTTTCATCTTATCCTGTTTTGCATCATTATGGTTTATTTCGTCATGGAGTAATAATATATGTTAACCTTCATTTCTATTTTGTGTTCATCAAAATTGATGTTGCTTTTAAAATTACCATTGGATTAAAAGTCAATAATTATTTATTATAAATTCAATAGTAATTTTAAAAGTCACATCAATTTTAGTAGACATAAAATAATTAAACATAAAATTGACATATATAATTACTCTTCGCCTAGTATTGATCCCAAAAAGTTAAAAAAATTCCCCACAAACGAACAACTAAGTACAACATTATGATTTGCTAAAAAAAAAAGTACAACATTATGGTATTTCGAAGGCATGGAGTTGAAAACTCTATTGGAAATTATTATGGTGATATCTGTCGCCTTTATAACTCCAGTCATCGTGTAACATATGTTTTTACTTTTTTGTAAGAGCCGGGTGCAGCCGATACTGAAAGAATTTGTGACGACGATTTTATTGTCTGAACAATCTAAAATGTTGTCACTACAACTACCTCAAATAAATATTTTGGTACTTTCAATTCGGAGTTAAAAGCCACACTCTTCATAAAATGGCAGGAAAAATGTTGAGAGGACTGCAATTTTTACTACAATTTCTTTACAAAATTATGTGGTAGACTACATGAATGTCACGTGACATAATGTGAATGAAAAAAATTAAGCAACAAAATTTGACAAATAAATTTAATTATTTAGTAATTGATGTGACAATTCACATGAATGTCATGTAAAATACCACGTCAATTTGTAAATAACTTATAATAAATAATGTAGTACTCCTAGTAGCATGTTTAACCATTTTTTAGAAAGAAAAAAAAAAAAAGCTAATGACGTATTGGTTGATGTAATTAATTTGAATTCCCACGAAGAAAAAAAGTGATACATTAAAACGATCCCTTGCTCATCCTCGACACTGCAATATTTATTTATGTGACAACAATATTAAGTTTTCCAATGGCCTTATATAAATATATACAAAAGTTACCTCCTTCTTACTTAAAATGAGCAGGTACATATATAAAAGCAAAAAGGGATAAACATAGAGATAAGGCATAAGGAAAATGTTTTCCATTCATTGATAAATTATTTTATCACTTAATTAAGGGTTTAGGTGCTCTTTCAATTTACAAAAAGCATGTTGGTTGTTGAAGTATTAATTACTTAATTAATTCACTATTTCTTATTAACTTAAGTTTTAAGATAAGTGATGATTTAACATAGTATTAGAACATAAGTTTTGAGTTTAAATATTAACTTCACAATTTATCTAATTTCAATTAAATATTCTTTGAAAAATAGTTGTCTAAGCTTTTGAAAAAATAGTTGATTTAAAATTGGTCTTATATAAATATTCTTTTTAATCAACGGATGGAAAAAAATAAATGCTAGAACACTTCATAGAGGAGTTTGTTCTATAACATTTACTCACGATCACATGGCCATATAAGCTACATATGTTTTGTTGTTTTCATTTTACTTCTCTCTGACAATAGGTTCCAATAATATTTAAGTGCTTTTTGTGGAAGGAAAAAAAAGGAAGTTTAGGTGGGGAAGATACACAATACTGAAGTTAGCGAAATTATTATCGAGCCACCAACCATAAACTCACAAATTACCAATTAAAGCAATAATTTGGGAGCATCACTATTAGTCATCACTCAAAACATTGATTAGGTCAAGAAGTGATGAGAAAGTGGCAGTAACTTTCACATCCCATAAGGCATTATGGTTGTAACAATATTAATTAAATGATTTAATTGATCTTTTTTATGAGCTTAATTTTTTGAGATAAGTGATAATTTAATATGATATTAAAGTAAATATCTTAAATTTAAACTGTGTATCCGCAATTTACTTTTCATTTGAAATAAATATTTCACAGGTTAAAAATCATGTAAAGAAGAATATTAGAATATTAATTAAATTATTCAATTAGGGCAAGTGATAATTTAACCATGGCTAAACCACTACGGTGAGACCACACATAAGAAAGAGTATTGAAATATTGAGCTCACATGTAAGAAATAAAATTGAAATATTAATTAGGGTTAAATACAAAAGTGGTCCCTGTGCTTTTGGTATGTCAAATTAATCTTTAAGTTTTCAAAAGTGATAAAATTAGTCATTGTGCTTTCTGACAATGTAAAATCAATCCTTTTGTCTACTATCGTTAGTGGGCTGTTTGACATGTGTAAACAAAAAAAAAAGAAAAAAAAAAAAAAGTCAATTGATCCAATTATGGTGCACCTCGTGTACCATCACCACATAATCATTGTCTGACAATCATCAAATACTGTCAAATCAGTTCTCCATCTGATCCCCTGACTCCACGTCAGCCCTTCCATCAATAAATCGAAGGTTTTTTTCCATGCCTAACCTATTGTCATTGCCCTTACATCACCATTCTTCACTTATACCCAAGAATTGCCCAATAAAAAAAAAAAAATAGTCCGTTAACATAAGTAGACAAAAATGATTGATTTTACACAGTAAAAAAGCACAAAGACTAATTTATCACTTTCAAAAATTCTAGGACTGATTTGATACACACAAAAAGCACAATGACCAATTTTGTATTTAACCCAATTAATTAAAAGATTGAATTAAGACAAACAGTGATTTAACCATGGTTAAACCCCTGCAGTGAAAGAGTAAAACAGCGCAGTAAATGGTAGTTCAAGGAGCTATATATGCCCATATGCTACATCAGAGCTAGCTAGGCTCTCCAAAATGGCTCTTCTTAAATTCTTGTCCTTCATTGTTCTAACTTCTCTGCTGTTCATGTCTCCATCCTGTTGTTCTGCAGAACATGATGGCATGAAGGTCCCATCTCCTCTCAATTCCCAGAAAGCTAAATCATCTCCAATCAAAATTCCGAAAGTCACTCTGTCTTTGTATTATGAAACACTCTGTCCATATTGCCAGGCGTTCATAAAAAATGACCTGCTGAAACTATTTTTGGAGGATCTCATCGACATTGTCAACCTCCGGCTTGTTCCATGGGGAAATGCTCGTGTCGTAGAACCCAACAAGACAATCATTTGCCAGGTCACATTTTGATGTTCTTCCATCATGTTCTTTAATTATATATATATCCTTCAGATTGATCGATGCAGGAAAGAATGTGTTATAATCTTTTTATGTTTCATCTATTTGATTGTTTTTTTTGGTATTAACGTTTTGCAGCATGGCCCAGATGAATGCTACCTGAACAGTATAGAAGCCTGCGCCATTAACATCTGGCCTGATGTGGTAAAACCTGCTGTCTTCCTCAATGTTCAAGAATATATCTCACAACATGTGGCTACACTCTTAGCCTCATTCTTTGTTTTCGTGGGATCCATATTCCAGTAATTGACTATTTGAATTGCTAACAAAAGTAAATTTTTTTTATGGAGTCCACCTGTCCGAGCACAGATGAACTGCTCGAGACTTGTTCAGACAGATAAGCCCTATTTATAAGTGCTTTATCACATTTGCTATTTAGCAATTCTGACAACAAAATTACTGAGATCTTTATATCTTTTTTCCGGTTTTTGCACCAACAATAAAGCCAAATGAATTTATATACAATGAATGTAATGAGTTACGAAAGTAGGTGAGATCACGCAAGCCTAACCCAAAGTATATGGCATTAGAGGTCTTGTGTAAGACCAATTAGTCGTTTTGCTTTATTTATATATTTATCCTGTTGTCTTTATTATTTGGCTTAATAAGCCCTATTTTGCCTTTAACTAAATAAGAACGGCCTATAAAATGGAGATGTTACATTTCACAAGCAGAAAATTTTAATTAAAAAACTAAAAAAACTGAAGTTTTCTGCTACCCCACACGGAGACTGAAGTTCAGATATTGAGTTTACAAAATAATGTTACCTACAATTTGTATCTCTGATGCAGAAGCAACATTTCAAATTCATTGAGTGTGTTGAGCGTCAAGCCTCTGAACAAAAGCAATTCGGGGAAAACACATGGAAATCTTGTTGTCAAAAACTGGGGTTGAGTCCAAAACCTGTTTCAGAGTGCTACAATAGCGGCCATGGGAGAGAGGTAAAGCTTCATCAGGTCATCACTTATGTTTTTGTCCATCATATTTACATGTTTAATCAGATATATTCATTAGTGTGAAACCTCTAATCTTTGTGTATAATGAATTTATATGCAGCTTATTCTACGTTACGCTAATGAAACATATCATCTTAATCCGCCTCATACATTCGTACCCTGGGTGGTGGTGAATAATATACCACTTTATGACGTTAGTACCTACTCTTTCTATCTTCTCAAATTGAAATCTCCTGTTATTAGGCAAAAATTTGGAGAGTCTAAGAGAGGGGGTTGTAGGCCCTGAGGCCCCTAACCTATTCGGAGCAAGTCTCTCTTAGACCGCCGAAATTTCTATAAAATTCTGATAACTTAATAATAGGAATCCTCATCATACTCACTCGTTCACTCATTAATTCTTGAATTTGGGCTGCAGGACTTCAAAAACTTTGTTTCCTATTTGTGCAAGGCTTACAAGGGCCACCTCGAATTAAAGGCTTGCAAATCACTTCCAAACAAGATCAACTTAGCTGGGAAGGCAAATTCAATCCAACCAGTCTGTAATGCAACTGAAGCAAAGAAAAAGCCCGGTCATGGTCACCGCCAGCTTCGTGGCCGCACCATTACGAACATGGAACTTCCGGCCTAATTCAGATATGTCCTTCATGGATGGTCTAATTAATACTATGATAATAATAAGTTACCAGCTGACTTATGGTGCTTAGATTGATGACAGTAAGCTTCTAGAAACCACGTTGTTTGAATATCACAGTTTATAGATCATAGATGATGTATTTCTGGTTCAAGTATGAATGGGAACAGGGAACTAATATATTGTGGATTATGTATAACTTTGGTAAGCCCTGAGAGTCTTCCAAGTGAGTGGAAAAACTTAATCAATCATGTCAACTGCAATAGCAAAAGCTTCTTCATCTGCAAGAATTTGGATTAGGTGCAATTAACTGCCTGCATTACATGCAAGGCCGGCTAATTGCACACGATTCAAATCCAGTTGAATTAGATCAGGACCAGGTGCAATTGGCTGTCAATATTGCACAGGTCCTAAGCATTTCGTGGGTTCCGAATAGATATTCTCGTGACTCATCTAATCACAATTTGTAGTGGTGGTGACTAGGCAGTGCTGCAGTTGTAGAAATTAGAATTGAAAACTTTAAGCCTAATTAGTAGGTGATATTATGATCCAGCTACTGGTGGTTTTTGGCCGAAATCAGGGTTTGAGAGAAGTTTTCGGTGGAAGCCGAAATCTGAAACGGGTTTTAGGGCTGTTCGTTCTCTATTTGACGCACTGCCTAGCAAAAACTCTTCACCCAAAAATAGCATAAACTACAAATTTAAAACCAAACATGTTTGTTTTTAAAATCTAACGAAGACCTGATGCTAAAACGATGCATGATTAAACACATAGTAAAACATTTATATGTTTTCAAAGCTTATCATTGACGTGTGCATATAAGAAATCTGATTTTAACATAAAATTCACAACACTTCGAACATATAAGAAATATAAAGCAACAACCTCTCAAACACAAATCATAAATCAGACCCCAAAACTAAAATTACTGACCAAAAACTAAAATTCCAAATGACATCAACCAAAGGAATACACAATCAGATAAACTCTTGGCTGTGCGTAAGAGAAAGAGAGTAAAAATTTGAACCTGAAGTTGAGTAGGTATGCTTGAGGGGTACGGATAGGCTACAAGCACTCTCGCAGAAAAGACGAGCGAGAAAGCCCCCTGTGGGTTTTCTGATGAGCCCTAGGATTATATGATCCAACGGCCAGAACGAACCCTCTGGTCTCACTTGTTACAGGTAGGCAAAATATATATATATATATATATTTTTTAAAAAAAAACCGCTCATGCCGCGCGCTGAATCAATTTGAAAGGCGACCGGGTCTACGAAATACGGAAATATCAGAACTCCAAAAACAAAAAAAAAAACAGCTCGCGCTGCTGAATCAATTTGAGTATTTCAAAACCTATTTTAAGCCAAATTTGCCTCTTGTCAGACAAACCTAACTCGCCATTTATTTTCTTGACATTTTTAATTGGATCTTTGGATCGCTCTCATTCTCTCGCTCTTTGTGCCAGGTCTGTTTGGTTCTATAAACTTTTGTTTGCGTTCCTTTTTATGCATCTTAATGGGCTTATTTTTTTCGGTCTCTGCGAATTGGTGTTTGTTTTTGTTTTGGTTGATTGGGTGAGATCTGGTGCTTCTAGATCTAAGTTTGGTTGACACTGCGTTGCTCTGTTCTGCACAACAAGCTCGGAGCTACGGGTGGGAACAAGACAAAAACACCAGTCTGCAAAATCTAGGGCTTTTCATCCAAATCATTTCAGGTTTTCTTTTTATCCAGTTTTGCTTTGCGAATAAAATGCTTTGCTTTTCATCTAAAATCTCTCTCTCTCTCTCTCTCTTGTAGTGGTTAGTCTTATGCGACCTCTGCTGGACCCAGGTAACATATTGCGACGTCAACGTTGATAACTTTTTCCCCTGTGAATGTTTGGTACAATGATTTTACTCTGTATTGGTTATGTCTTTTCATTTCTGGGTTCAGGGTAGTTAGTGATTTTGATTAATAATATTGTTTGTTTAGTGAATTACAGTTGGGTTTAGGAGTGTTCAGTTTAAAGAAATCCTGCGATTCTGTTTCTTTGCTGGGAAAATGCATGAAAGGAATTAACCCATAGGAGTTGGTTCAAGTGGTGAAGGCCTTGAATTTTGGTAGCATCACTATCAAGTTTAAGGTTTAAGGTTTAAATCCCTTGAGTGCAAACAATTCTTTGGGGTGAAGCCCTTAACGAAAGTCAGATTTAACGGATCGGGAGGGACACTTTACACAGGTCCGGGTTTATCCTGCATGGGTAGGTACATGAAGTGGTCAGGGTTTCCCATCATTAAAAAAAAAATAAAAAGATGCAAGAAAGGAATTGAGATGAAATTTTGAATGTTTAGTTATCACTTATCAGCATGTGGGGCTTGAGAAAACAAAAGCTCCGCTAAATTGATCATAGTAAGAGAATTTGTTGAATTTTGCATTCCCTTTTTCTTTTCCATGTTTTTTCTCAGCAGCCAAACAAAAGGGTATAGTTTTCTCGGTGCTGGTCTGTGTTTACCAATCTATGGTATTGAAATTATTGGATTTGGTAAATGGTAGCCATAAGTAAGTTAATGGGATATTTGGTAAATGGGTAACCATAAGTGGTTTTGTTGTCTTCATGGGATATTTCCAATGCTTTATCTAGATGGTATATTTTATTGCTTTATCTACATGAGCATGATCAATTTCCAACGCTTTATCTAGATGGTATATTTTATGTTTACTCTAGAGTTTTCGTTGGCAGCATATCTAATTTCACCTCCTTTTGTTATTTGTAAAGAAATGCGTTAATTTAATTTAACGAAAATAATAGTAGTAATGTTGATGATATCTATGAGCTCTAGATCAAATGTCACCTTTTGGCCAATAAGAATATGATGGCAGGTTCAGTTGTGAGTTTGAAAACTCATTGGATGTGTTTGCGACTTACTATAAAAAAAAAATGCTAATGAATTGTCGATGATATAGTAACAATAAATTACAAAAGAGATAGCTGCTTTTGTTTCACATTTCTTAATCTTTACAAGTAGTTATGTATCCTTTTATTTCTCTAAGTGAAACAGGAAAATTTTATTATCATGGAAAAGCAGCCCAAACTAGAGGCATGTTCTTCTGTGTCTCAATCTAAAGGAAGACTTGTAGAGAATAGTGACAAAATCAGCAATCTTCCGATCCATATTGCTCATCACGTGCTTTCATTTCTTATGATGGAAGATATTGCACGATTGAGAATGGTGTCAAAGTGGTGGCAAGAATTATGCATATCTATTCCGTCCCTGACCCTTGACGGCATGCAATATCGAGGCAAGGATTATAAACAAATTCACTTTAGAATTTTCTTGATAGGATGATGCTTCTACGCAATGGAATGAAGATGGTGCAGTTTTGTACATTTCTTGACTGGCATTATGAAGAATATCGTTTTCTCACATGGTTGCATGATGCAGTAAGGTGTAATGTTGAAGTGCTTTATCTTGACCTCTGTATATTTCTTCCCGGAGTTTTTCAAAACCACTTTGTGTTTTGCATTGTGAATCGTTGAGGTTTCTAACAGTGAGTTTGTATAGAGGGGTTCTCCAACTGCCGTCCTCAAGTGGGTTCACGAAGCTTCAATCGTTATCACTAGCACGTGTTCGAGTTCTTGACGAGCTTTTTGTGGAACGGGTCTTGTCTTCCAGCAACTCCCTTGATAAGTTATTCCATGATGAAGTTAAAGGGATGAATAGCATTAACATTCGGTCCTCATCTCTAAAATATTTAGAAATTAGGAGTTACGAATACGATGACATCTTTCATCTTAATATCTCTGGGGACCAACTTGAGGAGTTGACAATATGCTGGAAATTTACTTCCTCTGGTGGGAGATCACTGAAAATTGCTACTCCCCATCTCAAATGTTTTACATGGGATGGATTTGCTCCAGAAAAATGTTTTCTAAGGAGCTTAAAGTGTTTACGTTCTTGTACATTAAGTCTTGAACAACTTTGTAGCTCATGGAAGCCCCCTACTTGGAGTATTTCAACATGCTAGAAGGGGTCAAAAATCTAGTGATACATGCGGAGTGTTTTAAGGTAAACAACCGCATCATTTTTAACTCTGATCTTCACCCACTATGGGGAACAATTTACATGTTGAGAACTTATTCTGCAGTGAAGTCTTTAAGGAAATATGATTTTTTCGTACATTTTTTTTGGTTATGGGTATGATGGGAAATATCTTCTTTATATGACTATGACAAGGCAAAAACAATGATTTTGTTACGAGATTTTATGATTGGGGTTTATGTGGATGATACCGTAGTGGCCTACGAATCAAGAAATTGTTGGTGGACTGTGAGGTGATGATAATGGTGCACCAAATGTAACCTTTCTGAAAGAAGTTTCTCATTATTCTGGAGCTATTTTCAAAACTTTTAGTAGCTTATCAAATAAAAAAAAAAAAAACTTTGTAGTACCTTTTAATCATTTTAATTGTTATAGTATGTTTTAATCATAGGGTACGTTCTATTTGTTTTTTGCTTTGAAAAAGCAATTAAAAAGCAGCGGCAATCAAAAGCCATCAGACATTTTGTTTCTCAGCAAGGAAATTTGTTCAAACATCACTCTAATAATTGACATTCCTATTGTTGCAGGCATTATTTAAGATAGGCGTGTTGCCGATTCCTTTGAAGCATTTACATACTTTGCGTGTAAAATTTAGCTGGTTTGGGGGTCTTGATGATGATCTACGTGAAGCAGTACATGCAGCTGGGTTACAAGGCTGGTCTATGACAAGTGACAATGATGGGCAAATTTTCAAGTCTTGTTCAGAACATGTGGGAACGACACCAAATTCAAAGCTTATTCCAGAGAAAAGGTGCCTCAATTTCTCTCTATGCACACGAGCACATGGATGCAATCACTTAAATATAGTTTGTAATTCTTGCTTGCTAATCAATTCATTCAAATTTCATCGAGAAAAATGGAAGAATTAAAAATCTCCAAAACATTCACGAATAAAGTCTTTTGGGTACTCTTAAAAAGGAGTATTTCCTCAACCAGGAGGAGCTACTTTTCCATATTCCAAAGTCAATGGTTGCAATAAACCCTCTAAAATAGTTGATCTTGGACCAGATTTATTACAAAAGATTAAAAAAAAAAAGATTAGTAGCATGATGCAGTCAAAACTAGTATTTTAAGCTAAAGTGATATTGGTTGGGGGTTTGACAATTATCTAGAAAATAATGTGGGTTGTAATAATGTCATTTGTACTGTAGTGTCAAATAAGTGTTCAATTATTTGCTGGGGGTTTTAGCTTTGTTGGTTGTTATTTAACACTACGGATTCTGGTTTAAAATACTAATGGATTCTAGTTTTATGAATCATTGTCTAAATCTCCAAAATACTAAAGATTAGTAGCACGATGCAGTCAAAACTAGTATTTTCCACTATACATGATGTGGGTTGTAATAAACAATTTTTTTGCATTGGCTCTTCTCAAATGGAGTGATGGTGTGGTATAAAAAATAGACATCGGAAAATTCTGGTAGTTTTATGAATCTTTATTTTCTTTTATTTAGATCTTCTAATTTTAGGTGGGATCGTCATCGTCTATCAAGGCATCCAGATTTAATGCAGAATATTGAGAATTCCAAGAATTAATGTGTATTCGTCATTTGAAGAGGGTAAGGGTGGACCTCATTGGGTGGCTTCTTAAAGGCAATAATTCATTGTAGCTGCTAGAGTATATTCTCAAGCATTACCATGGAATTGGAGCAGATAGACATCGTTTGTCCACCTTCCCGGCAATCATATATCACGAAGACAATTGAACATAGGGCGGCTTCAACTGTTAGAATTTGTTTCCTTGAGTAAACAATTCTATATTTATAATGGTTTTTAACTATTGTATGTGGAAATTCTAACTTTGCGAAGAGCCTTAAAACTTCATGTGTTAATGTGTTATGGGGTATTTTTGTTTTTGGTTTTAAAAAATGTTTTGACATAACATAAAGGTATTTGTGAGTGTTTTGTATTGTTTGTAAATATTTTTGTTTTGAAAAACAGAAAATAAAAGACCAATAAAATTTTGACAACGAAGCATTAGTTTTGCAATGTGGAAGGTATACCAAGTGCCATTATATTTAATTTATATATACACACATTTATTTATATTGATATTAGGTACAAAATGATTTTCTTTCTTTCCGGGGAATAAGATTATTGAATTAGATGTAGGTGTATACTTTTTTTTTTCCTATTCAAATGGGGGAAAGAGGGAAAAGGAGATTACAAAGAAAAATACAGAAGAGAGAAAATGACAAGCAATGGGAATGCTTCCAAAGATACTATTGGTAGCGGCCCATTTTGCAAGCTGATGTACTAACTATATGAGATCTTTGAAGTGGTTCAAGATGTAAAACTGTGGAGTTGTTGAAGAATATCCCCAATGATTGGAGCAAAAATCCAATTGGATAAAAGAGTTAGCACTGTCAATAGCCAAAATAAGAGTGAGGGAGTCACCTCCAATGCACAAAGAAGTACAACCAAAAGAATAAGCTAGACTGATTGCCAAAGAGGCTGCAAGAGCTTCACCCACATAAACATCCTCTTGAAGATGTTTTTTTTTGGGTAACAGCAGCTATAATGTTTCCACTAGAATCAGATAACACAGCAGCAGCTATTGCACAGCCATTTCGGATAGCAACCTTCAAAAAACCCTCTGGAGGAGCAGCCCAGACTGAGGCAGACATAGCAGTATCTCTCCAAGCCAACAAATGAGCTCTAGTGGCAGAAACAATCTGTTGAGATAAACCATTATGATCTAGGCGTAAGAGCTTTATGAATAAGCAAGTTCCTAGCATGCCAAATCTTATCCGTACTCACAGCCACCACGACATGAAATTCATGAACATGCTTCTTTGGAATGGAGAGTGCCGTATGGGGGATGAAGAATGGCCTTGATCCAAACATTGATTGGCTGATTGCTGAAAACCGAGGGATCAAGAGGACAATCCAACAAAATGTGCTGAATGGATTCAATAGGAGCCTTGCACATTTTCCATAACAAATGTTTCAGCCGGTGTTGGAGTTTAAGGCTCCAAAGACTATCCCAATCTGCAGGGGATAGAGGGGATGGCTTAAGGGATCGACCTTGGTCCTTGGATGATAAGGTCATGAGAAGACTTCACAGTGGACTGCCCCGTAGCTGCAGGTGCCCAGAGCCACCCATCAAAGGCTAGACTTTGTAAATAGTATTGATGTTCAAAATCTGCTGGGCACAGTGGAGCTATCAAACAGATGGTGAAGAAGAGTGATATTCCAACTTCTAGAGGCAGGAATGATAAGGTCAGAAATCACAATATTCGGAGGATAAATCAGGGCTGGATTAGGGGTTGGTTTGAAGGAGGCCAAAGTTGGAACCCCAGGGGTAGTCCAAAATGTCTAGAACTTGCGGACTACACTGTCTATTTTTACAAAGAGATTTTGGGAGATGGAAAATGGGCATCGTGTAAGAGGGGATGGCATTTGCAGCAGATTTTATAAGAGTAGTTCTAGCAGCATGAGAAAAGAACATGTACTAGAGTAGAAATTTTGAATTCAAATTATGTATCCGTAATTTATTTTTCATTTTAATTAAATATTTCACTTATTAAGTCTCAAGAAAGAAAAAATATTAAAATATTGATTAAATGATTTAATTAGGACAAGTGATAATTTAACAATGGTTTTTTTTTTCTTTTTTTCTTTTGAGGTACATCCAGGATTTGAGAACAAAGGAAAGGGATAAAACCATTATCGTGAGACAGTACTGGGATATTGAGCTCACATATAAGAAAGGGCTAATGATATTCTTCAGCCCATAGTCATTCAGCCCTGGGTTTTTTTCCTTTGTGGTGGGTCCCACATAATTAAAAAAATAATTTATTTTTTTTTTTTTTTTTTTTACTCTCATCTAGCCTTGGGCTGAATGACTATTCATTCAGCCCAAGGCTGATGAGTATCACGGCTCATAAGAAAGAGTATTGGAATATTATTTAGGGTTAAATACAAAAGTGGTCCTTGTGCTTTGTATGTATCAAATCAGTTATCGGGCTGATTTTCAAAAGTGATAAAATTAGTCATTGTGCTTTCTGACAGTGTAAAATCAATCTTTTTGTCTTCTTCCATTAGTAGGCCGTTTGATGTGTTAAAAAAAAAAAACAATGGGTTTAATCATGGTACGCCACATGTATCATCTCTATATAATCATTAATCATTAGCCATTAACCATTAACCAAATCAGTTCTCCATCTGGTCCCTGGCTTCACTTCAGCCCTACCACATCACCAGAAACAAAATCACACTTATCCCATCATCAAATCGAAGGTTTTCTTCCATGCCTAACCTATTATCGTTGCCCTAGCTTCACCAATCTTCGCTTATAACCAAGAATTACCCAAGAAAAAAAATAATTTGATACTAGAAGTAGACAAAAATTATTGATTTTACATTGTCAAGCGGCACAAAGATTAATTTTATCACTTTTGAAAACTTAAGGACTAATTTGATACACGCTAAAAGCACATTGACCAATTTTGTATTTGGATCCGGATCTTCTCCATTTCTTTTGAAATGGGGAGGATCCTTTTTCTTTGTATTTAACCATATTAATTAAATGAGTAAATTACGACAAGAAGTGATTTAACCATTGCAGCCAAAGAGCAAAACAATGCAGTAAACAGTACTTCAAAGAGCTACGGTCTTGGGGGTTCCGGCCCTGCAAAATTTTAGAAAGGTCACAATTTTTTATTTTTTTATTTTTTATTTTTTTTTTTCAAAAAAAAAAAAAAAAAAAACTCTAAATTTTAGGTATTTTATATGGAAATGGACCACCCAAATTTTTTTTATTTGTCCCCCTCTCAAAAAATTGTAGTTCCGCCCTAGGGAGCGTATATATGCCCATATGGCACATGAGAGCCTAGCTAGGCTCTCAAAATGGCTCCTCTTTAAATTCTGGTCCTTCATTGTTCTTAACTTCCTCTGCTGTTCATGTTCTCCATCCTGTTTGTTCTGCAGAACATGGATGGCATGGGAAGCGTCCCATCTCCTCCAATTCCTTAGAAAGCTAAGTTTCATCTTCCAATCAAAATTCCGGAAAGTCACTCTTTGTATTATGAAACACTGTCCATATTGCCAGGCATTCATAAAAAATGACCTGCTGAAACTATTTTTGGAGGACCTCGTCGACATTGTCAACCTCCGGCTTGTTCCATGGGGCAATGCTCGTGTCCTAGAACCCAACAAGACAACCATTTGCCAGGTCACATTTTTATGTTCTTCCATCATTTTCTTTAGTTATATATATATCCTTTAGATTGATGCAGGAAAGAATGTGTTATAATCTTTTTATGTTTCATCTATTTGATTTTTTTTTTTTTGGTATTAACGTTTTGCAGCATGGCCCAGATGAATGCTACCTGAACAATATAGAAGCTTGCGCCATTAACATCTGGCCAGATGTGGTCAAATCTGCTCTCTTCCTCAATGTTCAAGAACACATCTCACAACCCGTGGCTGCACTGTTAGCCTCATTTTTGTTTTAGTGGGATCCAGATTCCAGTAATTTACTGTATGAATTGCTAATTTCAAATCGTATTTATAATGTTAATTAGACTATTACATTTTCCATACAACGTTTATGTTCCTTAAATAAAACAAAAGTGAAAAAAGAAACTAAAATACCTCCTGCATGCACCAGCAAAACCCCCACAAATAAACATCGGAAAATTGTGCTCTACAATAACTTATCACAGACACACACTAAAGATTACACCTCGAAAAAGCAAAAACCCTAGAATACCAGACAAGTAATTAGCACACCATATTACACATGACATCTGAAAGGAAAAATGTCCAATACCTATCACGAACTTATCATTTTCCAAATGCCATTACATACATCAAGGGAATGTACCTTCTTCGGGTCAAATTCGAACTTCTCAACTACTTTTTTATCCCTATCCACAATATCTGCAATTTGTAAGGATTAAGGAGAGCAGAGTTGTATTGATATTAGGACTATGAATCTGAATATAGCCATGTAAAAGAAAGTATATCAAATATGCAAAAGCAATACAGAAGGATACGGCCTGAAATTCTGGACTCGTCATCCAAGTTTGGAATTATATTTGTGACAGAAGCGTACAATGAAAGCATCCTCCTGCAAGATAACACAAAAATGTATCTTGTTGAGATTTATGGAACTTAACTCAGTCTTCTTCTCAGAGAGAGGGAGATCATCTAACACTGCAACAAAAGATTCACGAAAGTATATCCATGGGGCAAGGTGATACAACCCTCAAATTCATCTTATAAGAACAATAATATGGTGAATGCAGCAAAAGACCTCACTATTCCTCGAATGAATGCCTGGAAACTTCTACAGCACACCAGACGGCTCTAGTAAACCATATAACAGAGCCGCCATATACTAAGCAATGCTAGGCCAGCTGTTTTCCTGCATTGCCTAACACCAGGGAACATCTAGGCTGTGCTTCGTGTGAGTTACATTGAGAAACATTTTGTGAATCTAAAACATCTCCTAGTGGGATAACTTGTCTGTCAAACCCAGCATAAGGAAAAGGTATTGGAAAGATGTTCAAATGACAAATCAGCTTTGGATTAAGTAAAAGCCTTCTCCATACCAACACAATTGTTCTTCTGCTTGCATTAAACATTCATGCACCAAAATGTTTACTAGAAATAAAAAAAAAAGTTATCCCAGCTATGAATGAACATAAAAACAAAACCATTACTAACAGGAAGAATCATGAATGAAACACATTAAAAACTTGTATTATGTTAATCAGGCTTATAGTTATGACCAGAAGTTATCCCCGCCTTTCTAACAGTCAAGAAGGTTCTCTAAGATGCTATACAAAACTATGAGAACATATTTGAAAAGTAAAGTTCATGAACCTAACTTAAGATACACAAGCAAATACGTATGGGGTCACCATAAACATAATACAGTTTATAAGGTTCCAATATTTGTCAAGCTTATTTAGTTAAATTAATCTCTTTGACTTGTTATATAAGACTAATTTACACATAAATATGTGATATAGAGATTCAGAAAACTGTAGCCATAACGGCCCACAAAACCTGAACCTGTTAAAAGAACATAACTGCTTTTTCAAGACATGAATGTAACGCAAAAAATAAATAAATAACAAGTACTCAATAACTAATCATCTCAGTTTGTTGTTTTGCCAGATTATCACAAGTTACTTTACTATTTTGAGGAAGAATATATGCATGTATGAAATCTCATGATGATATTAAACGAAAGAAACATATACTTACTGTTCCCTAAGCTCATCCTGCTCAAGTTTCTTCAGAGTTTGCCTTCGTTCTTGAACATAAATCCTTTGGACTTCTAGATCATTAATCTCGTTGCTGATAATTGTGTTGAATAAAAAAGAGAGACTCAAATAATCAACACCATTAACATAAAACCAATGATCTGAAAAAGCTCATGTTCAAAGTTGACCAAATACTTATCTAAGCTCATCCATAAGCAAATGTTCTTTCTTGATTTCCTCTTCCAATTCTTGCTGAAGAAGATCGATTTCTGCATCCGCAGCAGTCTCAGATTTTGCCTCCTCTGTTTTCTTCTTGCATACATCTATATTTGTCTGATAATCTGCTTCATATAAGAATATGTCAAGGGCATGATAGAGCCACAAGATGGTTTGTTCAAAATTGCATAAAGCAATTGAGATCTTTCCTTCCTGTTGGGTAGAGCATGTGGTCAATAAGATAACTTCTCAACAACCCAATATCAAAGTTATAATAACCTAAGCCCAATTTGAACCCCTCATTACTGTTTTCCAATATGCAACTGCAATAGAAATCCATGTCTCTGGTGTCAATTTAGTATGGGAATCTTGATCACTATTATCAAGACTCAACTAAGATACTCAAAACAACATCGCCATTCCTAATGATAAAAAAAATCTTTACTATCTTTCCAGGTTATGATGATAAAAAATCTTTACAACCTTGATCACTATTATCAAGAGTCAACTAGGATACTCAAAACAACATCCCCATTCCTAATTATAAACAATCTTTACAATCTTTCCAGGTTATGATGATAATTTTTATGAAAAAACAGTATAGAATGGAGTGGAGGGTGTGGTTGTGGGTTCAAGATCTACTGGGTGTATGTCTACCACTCATATGAGCATTATGAGAAAAGGATATAATAGGGCATCTTCCCTATAATTTTATTCCTTGATGTCTTGATGATGCATAGATTTATGAGAAAGAGTTTATCAAGGGCTGTAAGCTTCAAAGGATAATCTATAACCCCTAATATGAGAAAAACAGGAAAGATTGTAAAGCTGGAGCACTCACTTAATTTTTACTTTAACATTAACCAAGTGAGCCAGTTATTTCAAAAGTTTAAACCGATAAAAAATGATAAATTTAATCATTTAATTAATATTCTAACAGTCTCTTCACGTGAGTCGGGGTTTGAATTCAAAAACTTTGATGAATCGGAATTCGAACTCAAAAACTCTGCTTTGATACCATATTAAATCACTTATTATCCCAAAGCTAAAGCTGATGTGAAATAGTAAATTTAATCATTAAATTCATATTCTAACAATATATACACACATGCTTTCCCACGGATATCTTTCAGTTTGTTTGCTTCTCTTATTCTCAGCAAATGGAGGATTCCCCATCCACTTTATCTTTCCGTTATTTTCCCTCATTCCAATCTTGGGGCGTACTCCATGATTCTATTCCCAGTGCATATATTCTCTCCCCCCTCCCCTCATTCGAGGCTCAAACTTCACCTCCATCACCTTCTACAGAAATTGGGAGTTCATCAATAGTTCTACACACTGTTGTAATGCATAGTATTACTCGTAGTATTAAAGTAAAGAACCCCGATTTCATTCTTCTAACATTACCACCGAAAGGAACACAGTCTAAACATCAATTAACAAGTAATCAGCTCACTCTCTACTCTAACACCACAAAAGAATTTCAGAAAGCGAGTAAATGGACCTTGAAGCGAGGTCTGGAGCTCGTTGAAATCAGAGTCGCAGGAAGAGCGGAGGGCTTTGGAGTGTTCGAGACACTGAGTGATGTTGTTGATGTCTCTCTTGTCCTTCAGGACCCGCACGAGATCGTCGCTGAACGAGATCAGCCGCTCCACGTCGATGGTTTTAGAGGAATCGCCCATTTTCTCGGACTGCTCCGCACCGGATCGGTCTCTCTGGTTATCTAGGGTTTCAGAATTTCTATTTCGACATAGAATTCGACTCTACGGTTTGTTGAAAGAATGCCTTCGGCTTTGAATTTTGGGGTAGAAAAATCTTTTTCGTGATAGCGGGAAACCCAAGAAGGGATGAGAGGGAAGGAATTTGAGTATGAGTAATGGAGAATTCGAATCTGAAAGCAATTAATTGCTAAAATGACGGTTAAAACGCAGCCGTTTTGTTATCATTTTAGGTTATTAATAATATTTAGGTATGTATTAAAGCAAGCGTCGATATGTCCGAGTGGTTAAGGAGACAGACTCGAAATCTGTTGGGCTATGCCTGCGCAGGTTCGAATCCTGCTGTCGACGTCCTCTTTTTTCTTCTTTTCCTTATTTCCAAGGAAATAGTTACAAGAAAATTAATTTGGCAAAAGGGTGTACTTTTTATTTGCGTTATTTGTTAATATTTTTAATTTTTTCGGTAGAAAGAAAAATAACAGACTCAACGAGTTAATTACTTTATTTATTTATTTAGAAAGTTCATTGTCTTTATTTTTTTTTTTTGTAGATAGAAAGTTCGTTGTTGATTAATGATGTAATAGGAATATTTGATCACAAAACTCACATTCACAATCACCCAATGGTTTCGTTTATTAACAGTAAGATTAAACACATGGAATTGAATATGTATTCATATCAAATAGCTATTATATAATTTAGAAATATTTGTAGCATTGGAATAGTTATTTTTTAAATTGAAAAATAGTTATTCTTTTAAAAAATGAGAAAAAAAAAAATAGTCCTTACGATCTCATATTTATTAAAACAGTGTTTGGATTTTGGTATTGTTGAGGTTGGAAAAACAGAGACAACATAAAAGTTGGAGGAGAGCTTAGAGTTGGAGCCATCAACCCCCCAATGGAGGTGGGTGCAGTCTCGCCTAGCTGTTGCAAGGGTTGATCCTCAACAACCCGTTGAGCATGAGAGATACTTGGTTGCAGAAAACTCTCCTACATCATGGGCGGTAGGGGAACAAAAGCACTAATATACTAATTTTATCACTTTCTAAAATTCTATAAATATTTTGATAAACATAACAATCACTTGAACTATTATTGGATTTAATCCAAAACAATAAACATTTGTCCAACACTAATCGGAAATGAGTAACGTTATTAGTCACACTAATTTTTTATCAAACTATGTGACATGGTTTAAGTGACTTTTCATGTTAGCCACTTTTTTTTTTCAAAAAAAAAGTTATAAACCACACCATTATCCCATAACTATTATACACTGCTGATGTGGCAGGGTTTAATAATTATTGAATTTTATTTTTAACGATGACTGTTCTAAAAGCTACTAGACCTTGTCACATCAACAAGATGTCAAGGTATGATAGTTGTGTGGTTTATAACATTACTAAAAAAATAAAAAGAGTAATGCTACACATACTCCTACTTTTTTATATTCATATGTAGCTTTTAAAATTACAATTATAAATCTTTATTGAATTTTAATTCAATAGGTGTGTAAAAGTGGAAGTGTGTGTAGCATTACTAAGGGTTCATTTGAGGTAGTGGTTTCAAAAAGTGACATTTGAAAAATGTGGGATTTAAAAATCTGATTTTTTAAAAATGCAATTAAACGTTTAACAAAATCGCAATTTAACCATTAGGGCAATTCATAGAAGTGGTATAATATTAAGTTACATATGAGATGCAACCCATATGCCACATAATGGGTGTACGCCCCCTTTGCCCCTTATTTCCGAGAGCCCATTGCGCATCAAGGCTAAAGGGGACAGTGATATAGTTCGCAGTTTAATTTTTAAAATTATGCATTTTTAAAAACGCATTTCATTATTTGCAATTTGAAAACGTTGATTTTATGCATTTTCAAATCGCAATTTTTAAAAACGTAATTCCCAGACAATTTATTTTTTATGATTTAGTTTAAAATTATACTTTTATCTATAAAATTGTAATATCAAATATACCCTTAAAAAAAAAAAAAAAGCACTTCAACCATGATCAATCATATCAATCCATATAAAATAAATATAATAAATAGGGGTAAAATGTAGATTTACCATTCTACATATCACCTCTCCACAACAGGACTCTGCAATTCAAGCACCCAAGCAACCCTCAGTGAACATCATCATCATCACTTACCCGATCCGAATCCCACTTTTTTCACGGCCCACGCTAACTGTCTCTGGAGTATATCTTACACACTCTCTTTTTACAAGAGAAACGAAACCGACCTGACCACCGTCATCTCACCTCAGCGCTGTGAAACCCTAACAAAAACCGAAAATTCCTCAGGATCGCCTCCTTTGATTCTTCACAGTCCCCTCGGTATCTCTTCCTTCATCGCCGTTATATTTCTAGTCTTTTTTACTTTCTTGTCTCATTAAATTCATAGTTACCTGTTGTTATAACGGAAATGAAATCTCGTCTCAACAGCTCACCTCCCTATATGCTTCCTAGAAAGAGAGCGCTCGGCGGAGATGTTCCTGTAAACGAAGAAGAAGTAGAAGAAGAAGAATCGTCGTCCAAGAGGCACTGCTCGGCCGCGAACGACAACAGCAACAACAAAAACGACACCGACACGATCGACGACGGAAACGACAACATCATGGCTTTGGGAAACGGGAACTCCACAGACATCGACGAGGATCTCCACAGCCGCCAGCTCGCGGTGTACGGCCGCGAGACTATGCGGCGGCTCTTTGCCTCCAACGTTCTTGTCTCTGGCATGCAGGGTCTCGGCGCCGAGATCGGTACGTAAATACCAAAATATTTGTGTTTTTAAGGTTCAAGGGTCTTGTGCTTTGGTTTTTGTTGGAGTTTCACGTGTGATGGAGTCCCACATCGATTATGAGTAAAATCAATGATTGGGTAATATAACAATGTGTTACTCTTAGGCTATGTTGCAATGACTATGAGGGTTGAGGTTTATATGCCATTTTTCTTGCAGCGAAGAACCTTATTCTTGCGGGCGTGAAGTCGGTGACATTGCATGACAAAGGTGTTGTGGAGCTGTGGGATTTATCTGGGAACTTCGTTTTCTCTGAGGATGATGTGGGGAAAAATCGGGCCCTTGTTTCTGTACAGAAATTGAAGGAATTGAATAACTCTGTGGTCATTTCCAGTTTGACGACCGAATTGACTAAGGAACAGCTTTCGGATTTTCAGGTAATGTTTTTGGGTTGTTTGAGATTGTTGGTTTAGTTGATTTCACGTGAACACAGTGCTTAACTTCCATTGTTATTTGTTTGGTGGTATGAAGTGATGGAATAAAGAAAATGAAGGTAAGATGATTTGAGGAACACAAAATTGTAAACGTTTAAAATGTAGTATTTGGTTAATCATGCAAAGAGAAATAAGGCTACAAATTTAGCTAAAATCACAGAAGATGAAAGTTGTTGGTTTAATATTGTTGTCTTTGGGTTGCTAGCAATGAATATCAAGTTATTTTTTTCCTGCGTACTTGGTTGTGTCCTTCTGCACTTTCTTATGAGATTTAATTGCTTATAAAAAAACAATCAAGTTAGTGTTTACAAGGTTATATGCGCATGTGGATGATGGATGGTACAATGAGAGATCAGCTAACATTGGAGGAATTAAATGATTCATATGTATCCATCTTTCATCATTCACGTATTATTTGAAACAGAGACCAACATAGAGCGTCTTGAAAAGAAGGTCAATGAATTCAAAGAAGACTAGAAAGAAAAAAAGAGTTGGTGAGTTAAAAACTGCTGCACAAACTTGCCCAAAATAACTTCTGTAGAAGGTCTGTTTCAAGATCTTGGATGGAAGGAGAGAGTATAAACAGTGGATGTGACTGTATAAACTGCCAAGTCTTTTTAATGGGTGCAGTCTTTGCTTCATTTACTGTTGAAGATCTCAGCCAAGCGAAGGTTGCAACTTGCAACCATAACCAAACTTTGTGGTTTGTTCAATTCGTCCCAATATTATATTGTTTCTTCTTTTTTACCAGCGTTTGAATGAGATCTTCCAGAGCCCTATTTTGCTAGAGAACAAGATGAGTTTGTCATAATGTGGTTTGGGCAAGTTGGCAGTATGTTTATCCAAGTTAGCAAATCTTTTCTTTATCATGTGTTAGAATTTCTTGACACCTCTTCAAGTCTTTTTGTGTTTGTCCATATTGCAAATCATACAAAATAAGATACTGAGCTGATAAAAAAATGGAAGACTTGTGATATTAACTTTTACACAATCTCTTAATTTTAGATCTCTCATTCCTCATGTGTTGTGTGTGCGCATGATTGCAAACTTTTCAAAAAATTTATTGGTAGCAATTGAAGTTTGAGTGGGACTGAAAGGAAACATTCATAACCTTTACTTTGTATGTGGTGTGATTTCTCTTAGGTATCATCAGTGACTTATCGCAATTATTATGATTTAAAACAATTCTTGTTCTTGCATCAAATAATTTTCCTATTTTTCTGCTGTTTTCTTTTCCACTTAAAAGCATTGTTTTTAGTATGGGAACAGAGGTCAGGTGGACAAGTGAAGGTAACTGGTTGCCTGTGTGGATTGTTACTTTCAATCACATACAGAGGGAGGGGATGGCCAGTATTGTCCATAGCCTTCCCCCCTTTTGAAACTTTATTTTCTATTGTATATAAATAGCTAAATCTATATATTTGGGCCAAAATAAGTAAGCTTAGCCTCTGCTCAGAAAAAGGCTTGGCCCTTGGGCCCTATTAGAACAAAAATCATTTTATACCCAAACCTTAAACAACCCAAAGCTATCATGAGCAACAACCCAAATCTGTCATTAAAGAACTAGGCATGAGCAATAGACTCTAGGAGTAACGTAAAAGAGTTTAACGCAACAAAGGCAGCAATGTACGAGCTGAAGCAGCACGATTATGGCAAATTGCCGGGTTTCATATTTATAGGTGTTTGAGTTGAAAATTGAAATATATTAAGAAACAATTATTTTGTTTCTTTTCCTTTTGTTTCTTTTTTGAAAATATTGAATGGATACTATTTTTTTTTGTTTGTATATTAATTTAATCTTCAATCTTAATATACTCTTTATTCGTGCTTTGGCACTCCCTATCTTAATATATTTCTCATTCATGCTTTTGCCCATTCTGATAAAATTTATGGCTCCATCCCTGCTTTCAATGGACCCAAGGGATGTTACTGCAATTAAAATCCAATCATATCCAGTTAAAGTGGGGCAACGTTTTTACAAAAACAGTTAATTTATCCAGGTTGAAGACTTAAGAGGGGTTCCATCTAATCTGAGATGAAAATAGCGAGGGTGGGGGAGTTTGAACCAAATAAATATTTAGATATATATGGACCAGTGGCCCAATCATTGACCTGATGGTAGAACTGGTCAACTAGTGCTTTGGTCCTTCTCTGGTGCAATATCTAGTCTGGTTTTGAAAATATAAGTACCATGATTCTTGGAGTCAATTACATAAAAAATTAGTTGACCACAGCTAAACAGGTGAAAATTTTAGAATTATGTAGTAGAGTTGCTGCTCTTTTTTAAATATTACTATCAGCCAGAAGGTGCTTCTCGCTTGCAAAATTTCTGCCCCTTATCTGTGGCATCTGAAATTATTCTTTCATCAGGTCAACCGCCACTTGTAGTAGTTGTCTCTGTTTATGAGTTTTTGAGATGGATTTTTTGTTTGTTCTTGAACTACTAGAAGATGGACATAGTACTTATATGTCCTTTTTGAAACTTGGTTTCCACAAAAACATAACTGGAATGTTGAAAAAGATGAATTTGCTTTGATTCTGATTCTGCTTCTGATTAATTTCTGTGATTACAGGTTGTAGTTTTTACTGACATTAGCTTGGAAAAAGCAATTGAATTTGACAATTACTGCCATAATCATCAACCTCCAATCTCCTTTGTAAAATCTGAAGTACGGGGTCTTTTTGGTAGCGTGTTCTGTGACTTTGGCCCTGAGTTTACAGTTTTTGATGTTGATGGTAAGGATCCACATACAGGCATAATTGCATCTATTAGCAATGACAACCCTGCTCTTGTTGCCTGTGTTGATGATGAGAGGCTTGAGTTTCAGGATGGGGATCTGGTTGTGTTCTCAGAAGTTAATGGAATGACAGATCTGAATGATGGAAAGGCAAGGAAGGTTAAGAATGCAAGACCTTACTCATTCAATATTGAGGAGGATACCACAAAGTATGCTGCATATGTGAAAGGCGGTATAGTTACACAGGTGAAGCAACCAAAGGTATTGAACTTTAAGCCATTGCGAGAAGCACTAAGGGACCCTGGTGATTTCCTTCTAAGTGACTTCTCCAAGTTTGATCGTCCACCCCTCCTACACCTGGCATTTCAGGCTCTTGATAAATTTAAATTAGAGTTTGGACGCTTTCCAGTTGCTGGATCAGAGGATGATGCTCAGAAATTCATTAATTTGGTCATTAGCATCAATGATACGTTATCGGATGGGAGGCTTGAGGCGATTGACCAAAACCTTCTTCGTCATTTTGCATCTGGTGCTAGAGCTGTGCTGAATCCAATGGCTGCCATGTTTGGGGGTATTGTTGGGCAGGAAGTTGTGAAGGCTTGCTCTGGGAAGTTTCATCCTCTTTTCCAGGTTAGTTACATAAGTTGGGTATTAGTTCTGAATGGATCTGGAAACTTGAGACATTGATAATTGGGTCTAGCTTTGCTTTGCTTTGTCCAGACTATGGATTGGGGCTGCTCACCTGATTGAGCAAACTCCAGTTTTTGTCTGCTGTTTTGAGTTTAGCATTGAATTGCATATTAATTGTAACTTTTATTGTTGTTGAAGTTCTGATTGTTTATATGTTAACCCATTATTTTATATGTTTTTTTTGCACAGTTTTTCTACTTTGAATCAGTTGAGTCCCTTCCCACAGAACCCTTGCATCCTAGCGATCTGAAACCGTTAAGCAGTCGTTATGATGCACAGATTTCTGTGTTTGGCTCCAAGCTCCAGAAGAACCTGGAGGATGCAAAAATATATATGGTAGGGTCTGGTGCACTGGGGTGTGAATTTTTGAAGAATTTAGCTTTGATGGGGGTTTCTTGTGGTAAACAAGGGAAGTTAACAATCACAGATGATGATGTAATTGAGAAAAGTAACCTTACCAGGCAGTTTCTCTTCCGGGACTGGAATATTGGGCAGGCTAAGTCAACAGTCGCTGCTTCTGCTGCTGGTTTGATAAACCCTTGTCTCAACATTGAAGCGCTGCAGAACCGTGCAAGCCCTGAGACAGAGAATGTATTTGATGATGAATTCTGGGAGAATCTGAGTGTTGTTATCAATGCTCTGGACAATGTGAATGCTAGACTTTACATTGATCAAAGATGCTTATATTTCCAGAAGCCACTTTTAGAATCAGGAACGCTAGGTGCCTGTTGCAACACTCAGATGGTCATTCCTCACCTAACTGAAAATTATGGTGCCTCAAGAGACCCACCTGAAAAGCAAGCACCCATGTGCACGGTTCACTCATTCCCTCACAATATAGACCACTGCTTGACATGGGCTCGATCTGAGTTTGAGGGTTTGCTTGAGAAAACACCAGCTGAAGTAAATTCTTATCTAGCCAACCCGAATGAGTACACATCTGCAATGAAGAATGCTGGTGATGCTCAGGCCAGGGACAACTTGGATCGTATTCTTGAATGCCTTTACAAGGAGAGATGTGAAACAATCCAAGATAGCATAAACTGGGCTCGTCTGAAGTACTGTTTTTATTTATTGATTGCATTTATTTAGTTTACATTATAGCATTGCCCTTTTACCTCAGCTTCTGATGGCGTGTATTGATGAAACCAGGTTTGAAGACTACTTTGCTAACCGTGTGAAGCAGTTAACATACACTTTTCCTGAGGATGCCACAACCAGCAATGGAACACCATTCTGGTCTGCTCCCAAGCGTTTCCCTCGCCCACTGCAGTTTTCAGTTGATGATCACAGTCACCTTTATTTTATTATGGCAGCATCCATACTACGTGCAGAGACATTTGGCATCCCGATTCCTGATTGGGTGAAGTCTCCTAGAAAGTTGGCTGATGCTGTTAACAAAGTGATAGTCCCTGATTTCCAGCCCAAGAAAGGTGTCAAGATTGTGACCGATGAGAAAGCTAGCAGCCTTTCCACTTCATCAATTGATGATGCTGCTGTTATCAATGAGTTGATCGTGAGGTTAGAACAGTGCCGGAATCAGATGTCGCCAGGTTTCAGGATGAACCCAATACAGTTTGAGAAGGTTAGTGTTCTCCTTCTTTCTCTCCTCCCCCCTCCCCACTAGGAGGAGAATGCAGATTTGTAGTAAATCTTTTTGGACTTAATTTTCACGTGTTTCAGTTCTTAGGCTCTAATTAATTGATTTTTATTGTTGAGATGTTTTCTGGAAGCTCAGTTTTATGGTCGCCATTTATTTGGCTAAGCTCATTTCAAATGTTCCCAAACTTAGGTCGAGGTCTTATGAGTGTTCTCTAGAAGTGTACCTATGAATGGCCTAAGAGAAATATTGTACCCTAGTGCTTGATGCGCATGATGATAGGAACCTTTTGCAAAACTATTTAAAAAATCTCCGGAGGAAGGAAATAGACTTTCTTTTATATTATATGATATTGTGGGTAAATCCTTGTTCATCCCACATTATGTAGCTACTGAAAATATAGTACGCCATTGTTATTAATTTATAACTCTGGACTCGAGCATTTGAACAATGTCATTCCTGTTTATGTGTCTGTTGAAAGCTCAAACAGAGTTCTGTTTGTTGTTCAGTTGGATTTCTAGGTTATAGTCCTGCATATAGTTTTTAATGCACTACATATATTTTCTTGGTGTCCAGGATGATGACACAAACTATCATATGGACCTAATAGCTGGACTTGCAAACATGAGGGCAAGGAACTATGGAATCCCTGAAGTTGACAAACTTAAGGCCAAGTTCATTGCAGGGAGGATCATCCCTGCAATTGCAACCTCCACTGCTATGGCGACAGGTCTTGTCTGCTTGGAGCTGTACAAGATTCTGGATGGAGGGCACAAATTAGAGGACTACCGAAACACCTTTGCCAACCTAGCACTCCCTCTATTCTCAATAGCCGAGCCGGTTCCTCCTAAGGTGATCAAGCACAAAGATTTGAGCTGGACAGTGTGGGACAGATGGATTTTGAAGGACAATCCAACTTTGAGAGAGCTTCGTCAATGGCTGAAAGACAAGGGCTTGAATGCATACAGCATCTCTTATGGGAGTTGCCTACTTTATAACAGCATGTTCCCAAAGCATAGAGAGCGCATGGATAAGAAGTTAGTGGATCTAGCTAGGGACGTGGCCAAGGCAGCCCTGCCTCCATATCGACGGCACTTTGATATTGTAGTGGCTTGTGAGGATGACGATGACAATGATGTTGATATCCCACAGGTTTCCATTTACTTCAGGTAGGCATTTCTTACGTAGTTAGCCAAAAAAATGAAATTGCTGTCTTAGGATGAGACCCTAAATCAGAACTTCAGTTTATCTGAGCCAATGAATGAAATGATATGTATGGATGGTACCGAGAATCAGTGATTGTGAAATATCAATATCGGTGCTTTGCTTTTTGAGGTTGAGCCACGATTGTTGTGATTCTTTCCTCCAGACATTGATCTACGAAAAAGCTTGAAGTCCGAGCCTAACAATGAATAATGGGATAATTTCTGCAGGTGTTATGTGCCAATTTGGGAATGATCTCGTGTATTTTGTCTTGTTATCACAATTTTTCGTGAGTGCAGATTCCTTTTTATTTTCTGCTTCATCTTGGTTTCCCTTTTGGTACCAGACCTCTCAACAATCCAAATTCTAATCGACTCACTTGGGATATGGGTTGCAATTTGTGGTTGTGTCAAGTTTGGGTGGCTTGAGTATAAGACTATATAGATCAGTTTAACTTGACCCATTTAATTAAATGGGTTAGACTAATCAATTTTAATGTGCTAATTTTGTGTTGAGTTTGTAGGTCGTGTTGAGATATGGGTATAAGATTAAATGAGTCAATTTTAACTTGATCTATTTGATTAAATCTCTTAATTTTAACTCGCTAATTTTGTGTTAGATTTATAAGTCATGTCAAAATTGTCGGCCTAACTTGGAACAGTCCTTTCAGCCCATTTTATGAATTTTTTTTGCTAGAAAAGACATCAATGATAAAGCTCATGCCAAATTTGCAATCCACTAGGGCCGCAACAACAACCTTTCCACTTACAAAAAAAGAAAAAAAGAAAAAACCTCCTTTTCCTTCTATGTTGTCTGGGTTTTTTCAAACAAGCAATAATAAGAATTCTAATTGGTAATATCCTACACCCGCTATTGAGAAAAAAGTTTTCCTTCCTCCAAACTTAATTGGAGATTTTTTTTTTTGTTTTTTTCAATCTAATTTACTAACGATTTTTGTCTTTAGAACATGTGGTTCTCTTATGTATTTTTCTTTTTTTCCTTTTTTTTTTTTAAAAAAACTCAAAACATGATAGGTTTACTTCCCTAAGTTCCTGCTGCATTTTTGTTATGATGCCTTCGGAATCATGAGAAATTCATGCGTGACAAATACAAAATTGGACATACATTACAGGGATTTAACCTCCTAAATTTTGTAGACAATTACTTGAGACAATTTAATAAAGCATAAACAGTGATAACAACTGCTATTGTAAACCTCGAAATGTGGTATATTATTTGTCAGTTTAATCAATATTTTCTTTTCTGTATTGGCTAAAACAATCTACACAATAAACAAATAAAAGTACATATCTGGATAAAAGACTATCTACCCTTTTAGATTTGATTTGTCCAGACTGAAACTCTCACTATTGAAGTTCCTTTCCACTCCAAGACCATCTCATTTCCAATCTGTCCTTGGATCCTTGCTCCATATGAATTTTCCCCTTCTCTAACCATTTCTTTTGCTTCTGTTAGTATCTCTTTGCTCAGTCTCCTACCTTTCAACCCAAGCCCTGCCTGAAGATGGCAGCAGCCTTCCCTTATCTCTTCCCACTTTTGGAACCAATCAAGAGAGGAGATGTAAGGTGCCACAAAGAGACACTCCATGGCAACTCTTGCTTCTGCAAGATGATGTGGGAAATTCATTTCCAATGACTCTAACAAGGCTTGGTAATGCACCAAATGCCCATCAAAAAATGACCCAAAATCTGAGCAATTTTTCAGCTTTTCACAAGCATCTCCATCACCAAAGGTTATAATTCCCCTGTTACCAGCTATCAATTCCTTCGAAACCCTTAGAAACTCCATAACAAGCCTTCTGCTTCTCCCCCTCCCCATGTGTGGAAGCCCCGCCATGCAATTGAAAACCAACCATTCTGATCTCTTTCCACCCCTTTTCTTCATTTTCTTCATCTCACTCACCAGATTCTCAATTCCCATCTCCTCCACTGTCAGCTTTAGACCGAAAGATCTCGCCTGATCATAGAGCCGTCTTTTTGTTTCCTCGAACCTCCAGGGTGAAGGAACATAAGTAGAATCCTCCTCTTCCCATTTCATTGATGTCAACTTCAATGTTTTGTGCTGGCTTGAAATGGCCTCAATCATTGTAGGCCACTGAACCCCTTCTCCCATGTCGAAGTCCACTATGTATATCGTCTCTGCATCGTCTGGCATGGCTTCGAGAATTGCTGAGTTTGCTGCAAAGTGAACAAACTTTCCTTCTGGGAAGGTTTGGTAGAATGCCATGAATGCAGCCTCAAAGTTCTTGCAGGACTCTTGTTTGAGATAGTCACCTTGATTCCCAATTTCCTGGGACAAGTAGAAGGCAACACGCTCCAAGGTTTCGCCAACCGGGCTAACTTTCTCACCAATGGATCTCAAAATAACCTCTGCAAGCTCTCTCTGCTCCTTCTCCAAGGCTTCTCCATAAGCCTTAAGTAGATGATGAACTCTCAACAGGTTATCGATTTCCGTGTCTTCTCCTGGAAAGATTAATGATTGTTGAATGGATGGTACATCTGTTGATGACTCAGATTTCATTGACGGGCTAGGACTCAAAAAGTCTTCTCCTTCAGTAGACACTTGCTGCAGAGCGGAACTTACCTCACTCACATTTACAATATCATTATCCCATATGGGGCAGTCTAACCCCTACCATCCCATGGAGAAATCTTTCATGGTTGACATGACTTGCTGCAGGGAATCATCAAAAGGTGGATACTGGGGAAATTCACCAGGGAAGATGGTTGAAGAACAGGGGATTGAACAAAGTTCAGAGGAGTACTCTGTTGTAGTAAATAATGAAGAAAAATCAAAGTCATCCATGTTTAGGGCATGGTCTGCAACCTGTTCAAAAGTTGAATCTATGACAGTGTAGAATGGCCATGAAGGCTGAGGGAGCTCACCCTGCATCATCTTTTAATGGTTTCTGCAGGGTAGGGAAGCTTTTTGTGATGGAGTTTACTTTGATGGGAGGCCAAGTGTTTATATAATTGGTGAAGAATGAATAGACAAATTAACATAACATAATTAAATAGAAGGATTATGAGCCAATCACTATCTCCCACTTTTTCTGAAGAGTTTCATTCCAGCAAGGTTCCCATCTGAGCCTTCTTGCTTTCTTTGGCAGCTTCTTGGAGGTTGCATGTAACCACGAATTTCATTCATATCTAATATTAATATTTTAATCTAGATTTGTTGAAGAGCCCTTCATGGCTTTTCAATGTACTTACCTTTCAACTTCTAAGAAATATAACCTTATCTTATGTGAAAAGAACATGCCAACAATGGTATAAGGCCATGTATTGACATTGACCCCTTGTGACCCCATTGACATTGACCCCTTGTGACCCCCTTAATTAAGCTAATACGTCATTTTAAAACAATTTAATAAAACGAGATAGACCTCTAGTTAGACGGCTTTGTGGTCAGCATAATATATTCTTTTCATTAGAAAAGGACAAGTAGAAACAGTTAATTAGCTTGCATGGAAACATTTTATTGGTGAAATCATGTAACCACCATTTTGGTCGGGACTTATGTTACTTTTTACACTCATTTCATATTAGTTGATGTTGCGTATTTTAAGTGGCTAATATAGAAAGTTCAGCCAGTATAAAATGAGTGTGAAAAATAACATTACTTTTTAAGTCAGATTATTTTTCAAAATTCTCATTTTCTACATATTAAAGGTCAAACTTAGTACAAATTTGGATCCAAGATGATACTCTTTTCAATTGGAAAAAAGTTTTCTTCTAAACTGAATTAGAAGGAAAAAATTTCTTTCAAATTGAGTTGAACAAATTTTCTCTAGCTGAATCATTTGTTAGTTTAATAAACTAAATTCAAGAAATTTTCTCTAATCCAATTTGGAGGAAGGAAAGATGGAATCGTTACTTGCCCTTGAAGGTACTTTGACGCAACTTCATGCAAACACTTTTGTCTTTTAATTGTCAAATAATCATGATCGCAGTATTAAATATTGCTAATTTGATAAGGATTACCGTAATCGAATCTTGAGATTTGCACGCAAGGTATATTGGTAAAAAAAAATCTTCCATCTTTTTTTTTTTTTTTCATTTTTTTAATTCAAATAGGGGAAACGGGAAAAGGCAAAAAAAAAAAAAAAAAATCCTCCATCTAAATCCTACTGCAAAACGGCTTCCTATGGACCAATAGCAACGGGACATCTATACATTACCTTTTGACAATTCTATGGCCATTAGATCTTCAAATCTATACGTTAAAATATTAATTAAATTCACATTTTCTTATAACCTTAGAGTTTTGGGATAATTTGTAATTTAATATGATACCTCTTAAGTTCTAACTATGACTCGTAGTTCACGCTCATTTTATTTAAATATTTCATTATTTGATGAAGGGAGTTTGAGTCACTTGTAAGGAGAGTATTAAAGTATTAATTAAAAAACAATGCTAGACGCCTAGACCTATAACTGATTAATAACTCTTTTACAACTTGTTGACACGTGTCAGCATGTGATTGAATTCACAATTTTTTATTATTTTTAACTTTTGAGATAATTAATGATTCAATGTCTAACTTTTTTTTTCAACTCCTTTGAATATTGAACCAAAATTTTAGCAATTTTAGGGTCAGAACCCATAAATCTCCTAGCCAAAAAATAAAGGGGAAAAAAAAATCATGCAAATATAGTTCCTAGGTTTTCTTGCAATTTCAAGGGAAAATTATATTTTACCCCCTCAATATTTGAAGGGATTTTCAATTTAGCCACCAATGTTTCAAATTTTGCAATGCACCCCCCAATGTTTGAAAAAATTTTCAATTCGAACCTTCCGTCAGATTTTGTTGTCTAATCTGACGGAATTTTCTTTTTTTACTATTCATACGTTTGTTTAAAAAAATTTAAAAAATAAAAAAACAACGATGAACAGTAAAAAAAAAATTTCCCGCAGATCTAGACGGCAAAATCTGACGGAAGGTTCGAATTGAAATTTTTTTCAAATATTGGGGGGGTGCATTGCGAATTTTGAAACATTGGTGGCTAAATTGAAAATCCCTTCAAACATTGAGGGGGTAAAATGTAATTTCCCCCAATTTCAATTTAATTATTAGGTTTTCAATTTTGACAATTAGGCTCTCAAGTTTTCTTCTGATTTTACATAGGTCTCTCCGTCAACCCATCATTCAATTAATTAACAATAAATTATGTTAGACCAATCAATTAATTAATATCATGCAACTCTTATTTAACCTGTCATGTGCAACTGTACGTGCCACTTGCACATTTACTTTATAATGCAAAATGAAACTCTTAAAAAAAAAAAAAAAGGTTCAAATATGCAAAGTTAGAGAAAAAAGTTGGACAACAAAGTATTTCTCATTACAAATATGCTTTAAACAAAGAAATTGTTTTTAATTTAAGGAATGTTTATAATTTAAAGTAATTATGTCACGTGACATATATAATTGTCACATGACATGTAAAATGAGAGCTACATGACATTAATTGTTTGAACCGACATGCATAGCAAACCATTTATTAAATAGACAATAAGTTGACAGACAAACCTATTTAAAATTAAAGAAAAATCTAAATACCTAATTGTTGAAATTAAAAACCTAAGATTAAATTGAAATCACACGAAAATAAAAAATCAAAAGAGTACATTTGATTCTTCCCAAAAATAAAATGACAGAAATTTATACCATGTGTCTGATCACATGGCCGGTAATGAAACAATATTCATGAAAGTAGTGGATCTTTTGCGGGAGCAGACATGGAAAGATAGTTGAGACATGAACGTCTCTACCTGCTAATATTTTTGTGCCTTCAAAAATTGTCGCCTATGATACGATTCATGCATGACTCATCAGTTTGCCATGAACGTCAAAGAAGGTCATGGAATTTCAATTTCCTACTTTGTAGGCCACAAAATGGGATCTGCATGTCGTAACGTAGATCTCTTTACGATTATCTGCATAATTTTTCGATCGACTCCACGTAGGGAACGATTATGCAGACAAATCTATCTTCTTCTTCTTCTTCTTCTTTCTTTTTTTTTTTTTTTTTTTAAAATAATAATAATAATAATAATAATAATAATAATAATAATAATATTTTTGGAGTGAAGACAAATCTATCACTCTAGCTATCAGGATGTTGAGAAAGATATTAAGCAGTAGGCTTGGTGTATTGGCTTTTTGTGGGCGGCACCATTATGTTCAAATATTGGTGTTTGAGATACCTTAATATTGTACATATTTCATTATTTTGAATTGGGAGAAGAGGGACTACAAGGGACATATTAGCGCATGTTTGATTTCATTTAGGGCAATATAAGAAATACTGGATGTCATGTGTAACGTCCTTAAAAAAAAAAAGGTTAACGCTAACTATGTTTGTATTATCACTCTAAAATGATTAGTCTAATTATAATTGAATGACATAGTAAAAGCGATAAAAGTGATTGAAAAAACTGTGTTTTTCAACTTACAAATCAACACCTACGTTGATAACAAAAACTGAGTCGTTATTGAACTCAAAAGCAAGAAACTAATTTTAGCACTAACCTAAAATGGACCCGATTACCACCGAGGGTGGTAGTCTAGTGGTAAGTAATTACCTATGGAGCAATCGGATCCAGGAGGCCCCAGGTTCGACTCCCGAAATGGGAATCCTTGGGTATACCGCTTGGAAACCACTACCATGGGGTTACGTGCCGCTAGTGCCCTGGTGGGGCGGGATTTAAGCTATGGCTCGGTCGGTCTTGAGGGTGCGCCTGCGGTTCCCACCGTAAGGTCCCTCCTGAGCGGCGCCCCGCGGATTGGTGCTACTATGGTCACACCCTGGTAGGACAGCTACGTTGACCTCCCCCTCCAATCCTTTTTAATTAGAAAAAAAAAAAAAATGGACCCGATTGTGTAAAGATGAAAAATCATGAAAATTAAGGAAAATCTAAATGTCAAAAAGTGAACCAAATCAAGAAATTGCTCAAATGGACCCGATTGCCAAAATTAGAAGATTGCTCAAATTATTTTGCATAAGATGGATCCACTCAAGCCAATTTCGAGTAGATTTTTAGCAGAGTATTCAGTCTGAACTTGGCTCAAGCAGACTTCTAATAGATTATTAATCATTCTATTTTGACTTGGCTCAAGCCAACTTTTAGCGGAGTAACCTACGTACACTCTCATTTTGTCATACATTATTCGAGCTCTTTAAAATTACTTATAAAATTCTGTCTCACATAATAATGAATTTAATGCAAGACTTAACATGCCCATAATTATCTTTTATAATTCACTCACTTAATTAAGCAATTTATCTTTTCAATATAGACTAACTTTTGAGAGTGTCATACCGGGATGCGTTCTACAAGTAACCCAAAGTTTGGGTGTTTATGGTGTACTTCAATGCTCGTACATTCATGTTATAATTGTTTCAATTATCAGACAAATGGGAGGCAGAAAGCATAATAAATTTGATATTAACGTATAATTGATCTTTATATTTGTCCTTAGTATTGTCAATAAAAAGATTGTCCTTAGTATAGTCTTTTGGTTGATACCTGGAAAATAGATTTCAATAAAAAGATGCTTATCTCTTGTTTGTCTGCAGAAAAAGAACATAAAATCAGTCAATGAATCAAACAAATTTAACATTCAGAATACCGTGCCTTAAGGTTTGGAAATATCTTGAATTTGATGGCTTAAGGTTTAAAGGTTGCGTCAAGATTTAAACATCTTGTTGAAAAGTTTTAATTCATAAAAAAAAGCTTTCAACCAATCAACTTTTTCCCCTTGTCTTGTTCTTCCTGCTAGTATTTTCTTAGTACTTTAAGATAGCAATCAAGGGCTTGTGCAACCAAACAAAGTATATTGACTTATCGTGAAGGATCACCGATCAATTTTTTTTTTTTTTTGAGAAATGTTGGTCAACATTTTTTGCTGTACATCTTTCAACATTTTCTTTGTTGTCATTTTAAAAAAAATAAAAATAAGTATATGCGAATGTGTCACATATGACGAAAATGTTAAGAGATGAATTACAAAGAATATTAAATAGCATTTCTCAAATTTTTTTCTTCTCTCTTGTTTTGTTTTTAAAATAAAAATATTAACAAATAACTCACAAAACATTTAAAATTACTTTAACCATTATATTACATCGGAACACTTTTTTTCCTTCTAAAAATTAACAAATTGAATGTTATTGTTAGGTCTGCATTGAAAATGTAAAATACACAAACTTTATGAAAATGTAGAGAAAAAAATAATTAGACAATCAGGAAATGTGGTTGAATTGATTACAGGCAATAATTTGAAGGCTTGGCCCTAGGTTTGGGCCTTCTACCACCTTCATCAAGTCCAGATTACTCTTGTCTAAGCACACACTCAAGTAACCACCAAGGTGGTAGTCCAATTGGTAAAGCAGCAGGGGATAAGGTTCGAACTCCCCCTCCTTTCTTCCTAGTGGTCACGGGTTCGAACCCGCTTGCGGTAGTAGTCCGCAAACTAAATGCTACTAAAAAGGGGCTTTACCAACTTGCATTTTGGTGAGGCTGTGGTGATAGGCTCACTTCCAGGCAGTAGCTTTGGCTCAAACCGAACATTCTACAGCGAGTGGGAACCCCGATGGTCACGCCTAAGGGGAAAAATTACACTGGTCACCCCTTCCCGTCCTTTTACTTGGAAAAAAAAATAAAAAAAAAAAGCACACACTCAAGTCCTTGTAACGCAAAGCCCAATCTTAGTTGACTGTGTTGCTGGGACAACATCATAATTAAGATTTTTGTCTTTCTTTTATCTTTTCTTAAATGTAATGTAAATTTTAAAATTACTATTGAATTTTGATTCAATGAGTAAAGCATCTTCAAATTCAATTGTAGAGTCTTAAATCATTTCTCATTTCAAAAATGATAGAAACAGATGGATTCAAACTCTTCTCAACAAATTATATCTATAACATGGAATATTTAATTAAACAACATAAATTATAAAGTTAAGTTCAAATTTCAAACTATGATATTATATTAAATTTATATTTATTTCAAAAATTTAAATTTATAGAACATTTAAATTAATATTCTTAACGCTATAACATTATGTAACATATTTCTTTTTGGGGGTGTGGTCTTTTCTTTACGTCAAGTTTCTTGTCGACTTAAACCCTAGTCGAGAATTCTCCCTACGTTTGGGCGGAGGAAGAAACCTCTCCCTTCCTCCCACTCTCCCCCCCTCCTCCGCGAATCCCCCCATCCTCATTCCCCCTCCCCTTCTTGCTGTTTCAGAGGTAATAACTGATTTTCTGGAGGCTTTTTCCTAATCTTTGGATGATTTATCTACTTTTTTGGAGGCCTTTTTTCAACACCGTAGTTTTTGCTGACTTTATCTTCACCACTCGCGTAGTCGCGTGGCCTGATTTACACCATGTGTGCTCCTCTCCTCCCACATCGGCCAGCCTTCTCCAGCAAAGCGCCTTCCTCTATTCGTTGTTAGTTGGTGGATCTGCTAGATGCTGTTTGTTGTTTTGTTTTGTTTTCTGTTACTATTGCATTGGCCTTTATGGTTGAAGAAGAGTAGTTTCGGTGTAGGAGACTATCTCCAATGACCGAGTTAATAAAAATTAGTGTGAAATTTGGCTACCCATATTGTAGATTTAGTTTGCTTGGAGCAGATTTGTTCTTTGTTCAGTGTTCTACATGGGTGTGTGGAAGATGATGTCATAATTAGGTTTTCCTATTTTATAACTATATAAGTTTATAGCATTGTGCTATGATTATCTGTGCTTTTTACTATTTATGGTAACTTAAATTTATGATTCGTAAAAGCATTTAACTCATTTGTTATTGATAAATGATGAAAGAAGATTCAAACTCATAAAAAAAAAAGTTTCTCGTTGACTTAAAAAAAAAAAAATCGTCTTTTTTCTATGTATATATTTATTATTTATTTCTTTGTCAATTTTTGGTCAGATTTTTCAATTTTTTTTTTTTATAAAATTTTGGTCAGGGTGCATTTAAGGATAGGAATCTTCCACGTCATTAATTCCTTCGTGGTCATGCATTTCACTTTATCACTAACGAATACATTTTTTTTTTTTTTTTTTGCTAATTTCACAGACGAATACTAAAATGCCGCACATATAGATTTATCATTGTCAATGTATTATTTAATTTAATTGATATATTCTCTTAATACTCTACTGACAAATCTAATATCGTTGATTGGGAATATAGAGGAAAAAAAAAAGGAGAAAATAGGAATGAAAAAGAAAGAAGAAGAAATGACAAAACGCGCGTACAAGGGATATTTTCTCCTCTTAATTAGGTGCATAGAAGACAAAATAGAGGAAAAGAGTACGTAGCAACTTATTTGATTTTATTATTTTGCACGATATTTGACGAGTTTAATGGTGCATTTAATTGGGGGTAATCTTGAAATTAAAAAAAAAAAAATTGGAACTTTCCGATTTTCTCTCATTTTTCTTTAAACCCTTCCTCTTAATTATTCCAAACAATAATTATCAAATACTTGACCTTTTGACAAAGAAAAAAAAGGTTTAGAATTGCAACACAAAAAAACGATTATTAATGCCTTCTATTAGATAAGGATTCTCTCTATTTTAAGTTAAATTGAGAGGAGTCATTTTAATATTTTATTGTTAAGAATTTTTTTTTGTTACATGATGCCATGTGGTAAATATATTATAATGTCATTAAATTTTTTTAAATAGTATGGCATCATATACACCTTTAAATGTAACAAAAGAAAATCTCAACCATAAAATGGCTCTTCTTCATTTCACTTGAATAGAGATGATCCTATTTCCGAGTTTTTGGGGTTTTTTTTTTTTTTTTTTTTTGATGTGAAAAAGTGTTAGGTTGTAACATAAATGTGAAAATTGTTTTGATATTTTTAAGAGTATTTTATATTTTGAGTTGTTTGTTAGTGTTTATCTTTTGAGAACATAAAAATTTTTAACAAACATATTCAAGATTTGTGTATGCTAATCTCCACTCCCACGATTTATTTACCAATCTTTTAGGTTTTAATAATGACTATTTTTAAATTATCACTTATCTTTAAAGTTAAAGGTCTCACATGAAATATTAAATTAAAATAGAAGATAAATTCCAAGGACATGGTGACTTAGCGATAAAAAGATCTGTCTCTTCAATCCTAGACTTCCAACTAACTATGAAAATATATAGCTTGTAAAATTAATTATTCTTCAAAAGCTTATTTTCTCAGTACATCCATTGTTCTCTTTTAACATCAACCAAAAGTCTATAAAGACAATAAAATACTATAAAGATGGAAGAATCACTCATTGATAGAAAACTAAACATGCAAATATAGAAAGTTTTAATGCTCCAAAAAGGTAATAAAATACTCTTGAAGGGAGCCATGCATATCCTTTAAATTGTGCGGCCAGAAGCTCTCGAAGAGGAACCCTACCTAACCTCTTTAAGGATGCGTTTGAGATTGTGATTTCGTAGATAATAAATACAATTTTAAATTAAATCATAAAAACTGAATTGTTTTGAAACTGTGTTTTTAAAAAATTATGATTGAAAAAACAGATTTTTTAAGTTTTCAAATCACAGGTAAGGCGGTATTTTTTTGAAAACGTAGAATTTTAAAGGCTAAACTACGATTTTGCCAACGTTTAACTGCGTTTTAAAAAATGACGTTTTCAAATCGCACTTTTTAAAATTACAATCCTAAACGGACCCTAAAGCTACTTCGGTGCTAGCCATTAGTCAACTATAAGCAGCTTCGGTGCAAGTTGCAAATTAAGTTGTACAAGTTTTAGGGCCTGTTTAGGATTGCGATTTTAAAAATAGCAATTTTAAAAAGTGCGATTTGAGAACGTGATTTTTGAAAACGCAGTTAAACGTTTGGCAAAATCGCAATTTAGCATTTAAAATTCTGCGTTTTCAAAAAAGCATCCCTTTAGCTGCGATTTGAAAACGCAGATTTTTCGCGTTTTCAAATCGCAATTTTTTAAAAATGCAGTTTTTAAATAATCTAGTGTTTAAAATTTGGTTTAAAATCGTATTTATTATCTACAAAATCGCAATCCCAAACACAACCTTAATATTGGTGAGAAAAGCAGCGGTCTTACGCACGTGAATTAAAGAGAAGTCATTTTTCACAACTAGAAGATTGACAAGTCTGGGCATACAATATGGGTGGCTCTCATCCCCCTCAACGCAATGGATTGGTCAAATACTGGACCATGTCTAGAACACCCAGAATAATCAAACCCTTCTTGACCACGGCATTATTGTAACGAGACCATCGTTCGACTTTTTATTGTAAGAATTTTTTTATTTTAAAGAGTTAAAATAAATTTTTGATTATTTTATTGTTTTCATTTGACTTTTTATTTTAAGAAAAAAGGTAGAAAACATGAAATGACTCCCTAATAATAGGACTCAAAAGCTATTTCATTTTATACTCTTTCTTTTTATAATAAAATATTAATTTCTCTCTTCAACTTTTTAATTTTTTTAATTTTATTTATAGGAGAAAGAATAAAATTTTTTTTAAAATATTAATATTTAAATGAAAAAGTCAAAGTGAATTTCTAATTTAAGGAGTCGGATGTAAGTATTTAGAAAAAGTGCATCTCTAAAGTTAAAAAAATTAATTTTACTCTCTATTTTAAAGATAAAAATAAAAAGTCGAAAGAGAACGCTAAGAGACAATAGCCGCACTTGCATAATTCGCTCCCATGGACGAGCCATACAGCTGCAATGACTGACCTATAAATAGACTTCACTCTACGTTCGTGTCACTTGTGATCATCTGCAACTCCCAAGGGCCAAGTGTTTTGTCTTTTGGATCGATCGACTTTTACTTTTCCAAGTCTCCCATATCTCCATAACTCATGGAAACAACTTCTTCTTATAATTAAGCTTAATTGTGAGCTTTCCTTCTTGTGCTTTTCCTCTTGCAATATAATTCTCCAACTCTGCTCAAAACCCACATGGCTGTTGTACCAATTTCTTTTGTTTTCCTTCTCCTGTTTTCTCTTGTTTCTCAATCTCAACAAGTAGATGATCAATTCATCTATACTGGATTCAATGATGGCGAAGTAAATATTACCACAGAGGGAGCCTCTATTATCATGCCCAGTGGGGCGCTTTGGCTCACCAATACATCACACAATGTTGCAGGCCAAGCATTCCATCACAATCCAATTCAAATCATCGACCCCAAATCTTCTTCACACCCAAACGCTTCTTCTTTCAGCACATCGTTTGTTTTTGCTATAGTCCCACCAAGCTCCGGCAAAGGTGGCTATGGCCTTGCTTTCATCATGTCTCCATCCACGAAATTTCCTGGAGCTCAGCCTGGGCATTACCTTGGAATTTTCAACGAGTCAAACGATGGAAACTCTTCAAATCAAATATTTGCAGTTGAATTTGATACGGTTCAAGGGTTCAAAGATGTTTCAGATACTGCCGGAGACCATGTGGGCGTCAACATCAATGGCATGTCTTCAAAATCTTCTAAGCCAGCTGGTTACTATGTCGGCGTTGGTGAATCAAACATGGATGATATAGACCTGGAGAGCGGTGAGCCAATCCATGCCTGGATAGAATATGATGGCTTACAAAAATTTGTGAATGTAACGATATCCCCTGCATCGAAACCGAAACCAACCTGGCCGCTCATTTCCTACCCCGAGGACCTCACCCCATTTCTAAAGGACAGCATGTATGTTGGTTTCTCCGCAGCAACGGGCCAGAAAGCAAGTTCTCATTACATTTTAGGATGGAGCTTTGCGCTGAATGGATCAGCTCCGCCTCTAAATATCTCTCAACTTCCCCAACCACCTCTAAGGGAGCAAAGTAGTTCATCCGGTTTCAAACCACTAGTTACGGCAGTCATTGCCTCTTTATCTGCTTTCACCCTCGTTTTATTGGGAATTCTCTTTTCCCTTACACTGTATAGAAAGTTGGTGCATCATGAGACTCTTGAGGAGTGGGAGTTGGATTGTCCTCACCGGTTCAGATACAGGGATCTTTATGCAGCCACAAAGGGTTTCAAGGAGAGTGAGGTGATCGGAGGTGGAGGCTTTGGTGTAGTCTACAAAGGTACGTACGTTAAATCATCACCACTTATTTTAAAAGCTTAAATTGATAGACTCCTAAAATTATATATATTTTTAAGTGCTTATTTTCATTATTACATTATCAAATTGTAAGAGAGTTATATAGTAGCTTACTAAATAACATTACTATTCTAACACTCTCCCTTACATGTGAGTTCAAACTCTCTTTTAATAAGTGAGGCTCAACATGTGGATCTTTCCTTTTATACCATATTAAATCACACTTATTTCAAAAACTTATAAACAGATAACAAATAGTTAATTTAATTTTTGCCTTTTATTTATCTTTGCTTTGATCCTTTTGTCCCTCTATTTTTCTTACAAAACATGATTTTTTTTTTTTTAACTCAATATAGGAAGGGAAAAAAGATATTTGAAATGGGGAAGAGTCATTTAGTGACTTAGCCTAAATAAGAGAGGACAAATTATCATTTCACTTTTTTTTTGGACAATTTTAGGGTTAAACTTTTTTTTAATAAATAACCCGATAAGGTTCAATCTTAAGACTTTTACTTAGATATAATGTTGGACTACCAATTATTCAAAAAATTTAAGAAGATAAAAAATAGTTAATTTAATCCTTTAATTTATATATTGTAACAGGTATTTTACCAACCACGGGAAGCGAAGTTGCTGTAAAGAAGATAGCACGTAGCTCAACACAAGGAACGAGGGAATTTGCAGCAGAGATTGAAAGCTTGGGAAGGTTAAGACACAAGAATCTTGTGAATCTCCAAGGATGGTGCAAGCACAAAAACGATCTCCTTATAGTGTATGATTATGTTCCAAACGGCAGCCTTGATTCTCTTATTTTCAAGCCTAAAAACAACCGCGTGTTGACTTGGGGCCAAAGATTCAACATCCTTAAAGGCGTTGCTCGGGGATTACTCTATCTGCACGAAGAATGGGAGCAAGTGGTAATCCACCGAGACGTGAAGTCCAGCAATGTTTTGATAGACGCTGAAATGAATGCACGGCTAGGCGACTTCGGCCTTGCAAGGCTATACGATCATGAGACGCTATCGCACACCACCAACGTTGTCGGCACAATTGGGTATATTGCACCGGAATTGACTCGCACCGGCAAGGTATCTACAAGCTCCGACGTGTTTGCGTATGGGATGTTACTCCTTGAAGTGGCTGCCGGGAGAAGACCGATTGACTCGAGCAGTTTCGTTCTGCTCGACAGTGTAATGGAATGCCATCAAATGGGTCGGATTGGGGATGCAGTTGACCCGAAATTGGACTCCATTTACGTGGTTGACGAGGCGGAGTTGGTTTTGGAGCTGGGTCTTCTCTGTTCTCATCACCGGCCGGAAGCTAGGCCTAGCATCAGACAAGTGACGCGGTATCTGAGTCGGGATGATCCGCTTCCTGCCGTTGATGATTGGGGCTCCGTTTACTCTCCAAGCTTCAGCGAAATGAACTCGAGAATGTTGTTAGAAGCGATTAATTCTTCTGATACCAGCACAGGGTTACATATTTCATCGGCCAGTGGCGGCATCTCTAGACTCTCTACCACTTCCATAAACACTGGCAGATAGTCGGAGCCTCCAACTTTTTCCTTCTTTCCCTTTTCATAGATTTTAGGGCTGTAAAAAACTTCCGCCAGTTTGAAAGGCATGCATATAGTACTAACGAAAGATATCATTATTTATTGACAACTTATTTTCCTCGTGTTTTAATCCCTTAGATAAGTAGTAATCCCCAATTATTTGCCCCAAAAGTTAGAATTGATAATTTTTTACATGATCCACAAATCTGATATGAAATTACAGGTTTAGGATTGATGAGTCTTATCCATTTAATTAAATAGGTCAGATTAAAGTTGACATTTATAGTCCAATACACATGTTTTAATACGTGATATAATGATAGACAATTTTTGATATGATCGGCAAATCCAATAAGAAATTAAATTGTTAGAATTGACCTATATAATTTTATACTTATATCTCGACATACGAACACAAATTGTTAACCCTTTAGAACATCATGTTTTATTTCCTTATAGGCTCAGAAATTTGAAGACAATCCTCAACGTTTTTACATGCGCAGGAAAATTTAAATTTAAATTTAGTGGCATTTTTTTAGAAAAACGCTGTTAATTGTATTAATTATTATTATTATTATTTAATTATACTAGAATTCCAGAATTTAAGCAATCTTAACAAACATCAGTAATGAGGCTTGAAAGTGCTGCACCCACTACGAATCGAAACAAAACCCATTACAGTTCCATAAAACTACTGTACGTACTACTAAATGTCTGTCTTTTTATCTGCCGTCAACTCTACTACTACTCTTCCTCGTTGGCAGACTCAGCGCTCTTCTTGTTAAGCTTCCCAGCATACCTCTCTGGTTCCTCAGAAGCTTCGGATCCATCTGCACCCACAATTCAAAGGACAGAAATTTTTTTCTTCAATTAGATGATTAAATAGGTTCTAAAGTTGTCATTTAATTTATACATGTTTTGTATGATTACCAATTGCATATAAAGGAAAACCAATTTAATTAAGGATCATCGCGTCTAGCTGCAAAATTCGATCTACCAGTGCTTAAGTAGGACAGATTTATTTTCGAACTTGAGTTATAAGTAGAAGAGTGAGATTTATAGAGAACATTATTTTANCATACGAACACAAATTGTTAACCCTTTAGAACATCATGTTTTATTTCCTTATAGGCTCAGAAATTTGAAGACAATCCTCAACGTTTTTACATGCGCAGGAAAATTTAAATTTAAATTTAGTGGCATTTTTTTAGAAAAACGCTGTTAATTGTATTAATTATTATTATTATTATTTAATTATACTAGAATTCCAGAATTTAAGCAATCTTAACAAACATCAGTAATGAGGCTTGAAAGTGCTGCACCCACTACGAATCGAAACAAAACCCATTACAGTTCCATAAAACTACTGTACGTACTACTAAATGTCTGTCTTTTTATCTGCCGTCAACTCTACTACTACTCTTCCTCGTTGGCAGACTCAGCGCTCTTCTTGTTAAGCTTCCCAGCATACCTCTCTGGTTCCTCAGAAGCTTCGGATCCATCTGCACCCACAATTCAAAGGACAGAAATTTTTTTCTTCAATTAGATGATTAAATAGGTTCTAAAGTTGTCATTTAATTTATACATGTTTTGTATGATTACCAATTGCATATAAAGGAAAACCAATTTAATTAAGGATCATCGCGTCTAGCTGCAAAATTCGATCTACCAGTGCTTAAGTAGGACAGATTTATTTTCGAACTTGAGTTATAAGTAGAAGAGTGAGATTTATAGAGAACATTATTTTAGTGCTTTATAGACCAAACATAATAGCTTTAGGCTGAACGAGTGTTCCGGTTTGAGAGTTATTTGCTTGAACAAAGGTAGCTAGGTGTATATATGTATTATATATATATAAACTTGAGGGTGTCTAGCACGGATTAGGATCCTCTTCTCAAATTACGTTATTTTAGGCCGTTCTTTATATTGAACAGTTTGAAAAATACCACTTATTAAAATATGGTATGTTACTAATGAGAATTAAATATATTTTCATCGTATTCTTACTCTTTATGTTGTAAAAAAGTTTTGAACAAAAAACTTTATTTTAGTTTTATAAAAAAAAAGTGTCTTTAAAAATGAAAAAAAAAAAAAAAAAAAAAAAAAAAAAGCCTATTGAAAGGAAAATTATTTTTAACAGCCTTGGTAACATGTTTATTTTTTAATAAATTGTATTTTTCAAACCGTTCGATGCAAGAAACGGCTTAAAATAACATAATTTAAAAACAAGAAAATTGTAAACAAGCCGTGCATCCTGTGACCATGATCAGCTATTGATATCAGACAGAATTTTCTTTGATAGTTCTAAGAAATAAACAAATGTGGAGAGAAGCCACCGACCAGTGCACAGGTTTCATTCATCTTTTCGTATACGGCTTCCTGGACCATGACATGACATTCATGGATTCTTTAGTTAATTTGATGCAATAAGTTGCCGCGTAAGTTACTTTCAACACCACAACCACCCAATTTATACGTAACCTTTTTTGTGGAAAAATTCAGACCGGGCCTTTTTCTCTGAACCCATACCACCTTTTTCAAGTCCAGATATGCTGAACCCCACGCAGAGGCTAGGAGTCCTACAATCATATTATTATAAAATTAATGGGATCGGGACTGAGGGAGACTACTTGAGTGCAAACAAAAAGCTGAAGCCACAAATTAAGAAAATTCATTTGGCCACTTGCAGTTCGTTCCAAGTATTTAACTAATTTATAATATTTTAGGCAAATTTTTTAATTTTATTTCATTAAAAATAATTATTTTAAACGAAAATTTTTATTTATTATTATTTTTTTAATTTTGAATTTGGCCAATTGGATGGTAGTGTTTTTAAAAAAGAACAAAAAAAAAAATTCTTCTTGTTTTTGTGTTTTTTATTTTTAGTTTTTTCTATAATTATTTTATTTTATTAAGGGCATTTTCGTCATTGGGGAGACATTATCACAATTGAAAATTTGAAAAAGACATTGTCAATTAAGTGTTAAATTGAGAAACGTATGTGAACTTTTCTTCCATATATATATAATGGTTCTCTATTATACAGCTGGACTACCCGTCCTTTGGGTGAAAATAAATATCACATTATTCAACTTGAATCTAGTATGATTTTATATTAAGAGAGTGACATTGAATTGGTAATGTGACCTTTTCATTTACCAAAATGATTTTTGTGTTAAAAAAAAAAAAAATGACAATTCTTGACATATCACATTCGTTTCCTATTTACCAAAGACAATTTTTAAGAATAGGATCATCTCCATTTCAAATGAATAAGATAAGAGTCAGATCAGGTTGAGATTCACTTAAAAACATTTAAGGTTTACAAATTGCCACCTTATTTAAAAGTTATTAACTTTTTCTTTTGGCAAACTTAACATATGTTGACTTTCTTAAAAAAAAAAAAAACCCTTAATACACTAGTTGGACAACAAAAATGAATAGGAAAAGACAAACCCAAAGAATAAGAAAAGACAACCAAGTCGTCGAGTCAACGTTAGTGATAAATTCCAATTTCAAAGGTTATTGAAGCTTTATCTGATTCTGGGAACCAAGATTGGTCTTGTTCTTTCTTTATTCTTATTCCACTATTGTGAAGCTTAGGGATATGTTAATTAGAAATACATTTTCATTGACGTTCTTTTATCAATAAATAGATCCATGCATGCATGTCGGCATGTCATTATGTTGCTTATTGGGCCGTGGCTAGATCACATTATGACTGCATTTTCACTTACTTTTTTCCCCTTTCGGTTATTCCTATATGTAGTGACAAAGATCCACCTCCCTCTTGATTTGTATTTCTCTGGCTTGCTGTTTCTTCACAAGCCTTTGTTTGTCTTCTGCTTTTTGTTTGTGCAATGAACTTACAAAAAAATAAATAAATAAATAAAACAAAACAAAACATTAAAAAAAAAAAAAGGAGAGAGAAAAAAAGCCATCTTGTGCTTTCTTCCTCCTCATCAAGTCTAGATTGATTGGATATTATATTTTTCACTTTTTTATTTTTGCTTTTGCTTTTGGATTGTTGCTTGGACAGATGTAGATAGGTCCCGGCACATGCAGTCTATGCAGGTGCTACATATTTTGCAGCCACATGCAGTGGTAGTATGTATATATATAGAACACATTTGATAACTTGGAAACACGAAATACCAAGAGATGTGCCACTAAGCTCATAGCTAAAATTAATTTAGCTAATTATATAGCATAAGCCAAAATAATTATATATGGTCGGTAACTTAATAAGAAAAAAACAAAAACACTCACATACACAAAATAATGTGAAAAGAAGTTGGAAAAGATCATATTGGGTGTTTTTGTTAAACTAGCTAAACCATTATCATCACCATTCGCTATATATAATAATTAACAAGCTTGGACTAGAAAACAATTTCCTATATATATTGTGATTTCCTAAGTTTTTTAAGGGTATGTTTAAAATTGCGTTTAGAAATATAGTTTTGAAAGTCAAAAAAATCATTTTAAAAAAAGCTTCATTTTTAAATTTATCCCGAAAGTGCATTTTGGCATTTATTTTTTTAGATAAAAAGTCAAAGAAGTAATTTTGGAGTTCTTTTACCAAACAGACCAACTTTTTAGGTACTAACAATATTTTTTAAATTCTTTAACACAATCCCAAATAGGTTTTAACAACTACTTTAATGATTCATAACAAATCTAAAAGACACAAACGTTGTTGTGTGTTGTAATAACGTAGGTGACTGTTTCCTCTCTATTTAAAGCCAGCCCAACAAAACAATCAAGGGATGGTTTTTTTAGCATTTTTCAAGTATGTTGTGTATGCTATAGAAATAGCATTTTGTTAACTTACACCTTTCTTCCCACCACATTTCCGGCAACTTTTTTCTTGGATCTCCTCCCTTTCTCTCTTTCTAACAAATCACCCCCAAAGGAAAAATCTATTAATTGAAAGAAAAAGGTTTGTAGCGAATTGTTGGAAGGGGAAGATTGATGCCTCCAGGGCCGGGTCTCCGAAGAAGCCATCACAAAAGATGGCTTCTTTGAATCGTTTTCTTTATTTGTTTCTCTTCTCCTACTTTCTTCTAACAGCCTTGGCCTCCTCTTCCACCTTCGTTTCAAGTAAATTATTTTCCTTTTTTTTTTAAAAAAAAAAAAAAAAGAAAAAATGTTCCTAACAATTTGTTGACATATTCTTTATGAATTCAAGAATAACATTAATTGCGCCTTTTTTTTTTTTTCTTATTTACTGTTGCAGATGAATATTGGGGACTTCAGACTCCCGTGGATCCACTGGACGTGCCCTCCTTCAGACCAACAAGTGTACCACTTTCTATAATTATTCCTATTTTACTCTATAGTTTTCGTTTGTTTAATTTATTATGATAGAATGCAACTAAAAAGATTGCTACACACACTCGTATTTTTCCACACTTATTTTTACATATTTTTAATTAAGTGGCTTTTAAAACCACAATTTAATTAAAATCTAATAAAGATTAATCTCAAATCTAATGCCGGCCACCTAATAGCGTGTGAAAATGAGTGTTGAAAAGTAAGAGTACGTAGAATTACTCAAAAAAATAGGTCCAAGATCTCATGCAATGATGATGTCTTATTAAGTAAGACAGTCTTATTGCACGAAATTTAAATCCTTTATTTATGAGATCTAAATCTGAAAAGATGTGTGCTAATTGTTGATAAATGTATCACATTGAAGGTTAATATGTGAAATTTGTAATGGTCATAATGACATTAGTAATATTGTTAAATAATTTAGACGTGTAATTTTTTTTTTATTAATTTCTCTTTGTTTTCCTCCTATAGAGTTTTTAGGCTACATTTGCTTTGACATAAAACGTTTTCTAATTTAAAACATTTCCACTTAAAAATATTTTTTCGGAAAACTTAATAATTTTCAGGTGTTTGGCTATTAAACCTATAAATATCTTCATGAAAACATCTTCTATTGTTTGGTTTGCATTGAAAATAGTTTTTAGGAAAATATTTTTCGCTCGTGGGGGTGGTTCTAGACTTCTAGTAGGAGTCGGTGCTATAAAAAATTGAGGACAAAAAATCTTCTGTTGTCGGTTCATCAGGAGGGAAGGTCTCTAAAGAACAATTGATCGAGAACAAAAAAATTTTATGCCTTAAGAAAGTGTAACCATTTTATGAAAAAATAATCGGGTGTCTTACGGTTGACAAGCTTTTCTAAGCGCAACCAAACCATATTGTCATTGAAGAAGAGGGGAAAGAGGACAAGGACATATGGTTGTTTCTTGCTTAATTTATGATTTGCATTTATTTAATTGTACATGAAATCTAAATCTTAACGCAATGTAAAAAATACCTGAAATATAGATATATATAGATTCAATCATTCAAGATACTTTTGCTAAGTTAAAATAATAATAATAATTAATTAATTAAAATTTCACATGCCAAAGTAATTGGTTCCTAATTATTTCTTTGCTTAGTTTCATTTTGATAGTTTTGTCTTATACCATTTATCGAATTGACAAATCAATTGACATGATCGATAATTTTCTTTTATGATGTGTCACCATTTCGATACTCCCAAAAAAAAAAAAGTACCCGCAACAATCTCAATTTGAATGCTTTATTTTTCAACTTGCAAACGAATGCTAGCTGTATCTTTCATTTTGCAACCATAAAAATTGTAAGAAAAAAAAAAAAAATCTGAATTTCATGTTTCATTATGTGCAGCATGCAGCAAAGATTTTGAGTCGAAAAACTATACAATCCTCACAAGCTGATGCGAAGGACCCAAATTCCCGCCACTGGCTTGTTGTAATGCTTTGAAGGACTTTGCTTGCACTTAATGACATGTCATTTGATGGCGCTATAATCATGTTTAACTACATCAATCTTTGTGGGGTTTACATGCCAGGCCTGCATGCCAACATGTGTAGCGAAGGAAAGCTTGGTCTTAATTCTACCAATATAGAGGAAGCCACATAGAAGGCTCAAAAGGGTAACAGAGTGAATATAACTTCTACACAGTCCACTTTGCTAATGATCAATGCCGGTCTCCTAGTCTTATTATTCCATTAGTTCTGAAGGGTGAATAACCACTTTACTTCTATTTTTTGATTTATTCAGCCCCCGTCCTTAAATATAGTTGCCCCCAGTCTGGCTTTCCCATAAAGTTTTCTCCAACTTGTCTGGGCAAATGAAAATCATATAGATTCTCTCACACTTAATTACCCGAATTGCAGAATTTATCATTGAGAAAACATGGATTGTGACATGCTCAATCTACTATTGATTTTTTTTTTAAAAAAATTAATATTGATCTAAGGGTAAATTAATGTCATGTTAACTAAAAATATTAGAAGAATACTGAGAGAATATTAAATAGCATATCTTTATCTAAAACCCCTCAAACTTCTAGCAGCACAAGAAATTTTTCTTCGCAATTTTCCGTTCACGGTTGTCATCTTGATGAGTGAATTTACAATGATGTTAGTTTGGAAATTGAAGTGATATGGAAATCATGTACTCTTAACATCATCAGGCTGGGATTTTTATGCAAGCAAAAAACATAATGTAAGAATTGAAATTCGAGGGCCGTGGATCTACTGCAGATAAAAAAGCATAGGAATGGGGGAAGTCATCGTGATCACAAATCAACATGATTGTCACCAAAGAAATGGAAATGTAGCCCCCAATTCAAATTCGTGCAATGTCAAAAGATCAGACTCACCTCTATGGAATCTACATTGTGGTGCAAAAACCAGAGTTTTACCAAGTTGCCAACGTCCTCTCATCACTCCCAATGTTTCCAAGCAACTTTTAAAGTTTGCGAAATTACAGAAGAAATGAAACAACCAAATTAATCTGCAAATCAGATATTTGACATTTGTCATACCCAATAGAATCTCAGACATCATTGATTTTGAAAAGATCAAAAGCAGACCAAGAATCAGCCCTTAATCTGTTTGATGCACCATGTATGGATAAGGTGTGAACATCTGAGACAGTTTATTGCAAGATCTCTAAAGCAAGAAGACCAACTATCTAAAACAAAAGCAACACTCAAAGTTATATTTTTATTCAAATTGCTCTCCAGTTGCTATATCAGAGGTCCAGTAATTGTATACAAGATCAAAAGGACTTACTTTTAGTTTTCTTTTTCATTATTTCTTTTTACCTTTTTCAGGTAAGCCATAGCTAAAGCACAATTCAGCTTAACGAAGCTTTATATCAAAACCTGCATAATACATCTTTTATCTTAATTACTAAGAATCATATATTCAACTCTTCCATCTAGGGCCATTTACTTCTCTCATTTTGGAGAGTATGGCTTTAATCTCTAAGGAGTTGGCTCGAGTGATAAGTCACTTGGCCTTAGTGCCTCATAAAGTATTCATTAGATTTAAGGTTTAACCACTTTAAGTACAAACAATTCTTTGAAGTCACGCTTGCGGACAAAAGTTTGAACTTTATCCGACCAATGTGGAGAGAGTGCTTTGAACGGTATCTCGGAAATCTAGTCGGGGAGAAGCCTCGGATACCCTAGTTATCAAAAATAAATTCTGAAGAGTATGGCTTTTCTATACCACAATTACCGCAAAACCAGCTTCAAGGGTTGATCATTGCCTAGAAGTTCCAAATGAAGCCATATTTTCAATTAAGGAACCTCCGAGACAGTACATTTCACATGATCATACCACGCAAGTCTAAACTAACACTCTTAATTAGGTGCATAGAAGACAAAATAGAGGAAAAGAGTAGCAACTTATTTGATTTATTATTTTGCACGGTATTTGACGAGTTTAATGGTGCATTTAATTGGGGGTAATCTTGAAATAAAATAAAATAAAATAAAATAAAAAATTGGAACTTTCCGATTTTCTCTCATTTTTCTTTAAACCCTTCCTCCTAATTACTCTAAATAATAATGATCAAATCCGGCATGTATTCGCGAATCGCGAGGGAAGGCTAGCTGGTTTGTATATACTTGATCGACCTTTTGACAAAGAAAAAAAGGTATAGAATTGCAACACAAAAAACGTTGGTTAATGTCTTCTAATATTGGACAATGATTCTATCTATTTGAAGTGAAATTGAGAAAAGTTATTTTAATATTTTATTGTTAAGATTTTTTTTTGTTACACTTAGCCGTATATATGATGCCATGTAGTAAATATATTATAACGTCATTAAAAAAATTTAAATGTCATGACATCATATACACCATTAGATGTAACAAAATAAAATCTTAACCATGAAATAATTATTCTTCATTTCACTTGAAATAAAGATGATCTATTTCCGGCTTCTTCTTTTTTTTATGTGAAAAAGTATTAGAATGTAACATAAATGTAAAAATTGTTTTGGTATTTTTAAAAATATTTTATATTTTAGATTGTTTGTTAATGTTTATCTTTTGAGTACATAAAACAAATTTTTAACAAACATATTCAAGATTTGTGTGTGCTAATCTCCACTCCCACGATTTATTTACCAATCTTTTAGGTTTTCATAATAACTGTTTTTAAATTATCACTTATCTTCAAAGTTAAAGCTATCATATAAAATATTAAATTAAAATAAAATAAAAGATAAATTACAAGGACAGAGTGACTTAGCGATAAAAAGATCTGTCTCTTCAATCCTAGACTGCCAACTAACTATGAAAATATATAGCTTGTAAAATAGATGAAAATTCGAAATTTAATTATTCTTCAAAAGCTTATTTTCTCAGTACATCCATTGTTCTCTTTTAACATCAACCAAAGTCTATAAAGACAATAAAATATTATAAAGATGGAAGAATCACTTATAGATAGAAAACTAAACAAATATAGAAAGTTTTAATGCTCCAAAAAGGTAATAAAATATTCTTTAAGGGAGCCATATCCTTTAAACTGCGCGGCCAGAGCCGCTCGAACAGGAACTCTACCTGACCTCTCTAAAGCTGCTTCGGTGCAAGTGGCAAATTAAGTTGTACAAGTTTTAATAATGGAAGTCCACCCTTTGTTTAGCCACCCAAAAATCCCTATTGGTGAGAAAAGCAGCGGTCTTACGCGCGTGAATTAAAGAGAAGTCATTTTCCACAACTAGAAGAAGATTGAGAAGTCTGGGCATACAATATGGGTGGCTCTCATCCCCCCTCAACGCGATCGATTGGTCAAATACTGGACCATGTCTAGAGCACCCAGAAAAATCAAACCCTTCTCAACCACGGCATTATTGTAATGATACAATAGCCGCACTTGCTTCGAGTATTCATATTGGGCTTAATAAATATTTGGCTAAATTTTAATTAAAATATCATTTTTTTTTATTATCTTAGCTAACAATTTTTTAAAAGAACCGACATCTGGCTCAATATTTAGCTAACAACTTTCACTATTTTATTTGAATATTTATTATCTATTCTTTTTTTATTCTCTCTTTATTCGATCTTTCCTCAACAATCATATTTTTGAAATCTTATCATTTTTTAACAATTATATTTTTTAAAATTTGTTATTTTTTATTGATCATATTTTTAAAAATTCATTTTTTTTCATAGTGGTCATTTTTTTAAGAAAATTTATCTTTTTCTAGAGGTCTTTTTTAAAAAAAATAAAAAAAATAAAAAATGAAGCGTTCAATACAAAAGAGGAATACTTTAAAAAAAAAAAAAACAAAGAGGAAAGCAGGCGCGGAAAAAAAAAAAGGAGAAAAGAAGAAGACGCAAGAAAAAAAAAAAGAGATGAGAGAGGAGGGAGAGATTATTATTTTATTAATTAAAATATGAATTGGTGACTTACGGTGCTCAACTTGTTGAGCACGGTAGAAGTTCAACAAAAAATTGAGTATTTTGCTGAATTGGATGTGAAAATTTTTTAAGAAAATTTTGTTACAAGATTTAACAAAGTAACTTGTTAGTTATTTTATTGAGCCAAATGTGAATGCTTTTAATTCGCTTCCATGGACGAGCTATACAGCTGCAATGATTATGACCTATAAATAGACATCACTGTACGTACGTGTCACTTGTGTTCATCTGCAACTCCCAAGGGCCTAGTGTTGTCTTTTGGATCGACTTTTACTTTTCCAAGTCTCCCATCTCTCCATAACTTACGGAAAAAACTTCTTCTTATAATTAAGCTTGGGAGATTTCCTTCTTGTGCTCAAAACCCACATGGCTATTGTAGCAATTTCTTTTGTTTTCCTTCTCCTGTTTTCTCTTGTTTCTCAATCTCAACAAGTAGATGATCAATTCATCTATACTGGATTCAATGATGGCGAAGTAAATATTACCACAGAGGGAGCCTCTATTATCAAGCCCAGTGGGGCGCTTAGGCTCACCAATACATCACAGAAGGTTGCAGGCCATGCATTCCATCACAATCCAATTCAAATCATTGACCCCAAATCTTCTTCATACCCAAACGCTTCTTCTTTCAGCACATCGTTTGTTTTTGCTATAGTCCCACCAAGCTCCGGCAAAGGTGGCTATGGCCTTGCTTTCATCATGTCTCCATCCACGAAATTTCCTGGAGCTCAGCCTGGGCATTACCTTGGAATTTTCAACGAGTCAAACGATGGAAACTCTTCAAATCAAATATTTGCAGTTGAATTTGATACGGTTCAAGGGTTCAAAGATGTTTCAGATAGTCCAGGAAACCATGTGGGCGTCAACATCAATGGCATGTCTTCAAGTTATAGTAGATCAGCTGGTTACTTTGTCGGCAGCGGTGAAGAAAACACAAATGATATAGACTTGGAGAGCGGTGATCGAATCCATGCCTGGATAGAATATGATGGCTTGAAAAAAATTGTGAATGTAACGATATCCCCTGAATCGAAACCGAAACCAACCATACCCCTCATTTCCCGCTACGTCGACCTCACCTCAATTCTTGGGAAGAGCATGTATGTTGGTTTCTCTGCAGCAACGGACTTGAAAGCAAGTTCTCATTACATTTTAGGATGGAGCTTTGCACTGAATGGATCAGCTCAGCCTCTAAATATGTCTCAACTTCCCCTACGACCTCCAAGGGAGCAAAGTAGTTCATCCGGTTTCAAACCACTAGTTACGGCAGTCATTACCTCTTTATCTGCTTTCACCCTCGTTGTATTGGGAATTCTCTTTTCCCTTACACTGTATAGAAAGTTGGTGCATCATGAGACTCCTGAGGAGTGGGAGTTGGATTGTCCTCACAGGTTCAGATACAGGGATCTTTATGCAGCCACAAAGGGTTTCAAGGAGAGTGAGGTGATCGGAGGTGGAGGCTTTGGTGTAGTCTACAAAGGTACGTACGTTAAATCATCACCACTTATTTTAAAAGCTTATATTGATAAGCTCATAAAATTATATATATTTATAAGTGCTAATTTTCATTATTATATTATCAAATTGTAAGAGAGTCAGTAGCTTACTAAATAACATTACTATTCTAACACTCTCCCTTACATGTGAGTTCAAACTCTCTTTTAATAAGTGAGGCTCAACATGTGGATCTTTCCTCTCATACTATATTAAATCACCACTTATTTCAAAAACTTAAACAGATAAAAAATAGTTAATTTAATTTTTGTCTTTTATTTATCTTTGCTATGATCCTTTTGTCCCTCTATTTTTCTTACAAAACATGATTTTTTTAACTCAATATAAGAAGGGAAAAAAGATATTTGAAATGGGGAAGAGTCAGTTAGTGACTTAATGTAAATAAGAGAGGACAAATTATCATTTCATTTTTTTTTTTTGGACAATTTTAGGCTTAAACTTTTTTTTAATAAGTAACCCAATAAGGTTCGATCTTAAAACTTTTACTTAGATATAATGTTGAACTACCAATTATTCAAAAAATTTAAGAAGATATAACAGGTATTTTACCAACCACGGGAAGCGAAGTTGCTGTAAAGAAGATAGCACGTAGCTCAACACAAGGAACGAGGGAATTTGCAGCAGAGATTGAAAGCTTGGGAAGGTTAAGACACAAGAATCTTGTGAATCTCCAAGGATGGTGCAAGCACAAAAACGATCTCCTTATAGTGTATGATTATGTTCCAAACGGCAGCCTTGATTCTCTTATTTTCAAGCCTAAAAACAACCGCGTGTTGACTTGGGGCCAAAGATTCAACATCCTTAAAGGCGTTGCTCGGGGATTACTCTATCTGCACGAAGAATGGGAGCAAGTGGTAATCCACCGAGACGTGAAGTCCAGCAATGTTTTGATAGACGCTGAAATGAATGCACGGCTAGGCGACTTCGGCCTTGCAAGGCTATACGATCATGAGACGCTATCGCACACCACCAACGTTGTCGGCACAATTGGGTATATTGCACCGGAATTGACTCGCACCGGCAAGGTATCTACAAGCTCCGACGTGTTTGCATATGGGATGTTACTCCTTGAAGTGGCTGCCGGGAGAAGACCGATTGACTCGAGCAGTTTCGTTCTGCTCGACAGTGTAATGGAATGCCATCAGATGGGTCGCATTGGGGATGCAGTTGACCCGAAATTGGACTCCATTTACGTGGTTGACGAGGCGGAGTTGGTTTTGGAGCTGGGTCTTCTCTGTTCTCATCACCGGCCGGAAGCTAGGCCTAGCATGAGACAAGTGACGCGGTATCTGAGTCGGGATGATCCGCTTCCTGCCGTTGATGATTGGGGCTCCGTTTACTCTCCAAGCTTCAGCGAAATGAACTCGAGAATGTTGTTAGAAGCGATTAATTCTTCTGATACCAGCACAGGGTTACATATTTCATCGGCCAGTGGCGGCATCTCTAGACTCTCTACCACTTCCATAAACACTGGCAGATAGTCGGAGCCTCCAACTTTTTCCTTCTTTCCCTTTTCATAGATTTTAGGGCTGTAAAAAACTTCCGCCAGTTTGAAAGGCATGCATATAGTACTAACGAAAGATATCATTATTTATTGACAACTTATTTTCCTCGTGTTTTAATCCCTTAGATAAGTAGTAATCCCCAATTATTTTTCTCAAAAATTAAATTATCACCCAAATGATAATGTTCCCTCCAAATTTTCAATTGTGACAACGTCCCTCCCAAACTACCAAACAATTGACAATGCTTCTTCAATGCCAGCCAAAAAAAAAAAAAAGACCATACATATTTTTCAATAAGGCAAAATACTTTTTTTAAAAAAATAATTTTTTTAAACGAAATCTTAATAATTTTTTTAAAATTTTGAATTTGGCCAATTGGGTTGGAATACTTTTTTTTAAAAAAAAAAAAAATTGTTATTATTATTTTTTTTTGTTTTAATTTTTTCTAGCCCTTATGAATCAGGAAAAAAAAAATAATAAAATTTTTTATTTATTTTTATTTGTATTTTTAATTTTTCTAGCCCTTATAATTTTTTTTATTATTCTTGAATTTGTCCCAACGGTTTGTAGTGTTTTTAAAAAAATTATTTATTTTATTATTATTTTATTTTTAATTTTTAGCTTTAGTTTTTCTAACCCTTTTGACTTGTAGTGTTTTGTTTTTAAAATAATAATAATAATATAATAAATTTTTTTAATTTTTAGTTTTAGTTTTTTTTTTTTTGTATTTATTTTATTAAGGGTATTTTCGTCCTTAGGGGAGAGATTGACAATTGATTGGAATTTGAGATGGACATTGACATAACTGAAAGTTTGGGAGAACATTGTCAATTAAGTGGTAGTTTGAGGAGAGTATGTTGACCTTTTCCTAATTTTTAACCATAATTCAAATTTAATACGAAATTAAAGGCTTAAGATTGATGAGTCGTACTCGTTTAATTAAATAGGTCAGATTATGATTGACCCTTATAGTCTTATACATATGTTTCGATACGCGATATAATTTTTTATATAACCCGCAAATCCAATAAAAAATTGATTGTTAGGGTTGACCTATATAGTCTTATAGTCATGCCTTGACACGAGAACACGAATTATCAACCTATTACGAGTAACATCATGTTTTATTTCCTAATAGGCTCAGAAATTTGAAGACAATCCTCAACGTTTTTACATAGGCCGAAAAATTTAAATTTAAGTTAAGTGGCATTTTTTCAGAAAAACGCTGTTAATTGTATTAATTATTATTATTATTATTATTTAATTATACTAGAATTCCAGAATTTAAGCAATCTTAACAAACATCAGTAATGAGGCTTGAAAGTGCTGCTCCCACTACGAATCGAAACAAAACCCATTACAGTTCCATAAAACCACTGTACGTACTACTAAATGTCTGTCATTTTATCTGCCGTCAACTCTTCTACTACTCTTCCTCGTTGGCAGACTCAGCGCTCTTCTTGTTATGCTTCCTAGCATACCTCTCTGGTTCCTCAGAAACTTCGGATCCATCTGCACTTACAATTCAAAGGACAGAAATTTTTTTCTTCAATTAGAAGATTAAATAGGTTCTAAAGTTGTCATTTTATACATGTTTTGTATGATTACCAATTGCATATAAAGGAAAAGCAATTTAATTAAGGATCATCGAGTCTGCAAAATTCTAACAGTGCTTAAGTAGGACAGATTTATTTTCGAACTTGAGTTATAAGTAGAAGAGTGAGATTTATAGAGAACATTATTTTAGTGCTTTATAGACCAAACATAATAGCTAGCTTTAGGCTGAACGAGTGTTCCTGTTTGAGAGTTATTTGCTTGAACAAAGGTAGCTAGGTATATGTATATGTATATATAAACTTGAGGGTGTCTAGCGCGGATTAGGATTCTTTTTTCAAATTATGCTATTTTAAGTCATTTCTTACATCGAACAAATTAAAAAATACCACTTATTAAATTGTGGTATGTTATTAATGAAAATTGAATATATTTTCATCAAATTCTTGCTCTTTATATTGTAAAAAAAATTTTACCCGAAAACTGTATTTTAGTTTTATAAAAAAGAAGCGTATCTTCAAAAATTAAAACAAGAAGCCTATTGAAAGGAAAATTTCTTTTTAACGGCCTCGATAATATGTCTCCTTTTTACTAAGTTGTATTTTTCAAGCTGTTCGATACAAGAAACGGCCTAAAATAACATAATTTAAAAACTAAAATTTCAAGAAAATTGTCAACATGCCGTGCATCCTGTGACCATTATCAGCTGTGGTCCTGTGGATATCAGACAGAATTTTCTTTGATAGTTCTAAGAAATAAACAAATGCGGAAAGAAGCCACCGGCCAGTGCACAAGTTTCATTCATCTTTTCGTATACAGCTTCCTGGACCATGAATGACATGACATTCATGGATCCTTTAATTTGATGCAATAAGTTACTTTCAACAAACACCACAACCACCCAATTTATACGTAATCTTTTTTGTGGAAAAATTCAGACCGGGCTTTTTCTATATATCCTCTCCATTTAAGTTGAAATGAACGGTATGACCCTATCCCACCTTTTTCAAGTCCATATATGCTGGACCCCACGCAGAGGACTAAGGGAGACTACTTGAGTGTGACGGACGCCTAGCGTCCGTTTTCAATAGAAAAAACAAATAAAAATTAAAAAAAATTACTTTTTTTGCTTAAAAAACGATGCTTAAAACTTGTCCAAATTCTCATTTATTTTTTTCTAAGGTTATGAAATGTGGATGAAATAAGCCTGAAAACTGTTTTTGTGTTCAAAAAAATATTTTTTTGAACAAAAAAACAGTTTCAGGCTTATTTCATCCACATTTCAATACCCTAGAAAAAAACAAAAATGAGAATTGGACAAGTTTAAGCATGTTTTCTAAGCAAAAAAAGGTAATTTTTTTTAATTTTTTTTTTTTTTTAAACAACCGAAACGGACGATTACGTCCGTCCAAGACGGACGTAAATCACTACTCCAACTAAAAGCTGAAGAGCCACAAATTAAAAAAATCATTTGGGCCACTCGCAGTTCGTTCCAAGTCTTTAACTAATTTATTAATATTTTATGCAAATTATCTTTTCAAATTTACAGACACATACATTCATGATATATATAGGAAAAACAGTATACGGGACCTCCTCCTAAATACTATCTAATTGATTATATAATTCAAACTTCAATTGTGATGATGTTCTTTTAAATTAATTAAACAATTGTCAATGTCTCTCTCCAATGCCAGTAAAAAGACAAAAATAATTAATACAAATGTCAATAGATAAAAATATCTTATGAATTCAAAAAAAAAAAAAAAATTATTTTTTATAAAATTTTAAACGAAAATATTAGTAATTTAATTTTTTTTGATTTGGCCAATTAAAGGTAGGTTTTAATTTTTTAATTTTTAGTTTTAGTTTTTTTCTAGTCCTTGAGAATTCAAAAATAAATAATAATAATAAATTTTTTAATTTTATTTCTTTAAAAATAATTGTTTTAAACTAAAATACTTTATTTATTATTATTTTTTTAATTTTGAATTGGCCAATTGGGTGGTAGTGTTTTTAAAAAAGAACAATTTTTTCTTCTTCTTGTTTTTGTGTTTTTTATTTTTTTACTTTTTGTTTTTTTATAATTATTTATTTTATTAAGGATATTTCGTCATTGGAAGGATATTGATAATTGTTTGATAGTTTGAAGGACATTGTCACAATTAAAAAATTTGAAGAGAAAACTATTATCAGTTGAATGATAGTTATGTAGATTTTTCCCTTATGAAGATATGTTTTCCCTTAATGGTTCTTTATTTATAAAGCTGGGCTACCCGTCCTTTGGGTGAAAATGAATATCACATTATTCAACATATAATAAACAGTCTAGACTAGAAAACAGTTTCCTATATATATATTGTGATTTTTTCAAGTATTCTAAGAGCATGTTTCAGATTGGATTAAAAAATAAAATTTTTAAAGTCAAAAATAGCGTTTAGAAAATGCTTGATTTTAAGTGTATCCCAAAAGTGCATTTTGGCCCTTTTTTTTTTTTTTTTTTTAAGATAAAAAGTTAAAGAAGTAATTTTGAGTTCTTTTCCAAACAAAACCAATTTTTAGGTACTAAAAATATTTTAAAATTTTTATTCTCTAACACAATTCCAAACATGGCTCTAACAGCTACATTAATGATTCATAACAAATCTAAAAACACAAACGTTGTTGTACGTTGTAATAACGTAAGTGACTATTTCCTCCCTCTTTAAAGCCAGCCTAACAAAACAATCCGGGGGGATGTTTTTTTTAGCATTTTAGGTATGTTTTGTATGCATAGCATACGTGGAAATAGCATTATGTTAGCTTCCCCACCTTTTTTCCCACCACATTTCCGGCAACTTTTTCCCTGATTTCCTGCCTTTCTCTTTCTTTCTAAGAGCACTCCAACAGAATAGTCAAATGGCTCCAAAATAGTCAAATTTGACTATTATTCATTTTTTTCCCCTCCAGCAGAGTAGGCAAATTGTAGATTTTGATTATAGAATGAACAGTGAATAGCCAGAAGAGCCTATTCACTATTCATACTACAAAAATTTTTTATGTTTTCTCTCCATCTCCCTCTTTCTTTCACTCTCTCTCTCACCTCTTTCATTTTACACTGTTTCTAACACAAAAATAATATTAAAGAAAATAGATACTAGAATAGATAATCTGTTAGAGTGTGTATAGAAAAATGAATAGCTAAAATAGATATTTGCACTTTTTTAAATAGTTATTTTGGCTATCATTGCTGGAGATGCTCTAACAAATCACCCCCCAAAAGAAAAATCTATAATTGAAAGAAAAAGGTTTGTTAGCAAATTGTGGGAAGGTGAAGATTGATGCCTCCACGGCTGGGTCTCCGAGTCCATTTTATTTCTTTTTTCTCTTCTCCTTCTTTCTTCTAACAGCCTTGCCTCCTCTTCCACCTTCCCTTTCCAGTCAATTATTTTCCTCCTTTAAAAAAAAAAAACCCAAAACAATTTGTTAGATATATTCTTAGGAATTCAAGAATAACTTTAAAAAATAATAATAAATAAAAAATAAAGGATAATGGATATGAATTGACATGCCAAGTAATGGTCTCCTAGTTATTTCTTTGCTTAGTTTCATTTTGATATGTTTTGTCTATACATTTATTGAATTGAAAAAATCGATTGACATGATGATTTTCTTTTATGATGTGTCACCATTTTTTGATACTTAAAAAAAAAAAAAAAAAAAAAAAAAAAAAAAAGGCCGGCAACAATCTCAATTTGAATGCTTTATCTTCATCTTGCAAACGAATGCTTTATCTTTTCATTTTGCAACCAAAAAAATTGTAGAAAAAAAAAATCTGAATTTAAATGTTTTCATTAGTGCATCATTCAGCAATAGACTTTGAGTCGAAAAAACTATACATCCTCACAAAGCCGATGCGAAGGACCCAATTTCCGCCACGGCTTGTTGTAATGCTTTGAAGGACTTTGCTTGCACTTATGCGGAATACTATTAATATATGTCATTTGATTGCGCTACAATCATGTTCAACCTACATCAATCTCTATGGGGTTACCCGCTAAGGCTTGCTTGCCAAACATTTGTAGCAAAGGAAAGCTTGGTCTTCATTGTACCAATATAGAGGAAGCCACATAGAAGGCTCAAAAGCGTAACCGAGTAAATATAGCTCTACACATCCCTTTGCTAATGATCCACTACCGGTCTTTGAGCCTTATTATTCCATTGGTTCTGAAGGGTGGATAACCACTATCAATTCTATTTTTGATTTATTCCAGCCCCCCGTCCTTAAATATAGTTGCCCCTAGTCTGGCTTTTTCCATAGAGTTTTCTCCAACCTGTCCAGGCAAGTGGAACCCATACGGATTTTCCTCACACTTACCTACCCGAACTGGCTTCCATGCAAAAAAAAAAAAAAAAAATCTATTTCTCATGTCAAAAATTCAATTGAAAATTTATCATTGAGAAAACATGGATTGTGACATGCTCAATCTACTATTGAATTTTTTTTTTAAAAAAAATAATAATAATAATATTGATCTAAGGGTGAATTAATGTCATGTTAACTAAAATATTATTAGAAGAATACTTGGAGAATATTAAATAGTATATCTCTATCCAAAACCCCTCAAACTTCAAGCGCAGCAAAAGATTTTTCCTTCGCAAATTTTCCGTTCACGGTTGTTGTCTTGATGAGTGAAATCTACAATGGTGTTAGTTTTGGAAAATTGAAGTGATATGGAAGTCATGTACTCTTAACATCATCAAGCTGGGATTGTTTTTAGGCAAGCCACAAAACATAATGTAATAATTGAAATTCAATGGGCCTGGATCTACTGCAGATAAAAAGCATACGGAATGGGGGAAGTCATCGTGTCAACAAATCAACAAGATTGTCACCAAAGAAATGGAAATCTAGCCCCAATTCAAATTCTTGCAATGTCAAAAGATCAGACTCACTTCTATGGAATCTTACATTGTGGTGCCAAAAACCAGAGTTTTTACCAAGTTGCCAACGTCCTCTCACATCAATCCCAATGTTTCCAAGCAACTTTTATAGTTTGCGAAATCACAGAAGAAATGAAACAACCAAATTAATCTGCAAATCAGATAATTGACACTTGCCATACCCAATAGAATCTCAGACATCATTGATTTGAAAAGATCAAAATCAGATACAAGAATCAGCCCTTAATCTGTTTGATGCACCAATGATGGATAGGTGTGGACATCTGAGACAGTTTATGGCAAGATCTTAAAGCAAGAAGACCAACTATTACAAACAAAAGCAACACGCAAAGTTATATTGTTACTTCAAATAAGCCTCTCAGTTGCTAATATCAGAGGTCCAGTAACTTGTATACAAAGATCAAAAAGGACTTATTTTAATTTTCTTTTTCTTTATTTTTTTAATTACCTTTTTAGGTAAAGCATAGCTAAAGCGAACAATTCAGCTTAACGAAGCCCTTTATTATCAAAACCTGCCATTTATCATTCTTTTACTTAATTAATAAGAATCATATATTCCAAGTCTTCCCATCCTAAGGGCCATATTTACTTTCTCTCATTTTGGAGGTATGGCTTTAACCGTAAAAGCAGTTGGCCTCAAGTGGTAAGTCCATTTAGTCTTAGTTGCGTCATAAATGTATTCATTAGTCATTAAGGTTTAAGCCCCCTTTAAGTAGCAGAACAATTCTTTGGGGCACGCTCGTGCAAAAGCCCGAACTTTACCCGACCGCAGTTGAAGGGAGTGCTTTGAACGGTATCCTCGAAAATCTGTCAGGGGAGAAGCCCCGGATACTGTAGTTATCAAAGAGAGTAGTCTTTTCTATACCACAATGTACCGCACAAAACCAACTTCAGGGGTTGATCATCTGCCCTAGAAGTTCCAAAATGAAGCCATGTTTTCACATTAAGGGAACCTCCGAAGGACAGACATTTCACATGAATCATACCACGCAAAAGTCCTAAACTAACCACTCTTTCCCTACAAGAACAGCTAAAGCTCTTCACATGAATATCCCCTAAAAAGTAGAATAGCAAGACAACTACCTATCTTCAGAATCAACCACAATGAAACAACAGCTATCAACAATGCCGTCCTTTCTTATTCAGTGCCATAACAAATACATTGCAGGAGCAACCAAAGATACATTTAAACGAAAGCAGAACCATAGTTTAAGTACCTTTCATCATGAAGATCTAATAGGGTCAACAAACCCACTACTAAGGCAGCCCTCTCAAACTACTTCCCCAATATATCCACCTCCAGTTCACTTTCTGTCCAAACTTTCTTCGAAGGAATCGACCACATTTCTGCCTGAGTATAAGCCCACCAACATGAAATTAAAGCACTCCTCCCTCAATCCAACACATCCACCACCGTCCAAACTAGTCCCATCCACCGCTATAAATCCTTTGGCACTATATCTTCCACACAAATCTCTCCCCTGCCTTTACCTTAACCCACAAGGAATCCCCCTCTAGGCGTCCTTTGCCACCTATTTCCCCCCGTCCCATCCCACATGTCCCTGGCACGAAATGCCCACCCCATTCGGCTTATGGCCTGCACCGGGCCGCTCCAAGTTCACGCGGCCGAGCCCGTTTCGAGCTCGACCAACTGAACGTCTTTCGCAGTGTTCGGGCGACAGAACCGACGGTGAATTCCAGACATTTGGGTATCAATTCCGTCACTAGTAAGGCACGTCCGTTGACGGCAATGCTATCGCCGAGGTTTACGCGCTTCAAGAACGGGTCTTTGCGCCTATTCTCATGTCGAATCCGGCCTGTTCGGCGGATAACCCAGCTGTTGATTTCGCCCAATTTCTTCGACGCATGCCCGGTGAAGGGCAGCCGATATGGGATTTGGAAGTGGGTTTTGATATTGGGTTTCTGGATTGGGAGGAAGGGGTGTAGAGTGGAAGGGCCTGAAACAGGGGTTGATTGGAGGTGGGAATTGGGTGAGATAGTGGGGGAGTGAAAAATAGGGTCCTGAAAGGAGAGGGGTTTACCGGGTTTTCTGAGAAAAAGGAAGAGAGAGAAGAAGAAACGCCATTTTTCAAAAAATTTCCTGTTTGGGTTTCAAGGGATAACTTCCCTTCTCTTGTGCTTATCGCCCACCACCTATATTTTCCATCCACGGAGTCAACTCCACATCCATTCACTTTGAAATTTCGACGATAGAAAGAGGAGAAGCAGAAATCTCAGTTTATAAAAGTTAAACTTAAAAACTGTCAGATAAGAAAACTCTCATTGTGGGTTTTCGGATCCTCCCAGGCCTTCCTTGGGGTTGTTGAGACATCCCTTGTTGCCTTCTCCTCCTCAGGCCGTCCATTGACAGCTTCTCACTCCCAGCTCCGTCATTGACAGGCCAAAGTAAACGACGACGCCTTAGACCCCAACGGCAAAGTAGGCCTCTTGTTATGGCCTTACCATAATAGTAAATGTATTTAATTAAGAGAAATGATAAAAATTAAGTATTCTGCTTATATATAACTCTGCAGAAATTTTAATGATGAATTTGAAAAAGGAATAATTAAACGAGATATGAATAAATAGATGTGTAAATATAAACTTAAAAATTCAATGATGATTTGTAAAAAAAAAATTAAGAGAAAAGAATGAATTAATAATGTGTCAATATGGCCATTTAATAGAAGAAATAGAGGAAATTGTGTGTTTTAGAATTGGGATTTGTGCTTAGGCGGGCTGTGCTGTAGTTATTACCAGATGGCTTAGATTTGATTTTAACTGTTTTATAAGAAACGATATAAAGTCAAAATTCAAATTTAATTTCTTGAAAAACTAGTTCTATATTATTTTTTACTCACCTAAGCTAATTTTTTTTTTTTTTTTTTTTTAAGAGTGCTTAACCAAATCCGTGAGATGACATATAACATTTCTCTATAAAATATAGGCAAAAGGCACCGACTCCCCAATCTAAAATTGAAATAGCAGAGAAATAGTGGGCAGTTATCATATTAGTCGGCTGTGCTTGTGGGAAGTTAATGGCAGTTGTGTCGTGCTTTTTGGTGGGAAGTTAATAAGTTGAATATAGTAATGAGGCAGTTTTTTGGAATCTAAATCCTATTTAATGTGGAGCTTAGCAGTAGGAGAAGGGGGACCTTTTTTTTTTTTTTTTTTTTGTAAGGTGGAAAATGGGACTTGAACTTGATGTTTGTAGTTGTACCCTTTTGTTACGAATTAGGATATCTCTAAATCAGGCTATTATGTTACATTTCAGTAAGCATTTCCATTCAAAATTAATGCAATTATTCCATTTCCACAATTTCCTTTGCTAATTTCATTAATGCAAATGATTCCGAACTTTTTCAGTTCAATGTTG
>FXXK01000155.1:897453-908819 GCA_900184695.1 Betula pendula
CAACGAAACGGACGATTTACGTCCGTCCAAGACGGACGTAAATCACTACTCCAAACTAAAAGCTGAAGAGCCACAAATTAAGAAAAATCATTTGGGCCACTCGCAGTTCGTTCCAAGTCTTTAACTAATTTATAATATTTTATGCAAATTATCTTTCAAATTTACAGACACATACATTCATTATATATAGGAAAAAGTATACGGACCTCCTCTAAATACTATCTAATTGATTATATAAATTCAAACTTTCAATTGTGATGATGTTCTTTTAAATTATTAAACAATTGTCAATGTCTCTCTCAATGCCAGTAAAAAGACAAAAATAATTATACAAATTTTTCAATAAGATAAAAATATCTTATGAATTCAAAAAAAAAAAAAATTATTTTTTATAAAATTTTAAACGAAAATATTAGTAATTTAATTTTTTTTTGAATTTGGCCAATTAAATGGTAGTGTTTTTAATTTTTTAATTTTTAGTTTTAGTTTTTTCTAGTCCTTGAGAATTCAAAAATAAATAATAATAATAAATTTTTAATTTTATTTCTTTAAAAATAATTGTTTTAAACTAAAATATTTATTTATTATTATTTTTTTAATTTTGAATTTGGCCAATTGGGTGGTAGTGTTTTTAAAAAAGAACAATTTTTTTCTTCTTCTTGTTTTTGTGTTTTTTATTTTTTACTTTTAATTTTTCTATAATTTATTGATTTTTATTAAGGATATTTTCGTCATTGGAGATATTGAAATAATGTTTGGTAGTTTGAGGGACATTGTCACAATTAAAAGTTTGAGGGATACATTATCCGTTGAATGAATAGTTATGTGATTTTTCCCTTATGAAGGATATTTTTCCCTTAATGGTTCTTTATTATACAAGCTGGGCTACCCGTCCTTTTGGGTGAAAATGAATATCACATTATTCAACATATAATAACAAGCCTGACTAGAAAAACATTTCCTTTATATATATATTGTGATTTTTTAAGTATTTTAAGAGCATGTTTGAAATTGCGTTGAGAAATAAAATTTTTAAAGTAAAAATAGCATTTTAGAAAAGCTTGATTTTAAATTTATCCCAAAAGTGCATTTTGGCCTTTTTTTTGGGGAAAATGCATTTTACCCCCCTTATGTTGTAGCTATTGTATCAATTTGACCTCCATTGTTTAAAAATTTGCAATCCACTCAACTAACTTTTTAATTTTTTCAATTCTTTGTTTTCGTCCGACAGAACCGGTCTTCTTAGACGGTATGTGTGTCACGGTGCGCCCCACGTGGGAATCTTTTGTCACTTTATCCCGCTATTACCCCACGGTTCAGCTAAAACAGAGGAAGATACTAAGCTCATCGGCGTTCACGATCTGAAGCTCCGATTTCCCTGTCTTCCTACGTCGGTGGACAAAAGCTAGAATGTAATCATCACCTTCTTATTTCCGAACTGGCCTCTCGTCTTGCGCAAGAAACATGGCTCTCCACCGTATTTCGATCGCCAGGTGAAATATGTTTTTTCACCGTCCCCCCATTGAAAGATCCCACCTTCGCAAATCCCTACACCTAAGGCCACGGTTAGCAATGGCCAAATATGCGTACCTTGTCTTCCTCCCCAAGCTTGTTCGGTTGTCATCCATCCGGCAACCCTAAAATTGACCTGTGGGTTAAAATAAAAGGCGATTTAACAAAACTTGTTCAGAAGGGGACATGATGGGTCGGCGTGGTGGACTCGCCGGTCTTCAAATTGAGCCTAGATTTTCAGTAGAGCACACTCTCCAGGCCTCGTCGCATTTGTTGAAGATTGAGTCCGGCGGAGTCATGCAGACCCGATCACGACGACCTCCGTCGGGACTCCGGATTCCTCCCAAGCATTCCACAAATGGAAGCAAAAGTCTTCGGAGAGCCACCGGTAATCATTTCCTGGGAGCCTTGAAAACCACTTGCGGAGTGGAATCTCAACGTCAGGGGATTTCTTGCCGTCCGGCAGAAGAATTTGAAGTAACTTGAGGTACGGCTCTGAAGACGTCGTAGCTGAGAGCAAAAGCTCCTTGGGAAACTGGGTCGTTGGGCGTGAATAGGGGATAAATGAAAAAAGATGTCCCACGTGGAGCGCACGTGACACACATTACCGTCTAAGGAAGACGGTTTGCCTGACGAACAAGGCGAATTGAAAAAATTAAAAAGTTAGTTAGGGGTGGATTGCAAATTTTTAAAGTCAAAAATAGCGTTTTAGAAAATGCTTGATTTTTAAGTGTATCCCAAAAGTGCATTTTGGCCCTTTTTTTTTTTTTTTTAAGATAAAAAGTTAAAGAAGTAATTTTGGAGTTCTTTTACCAAACAAACCAATTTTTTAGGTACTAAAAATATTTTTTAAATTTTTTATTCTCTAACACAATTCCAAACATGCTCTAACAGCTACATTAATGATTCATAACAAATCTAAAAAACACAAACGTTGTTGTACGTTGTAATAACGTAAGTGACTATTTCCTCCCTCTTTAAAGCCAGCCCAACAAAACAATCGGGGGGATGTTTTTTTTAGCATTTTAGGTATGTTTTGTATGCATAGCATACGTGGAAATAGCATTATGTTAGCTTCCACCTATTTTTCCCACCACATTTCCGGCAACTTTTTCCCTGATTTCCTGCCTTTCTCTTTCTTTCTAAGAGCATCTCCAACAGAATAGTCAAATGCTCCAAAATAGTCAAATTTGACTATTATTCATCTTTTTTCCCCTCCAGCAGAGTAGGCAAATTGTAGATTTTGATTATAGAATGAACAGTGAATAGGCAGAAGAGCCTATTCACTATTCATACTACAAACAATTTTTTATTGTTTTCTCTCCATCTCTCTCTTTCTTTCACTCTCTCTCTCCACCTCTTTCTTTTACACTGTTTCTAACACAAAATAATATTTAAAGAAAATAGATACTAGAATAGATAATCTGTTAGAGTGTGTATAGAAAAATGAATAGCTAAAATAGATATTTGCACTTTTTTAATAGTTATTTTGGCTATCATTGCTGGAGATGCTCTAACAAATCACCCCCAAAAGAAAAATCTATTAATTGAAAGAAAAAGGTTTGTTAGCAAATTGTGGGAAGGTGAAGATTGATGCCTCCACGGCTGGGTCTCCGAGTCATTTTATTTCTTTTTTTCTCTTCTCCTTCTTTCTTCTAACAGCCTTGGCCTCCTCTTCCACCTTCCTTTCCAGTCAATTATTTTCCTCCTTTAAAAAAAAAAAACCCAAACAATTTGTTAGTATATTCTTTAGGAATTCAAGAATAACTTTAAAAATAATAATAAATAAATAAATAAAGGATAATGGATATGAATTGACATGCCAAGTAATTGGTTCCTAGTTATTTCTTTGCTTAGTTTCATTTTGATAGTTTTGTCTTATACCATTTATTGAAATTGACATGATGATTTTCTTTTATGATGTGTCACCATTTTATTGATACTTAGAAAAAAAAAAAAAAAAAAACAAAAAAAAAAAAGGCCGGCAACAATCTCAATTTGAATGCTTTATCTTTCATCTTGCAAACGAATGCTTTATCTTTCATTTTGCAACCAAAAAAATTGTAAGAAAAAAAAAATCTGAATTTAATGTTTCATTATGTGCATCATTCAGCATAGACTTTGAGTCGAAAAACTATACAATCCTCACAAGCCGATGCGAAGGACCCAAATTTCCGCCACCGGCTTGTTGTAATGCTTTGAAGGACTTTGCTTGCACTTATGCGGATACTATTAATGATATGTCATTTGATTGCGCTACAATCATGTTCAACTACATCAATCTCTATGAGGGTTACCCGCTAGGCTTGCTTGCCAACATTTGTAGCAAAGGAAAGCTTGGTCTTCATTGTACCAATATAGAGGAAGCCACATAGAAGGCTCAAAAGCGTAACCGAGTAAATATAGCTTCTACACAATCCACTTTGCTAATGATCACTACCGGTCTTTGAGCCTTATTATTCCATTGGTTCTGAAGGGTGGATAACCACTATAATTCTATTTTTTGATTTATTCAGCCCCCGTCCTTAAATATAGTTGCCCCTAGTCTGGCTTTTTCCATAGAGTTTTCTCCAACCTGTCCAGGCAAGTGGAACCCATACGGATTCTCTCACACTTACCTACCCGAACTGCTTCCATGTCAAAAAAAAAAAAAAAAATCTATTTCTCATGTCAAAAATTCAATTGAAAATTTATCATTGAGAAAACATGGATTGTGACATGCTCAATCTACTATTGAATTTTTTTTTTTAAAAAAAATAATAATAATAATATTGATCTAAGGGTGAATTAATGTCATGTTAACTAAAAATATTAGAAGAATACTTGGAGAATATTAAATAGTATATCTCTATCCAAAACCCCTCAAACTTCAAGCAGCACAAGAAATTTTTCTTCGCAAATTTTCCGTTCACGGTTGTTGTCTTGATGAGTGAATCTACAATGGTGTTAGTTTGGAAATTGAAGTGATATGGAAGTCATGTACTCTTAACATCATCAAGCTGGGATTTTTTTAGGCAAGCCAAAAACATAATGTAATAATTGAAATTCAAGGGCCGTGGATCTACTGCAGATAAAAAGCATAGGAATGGGGGAAGTCATCGTGATCACAAATCAACAAGATTGTCACCAAAGAAATGGAAATCTAGCCCCCAATTCAAATTCTTGCAATGTCAAAAGATCAGACTCACTTCTATGGAATCTACATTGTGGTGCAAAAACCAGAGTTTTACCAAGTTGCCAACGTCCTCTCATCAATCCCAATGTTTCCAAGCAACTTTTATAGTTTGCGAAATCACAGAAGAAATGAAACAACCAAATTAATCTGCAAATCAGATATTTGACACTTGCCATACCCAATAGAATCTCAGACATCATTGATTTTGAAAAGATCAAAATCAGATAAAGAATCAGCCCTTAATCTGTTTGATGCACCATGTATGGATAAGGTGTGGACATCTGAGACAGTTTATGGCAAGATCTCTAAAGCAAGAAGACCAACTATCTAAAACAAAAGCAACACGCAAAGTTATATTGTTATTCAAATAGCTCTCCAGTTGCTATATCAGAGGTCCAGTACTTGTATACAAGATCAAAAGGACTTATTTTTAATTTTCTTTTTCATTATTTCTTTTTACCTTTTTTAGGTAAGCAATAGCTAAAGCACAATTCAGCTTAACGAAGCTTTATATCAAAACCTGCATATTACATCTTTTATCTTAATTACTAAGAATCATATATTCAAGTCTTCCATCTAGGGCCATTTACTTCTCTCATTTTGGAGAGTATGGCTTTAACCCTAAAGAGTTGGCTCAAGTGGTAAGTCATTTAGTCTTAGTGCGTCATAAAGTATTCATTAGATCTAAGGTTTAACCCCCTTAAGTACAAACAATTCTTTGGGGTCACGCTCGTGGGCAAAAGCCCGAACTTTACCCGACCAGTGTGAAGGGAGTGCTTTGAACGGTATCTCGAAAATCTTGTCAGGGAGAAGCCCCGGATACTGTAGTTATCAAAGAGAGTATGGCTTTTCTATACCACAATTACCACAAAACCAGCTTCAAGGGTTGATCATTGCCTAGAAGTTCCAAATGAAGCCATGTTTTCACTTAAGGAACCTCCGAGACAGTACATTTCACATGATCATACCACGCAAGTCTAAACTAACACTCTTTCCCTACAAGACAGCTAAAGCATCTTCACATGAATATCCCTAAAAGTAAGAATAGCAAACATCTACCTATCTCAGAATCAACCAAAATGAAACAAACAGCTATCAAAATGCCGTCTTTCTTATTCAAGCAATAACAAAATACATTGCAGGAGCAAACAAAGATACATTAACGGAAAACAGAACCATAGTTAAGTACCTTTCATCATGAAGATCTAATAGAGTCAACAAACCCACTACTAAGCAGCCTCTCCACATACTTCCCCAATATATCCACCTCCAGGTTCACTTTCTGTCCAACTTTCTTCGAAGGAATCACCACATTCTGCTGAGTATAAGCCACCAACATGAAATTAAAGCACTCCTCCTCATCAAACACATCCACCACCGTCAAACTAGTCCCATCCACCGCTATAAATCCTTTTGGCACTATATACTTCAACAAATCTCTCCCTGCCTTTACCTTAACCCACAAGGAATCCCCCTCAGGCTCCTTTGCCACTATTTCCCCCGTCCCATCCACATGTCCCTGCACGAAATGCCCACCCATTCGGCTTATGGGCTGCACCGCCCGCTCCAAGTTCACCGCCGAGCCCGTTTCGAGCTCGACCAATGACGTCTTTCGCAGTGTTTCGGGCGACAAACCGACGGTGAATTCAGACAATTGGGTATCGAATTCCGTCACTGTAAGGCACGTCCCGTTGACGGCAATGCTATCGCCGAGGTTTACGCCTTCAAGAACGGTCTTTGCGCCTATTCTCATGTCGAATCCGCCGTGTTCGGCGATACCCAGCTGCTTGATTTCGCCCATTTCTTCGACGATGCCGGTGAAGAGGCAGCAGATATGGGATTTGAAGTGGGTTTTGATATTGGGTTTCTGGATTGGGAGGAAGAGGGTGAGAGTGGAGGGCCTGAAAATGGGGTTGAATTTGAGGTGGGAATTGGGTGAGATAGTGGGGGGAGTGAAAAATAGGGTCTTGGAAAGAGAGGGTTTACGGGTTTTTGAGAAAAAGGTAAGAGAGAAAGAAGAAACTGCCATTTTTCAAAAAATTTCTGTTTGGTTCTCGGGAAACTTCCTTCTCTTGTGCTATCGCCCACACCTATATTTCCATCACGGAGTCAACGTCCACATCATTCCTTGAAATTTCGACGATAGAAAGAGAGAACAGAAAATCTCAGTTTATAAAGTTAAACTTAAAACTGTCAGATAAGAAAACTCTATTGTGGGTTTTGGGATCTCACCAGGCCTATCCTTGGGGTTTTGGGAACTCCTGTTGCTTCTCTCTCAGGCCGTCATTGACAGCTTCTCTCTCAGGCCGTCATTGACAGCAAAGCAAACGACGACGCTTAGACCCCAACGGCAAAGTAGCCTCTTGTTATGGCCTAATAATAGTTAAATGTATTTAATTAGAGAAATGATAAAAATTATTATTCATCTTATATATAACTCTCAGAAATTTAATGATGAATTTGCAAAAGGAATAATTAAGAGATAAGATAAATAGTAATGTGTAATATAAACCTTAAAAATTCAATGATGAATTTGTAAAAAAAAAAATTAAGAGAAAAGATGAATAATAATGTGTAATATGGCTCATTTAATTAGTAAGAAATAGAGGAAATTGTGTGGTTTTAAATTGGGATTTGGCTTAGGCGGCTGTGCTGTAGTTTTTACAATGGCTTAGATTTGATTTTAACTGTTTTATAAGAAAGATATAAAGCAAATTCAAATTTAAATTCTTGAAAAAACTAGTTCTATATTATTTTTTACTACACCTAAGCTAATTTTTTTTTTTTTTTTTTAAGAGTGCTTAAGCCAAATCCGTGAGAATGTATATAACATTTCTCTAGAAAATATAGCAAAGGCACCGAATCCCAATCTAAATTGAAATAGCAGAGGAAATAGTGGGCAGTTATCATATTAGTGGGCTGTGCTTTGTGGGAAGTTAATGGGCAGTTGTGGGTCGTGGCTTTGTGGGAAGTTAATAAGTTAATAAGTTAATGGGCAGTTTTTTGGAATTCTAATCCTATTTAATGTGGGCTTAGCAGTAGGAAAAGGGGGACTTTTTTTTTTTTTTTTTTGTAAGTGGAAAAGGGGGACTTGAAACTTGATGTTTGTAGTTTGTACCCTTTTGTTACGAGATTAGATATCTCTAATCAGCTACTTATGTTACATTTCAGTAACATTTCCATTGCAAAATTAATGCAATTATTCCATTCCACTATTTCCTTTGCTATTTCAATTAATGCAATTATTCCGGAACTTTTTCAGTTCATTTGATCTGGAAAGTAACTGGTTAGCGGCTCAGATTAATTTAAACGGATCTAAGGTGAAAAAATGGTCACGTTATCAAACAAAGAGAAAATGAGAAAACCTTTACTGGTTGTACAATAAATGCTTGGCAGTGACACAAATTGCATATTAAAGAGCTTTTAGAGCATTAGCAGCAGCTTCCCTTAAGCTTTTCTTTAATGTAGGGAACAAAACCATTTTTTAGTTTCCTAGTTAAATGCACTCCATAGCAGCTTCCCTTCATCTTTTCCTACATGAATTAAATACTATTTAAATTAAATGCTAGAAGAAAGAGAGAGGAAAGAGAAATCATTTAAATATTGTTTTAAACAAATGGTAGAGGAGAGAGAAAGTTTTTTATATTTTAATAATGCTAAGGGAACCACTTTTGGTTCCCTAGATGAAGGGAACCAAAAGTGGTTCCCTTCGTGTTTCTATAGTTTAAGGAACACTTAAGGAAGCTGCTGCAGGGACTTTTTTGTGTTTTTTTAACAATTTTTCCTACACTAGGAAAGGGAAGGGAGTTTAAGGAAAGCTGCTGCTAATGCTCTTACGCAATGCTTTTTCTGGTGGTCTTGAAAAAGTACCTGAAGAGGAGTTTTGGGCCAAAGAAGTTGTCAGTCAGGTTCAAAAAGTGATATGGAGGCATTTGATTTAGGTTTTTCTAGGTTTTGGATTTTCAAGGTGGGTTTTCAATATTTTGTGCTTTTGATTAGGTGTCAGTTCAGGGCCTTTGTTATTTTGGAGAAAATTTGGGAGCTTTATGATGATTAAGGCTTGAGTTTGGTGATTTTGAGCAGACATCCCTTACCATTCATACGGACCCTAAGAAAGAAAAAACTTGTTTTGCGGTGTTTTTAATATGAAAAATGAGCCGCAAACTAGCTACTCTCCAATTCAAATAAATTGGAAAGGATCCAGATTCATAAGTTAAGCATCGAATTCCAACCTCGCTCTCTTAGAAATGTTGGCCAATAAAAAAGTTAGGTGCTTCAAGAAACAACAATGCTCATTCGTCTAGTGTAGTGATGATTTTGGACAATGAAATCGACTACTCGTATTGAAACAGCACAAGTTTGCCATGCATATGTCAGTAACAAATCCAAAACCGTAATATGCCCACGTTTGGGTTTGGTGGTAAGATTTTAAGAAGTATTTTAAAAAAAGTTTTGAAAAAAGGAAAAGTTTAGAGAATTGATTTAATAGGGACTATATTTGAGAAAAGCTGAAAATTAGTTTAGTAAAATTTTAGAACTGTTTTCAATAATAAAAAATTGAGAAATATTTTTATAAAATAAAAAAAATTCAAAAATTATAGAACCAAAATGGTAGGGCCGCCATGTGGTGGCGCTCCAACAGCCTTGGACCTCGGCGATGGCTGCCAAAACTAACTAGCACCCACCACATTGCTGCTAGATGTAGGGGTAGCAAAACGGGTTGGCGAGTTGGGTTCGGGTTGACCCGCCAACCCGTTAACCCTAAACCCGGACACGACCCCACCCGTCAACTAGTTGACGGGTCGTGTCGTCGGGTTGAACTTATTCAACCCGACCCAACAGACCCGGACTCGAAATGGAAATGAGGAAAATGAAATCACAAATCAGTGAAAGGGTTTAAGGGAATCACTCAGAATCTCAGATCAGGAGAATGATAGAATCGGAGATCATGGAACTGGAAGCTGGCATCATCACGGCGAGACCGAGAGAGAGGGAGAGCTGGAGAGGGAGATATCAGATACTACCGTTCCGGTGACGATCGATGACGACGACTCGTCGTGGGCTAGATCGAGAGAGAGGGAGAGGAGATACCGCCGGTGTTAGGGACGATTGATTACGGCGACTCGCTGTGGGCCAGACCGAGAGAGAGGGAGAGGAGCGCGGGCGCCGACGGTGACGACGACTCGCCGTAGGCCAGACTGAGAGAGATGGAGAGGGAGAAGGACGATCGACAGAGTAGGAGACAATGAGAGAAAGAGAGGGAGATTGAGAGAGAGAGCTGAGAGTTGAAGGGGGGGCTACGGGTTAACGAGAAGGATCTGAGATTCTGACTACTAAGGAAGTCTTTTAGCCGTTTTTTTTTTTTAAACGGGTCACCTGGTCACCCGCTGGGTTGACCCGTCTGACCCGTTAATAAACGGTCATAAACGGGTTGACCCATTTGACCTAGTAACCTGTTAAGCTAAACTCAAACTCGATTTTTTCGTGTGGGATTCGCGGGTTGTGTCAAAAATTGCCACCCCTAGCTAGATGTGTGATAGCCGACTAGCTGGTAGCCAAACACTAGCCACTGTGGCTTGACTACTACGTGATAACCACCACCCAGTACTACCTTTCTTTTTCTTTTTTTTCTTAATTTTAACTTCTTTTTTTTTAAAAAAATATTGTCTTATTTTTTCCAATGATCTGAGTTTTAAGAAGAGTTTCATAATTTGTTTTTAAAAATGTTAGTTGTGAAGATAACATCTAAAATCCAATTGGTTAACCAATTTTAAGAAGAGTAATCAGTATTTAAGTAGACACAGTTTTACAACATTTTACCTACTACCTAAGTATTTGATTCTCAAATTCACCAAATTACATTAACAATTCCACAAGGTCCATAACAGACCGAGGGATTGGGTTAAAATGTTATAAAAGAGGGTTTGGGGAATAAATCCATTTGTTTCAGGGCCGGAACAAGCTTAGGATATTGTCTGCAACTTGTTTCAGAAGCCCACACTCGAACCGAAATTCAGCCTCAAAAGTCAAAACCAAACCCAAAACTAAACCCAAGTGAAGCGGGCCGAACATTCAACACTGCGTCTGCATGGGTTTTTGGAAAACCCAAAACAAAAAACAAATATCGTGGGCGTTTCTGAAAATTCAAAACTCACAACCGCAATACGCAAGGAAACATGGATGAACTCAATTTTTTCAAGTTCACACACCCTTAGGCCTTAGCTTTACTTAAGACTAGTAAAAATGAGGCTTGTTTAAAAGGACAAAGACTGAGATTAATTAAAAAAAAAAAAAAGACCAGATATCACTGTTGTACTCACAAAAATAATAATACTAAAAATCATACTTTAATTTTATTATAATTTCATCATATTTACGTGACAGTAAAAAATATAATGTTTTGACATATTTCCATGTCTCATGTACAAGTCCACCAAAATAATATCTCGCAAATGTCTTAATACTATTATAAGAGTAATTATATATATTACCCTTTATGTCTACCTTATGTCAACTAAAAGTGATGTGACTTTTAAAATTACTATTGAATTTACTATCAATGATTTTTGACTTTTGATCTAATGATGATTTTAAAAGTTATGTCACTTTTGATTGACACAAGGTAAACATGGAGGATGACTTGTATCATTACTCCTATTATAATTATATTGGCACGCAT
>FXXK01000155.1:909251-927624 GCA_900184695.1 Betula pendula
ACGCAAAAGTTAATAATACTTTTTTTATTATAAGAATAAAAAAAAGTAATAAAAAAACGGTTAATAACAGAATTACACTATTATGATATCATAATAAAAACTCTTATAATTAAATATTGACTCTAAAATTTAACAGTGCCTTTAAATATTATGCGGGTTAACTCTGAAAAAAAAAAAAAAAAACAACAACAACAAAATTGTTGAACACTTGTAGAGTTGACACGTTATGACAAATAAGAATAACGATATACGGACAGCATCTAGTGCAACAAATATTCATCCTCATGTCTTAAAAAAAGTAACTCATTTACTCACAAAAAAAAAAGGTAACTCATGAATAAAATATTAAAAAGATACAGCACCCATTGTTGTCAATACGTATGGTGGGCGTGATACGACCGATCATGATGGAACAAATTAAGTTTATAATATTTCAATTTTTTTTTATTATTATTCTCTCTAGCTAAAAGTCCAGAGTTCTCAAATCAACACCCCTCCATATATTATGAAGGAACTAGTCATAATTATACATTTTCAAACCAAGACCATAAAATCAAATTCTATATTTGCAACAAAACCTAGTTGCATATGAATTTGTTGTTAAGACAAAGTTTTCCTTCAAATTAAGTTTAAAGAAATTTTTCAAATTTAGTCTATTAAATTAAATTGACATTTATTCTTAGAACACATAATTATCCCATGCATTTTCAAAAAAGGAAAATGATGAATTCAAAACTCTTGATCCCAAGAATTATAATTATGCAGGAAGGGTATAAATTTGGAAGAAATAGGCAAGCTTGGGGGAGGCTATAACCCAATGCTGCAGACCTCCCTGCCTGAGAAATTAAGGGCTACAATCCAGATGAGGAAACAACAGATTCTTCTCATCGGATTTATTATGGAGAAAGATGTGTGAAAAGAGTTTGGGACAGAGTAATATAGAGCTGAACCCTCCTTTCTGGGTCTTTCAAAATGATAATGCTCAAATGTGCATTCTAATTTAATACAAAATATCTCTCCCTCCACTAATATTTGCAATTCCTTCTCTACTTCCTTCACTATATTTTGATATATGTTTTAACTACAGATTTAATCCTAATTGTAGCAGCATCTTAGAAAAACTAAATCTTTACACTTCAAGAATTGGGATTTGATACACTTTTATCCTCCGAAGGCTTCAGCTTCTCTTTGGCCAACTCCAGCTCTTTTTGTAAGAAAAGAACCAGGCTGGCCTTGGACTTGAGCTCACTCTTGAGATCTCTGATAGTTACTGTTTGGGATTCCAGTTTCCCCTTCAGATCTTGGATAATTTTTTCTTTGGATTCCAGTTGCACCTTTAGATCTCCGATAGTTACTGTTTGGGATTCCAATTCCCGCATGGCCGCTTCCTTTTGTTGGCACTGTACATTATAAAGAGCAACAACATCCAATGCGGTTTGCAAAACAAAGTAGGACATCACTAAGCAGCGACAGCAAAAAAGGGCAAAAATAGACAATGAAAATTTAGATAGTGATTAGAGTTACATACCTCAACAAATTCATTACGGATGTATTTGGCCAAATCATTGGCCGATTTGCTAACTTTTCCTTCCAGGTAGTCTCCGGGAATGTGCTTGTTGAGTTCGGGAATTACATCCGATTCTCGTTGATTACCCATAACCTCTTTCCCTTTCGTGTGTTTTTCAAATTCCAAGAAAAAAGTTATGGAGGTCATCAACCCCTAGGAAACAAAGAAAAACAACAGTAAGACAAAGGAAAACAACAGTAAGACAAATGAAAATAAAACAACAACCTTGTACAGTAAAACATACCTCTACCACACTTTTGGGCAATTGTTCTTCAATCACAAAGGCAGAATCTTGTACTTTTTTCTTCACCTTGGAAATGTATAGCTTGAGAGAAGAAATTGCAAGATTAACAATATGGGCTTCAATGTAAATTGGAGGGGGTGGGTCTTCATCATCCACAATGATAACTGTACGGATTTCAGAATCATTAGGATCCTCATCATGTTCCGGCGCCGCATGCAGATCCTCATCATGTTCCTGTTCCAGCAAAGCCCTAGGGACACTCTTAAGAGGATGCGGATTAAAAACAACAATCTCACGGGGAGGCACGGTCGATTGCTAGCCCTGATGCGGATCTGCAACCTAATGCACATCCTCAACTGCATTCACAGGAGAAAACGTGGTCAATTCCTGGCACTCATGCGGATCAGCCTCATAAACAACAATGGCAAGCTCATGCTGAATGCCTATGCCCCCTGTGCCTATGCCCGTGCCCGACCCTGCCTTGCTCATTTCCTCCATTGGCCAACATGTGCCTAACTATAGCTCTCTCATGTTTTGGCACCTCATGTGGGTCCTCATCATGTTCCTGTTCTAGCAAGGCCTCAGGAGCACTCGTAAGGGGATGCTGTGACGCCCTGCCTTTTTATTATAAGGCGTAAGTGGAAATCTCTCATTTCGTACGTGACGTTACGACATTAGAGATAAGATCTCGTAGCGGAATATATTTTTTTGTACAATACAATAGGTATAATCCTCACATAACACATTTGAGCTGACTGAATATACCTCAATTTAAATAAATATTAACATTGGCAGGGCCTCAGGGCACTCGTAAGGGGATGCTGTGACGCCCCGCCTTTTTATTATAAGGCGTAAGTGGAAATCTCTCATTTCGCACGTGACGTTACGACATCAGAGATAAGATCTCGCAGTGGAATATATTTTTTTGCTACAATAAGTATAACCCTCACATAACACATTTGAGCTGACTGGATATACCTCAATTGAAATAAATATTAACATTGGCAAGGCCTCAGGGGCACTCGAAAAGGGATGCTGTGATGCCCCACCTTTTTATTATAAGACGTAAGTGGAAATTTCTCATTTCGCACGTGACGTTACGACATTAGAAATAAGATCTCGCAGCGGAATATATTTTTTTGTACAATACAATAGGTATAACCCTCACATAACACATTGGAGCTAACTGAATATACCTCAATTTAAATAAATATTAACATTGGCAGGGCCTCAGGGGCACTCGTAAGGGGATGCAGATTAAAAACAACAATCTCACGGGGAGGCACGGTCGATTGCTGGCCCTGATGCGGATCTGCAACCTGATGCAAACCCTCAGCAGCACTCTCAAGATGCGAATTAGGATTCTGATGCAAACCCTCTGCAGCACTGTCAAGATGCGGATCAGGATGTGGATTAGGATCTAGATCTATATTCTGATGCAAACCCTCAGCAGCACTCTCGAGATGCGGATCAGGATGCAGATCTGCATTCTGATGCAAACCCTTAACACTCCCAAGGGGAAGGATAGTCGATTCCTAGCGCTCATCCAGATCAGCCTCCAAAGCAATGGGAACCTCATTCTCAATGTATCCCTCCTGGAACTTTTGCCCCCTGTGCCTGGGCCTGCCCCTGCCCCTGCCTCGGTCTCCTTCTCTTCCCTCATTCTCAGCCCCACCATCAGCCTCCTGATGCAGACCCTCAACTTGATGATTGGTAAGTTGAAGTCTGTCTCTTGCTCTGTCCCTCGCTGGCTCCATAGGGTCTAGATTAATTGTTAGTACCTTGGTCGATGAAGAGTTGTAGACAATTATCATACGGCAGCTAAACTGTTTCATATGAAAAAAATAATAATAAATAAAAATGAAATTCTAAACAGAAATTAAAAATATAAACAGCATTAAAATATGAACATACATCCAAAGTATGTGTTGGTATTTCCTGAGGGAATATATTCTGGTTAGCCTCGAGTACTTCCACCCTCCAAGTAATGGGACGTCCTCCTTGTTTGTGCTTGTAGTAAGTAGCAACACCGTACTCTTCTCCATTATCATTCCTCAAATGTGATTTGTTTCTTCTCTTCTCCCAAGAGGCAGATTCTGCCAGTATTTCTCGTGAGAAGAAATATAGTCGATCACATGGACTAATGATTGGATATTGTCCTAAAATATAGGGTATATCGAAATTGAAGCATTCAAGTGTATCTAAATTTCGAAAATACATTGCTGAGGCACCCGGAAATATCCCCACACAAATTTTCCTAGCTAGATACACCCTAACAAGATCCTCATTGCAAGGTTGAAAAATAGAATGAAGACCCGGTACATTCTCCATTGTAGTTTGAAAAAAGGATATCTAGTGTTGGGAGAAAAAGAGAAAGGGAAAAGCTAAAGATCTAAATCCAGCGTTGGGAAAAAAAAGCTGCAATGCTGCATCAAAAGTATACCAAATTATAATTAGACAAGGCCTTCGGAAACTTAATAAACAAGAGAATCGTTAGTGAATGCAATATATGAATAACACTAAATGCTTAATATATGTATTACACTATTACTGACGTTGAACCATGCATAACAACATAGCACGCACGAATTTTATTTTCATCATGTAAATGGTAGGGTTTATATCTATAATTATACCACCAAGTCACATACATGATTTGATCCAACACTTCAACCGCTAAAGAACAACAATTTAACACAACATGAAAACATAACTAGTTTATTAAAGTCAGCAATTGTAGAAGCAAACTGCAATTCCAACCAAAATTTAGCACAAACCATTACTCCAAAAAGAAAAGTTTGCCCTTTGACATGCATAGTTTATTAAAGTCAGCAATTGTAGAAGCAAACTGCAATTCCAACCAAAATTTAGCATAAACCATTACTCCAAAAAGAAAAGTGCAGAGAGTGCTCAAAAGACAGGCAGTAAATTTTCAATTATGCTTGTACAAAAACGCTCAATAAAAATGCCCTTTTGTCAAGGAAAGACTGACCCAGGAAAAGAAATGAAATAAAATTGTATCTCTTTTAAATCATGTTGTTTCACTCTTAGGCCCCGTTTGTTTCGATGTAAAATGATTTCCAAAAATCATTTTTCGTGTTTTCTGGTGTTTGGTGGGGCGTAAAATAATAGTCAACGGAAATCATTTTCAGTTTGACCGAAAAATCTTCTTTAATTTCCGTAAAATGGTTTCCCCTTTTTAAAACCGTAAACCATTTTCCGAGTTTAAGCGTCACATTCTCAAATTGGTAGACCACGGCTAAAACACCACCAGACCCCGCCGGAACCAACCCGAAAATTTTCGGAACCCGCCCGGAATATTTTTTGGGACTTGTCCGGGACATTTTCGGACCCGCTCGGGACATTTTCGGGACCTGCCGGGGACCCACTCGGGACATTTTCGGAACCTTCCCGGGACCCGCCTGCGACATTTTCGGGACCTGCCCGGGACCCATCCGGGACATTTTCAGGACCTGCTCGGGACATTTTCGGGACCTCCCCAGAATCCGCCCGGGACATTTTCGGGACTTGCTCGGGACATTTTCGGGACCTCCCTGGGACCCGCCCGAGACATTTTCGGGACCTCCCGGGACCTACCCGGGACATTTTCGGGACCCGCTCGGGACATTTTCGGGACCTCCTCGGGACCCGTCCAGGACATTTTCGGGACTTGCCCGTGACATTTTCGGGACCGCCCGGACATTTTCGGGACCTCTCCGGGACCCGCCCGAGACATTTTCGGGACTTGCCCGGGACATTTTCGGGACCTCCCCGGGACCCGCCCGAGACATTTTCGGGATATGCCCGGGACATTTTCGGGACCTGCCCGGGACATTTTCGAGACCCGCCCGAGACATTTTCGGGACCTCCCCGGAACCTGCCAGGGACATTTTCGGGACTTGTCCGGGACATTTTTGGGACCTCCCCGGGACATTTTTGGAACCTGCCCGGGACATTTTCGGGACCCGCCGAGACATTTCGGGACCTGCCCGGGACATTTTTGGGACCCGCACGGGACATTTTCGGGACCTGCCCGGGACATTTATATTAATTTTTTTAAATTGTGATAAAAAATAATTTTTTTTTGGTTAATATGATTGGTTGAAAATATAAAAAAATATTTGCGATTTTCCGTGCGCGCCAAACACCGGAAAATATTTTCGGCGAAAATCATTTTCCTGAAAATCAATTTTCCGGAAACCATTTTCCGACGAAAATCATTTTACGTCAAAACAAACGGGGCCTTAATATGATCCAAACTCGTGATCAAGCTAAACAGTCTTATTGAACTCAACCAAGCATATATCTTATTTTCTTCTTCTTTTTCATATACTTTTAGAGAATTTAGAAGCTCATTTTCTCTAGTACCCTGCCATAATCTAAGTAACCATAGAAACAATTTCCTATACTGCGATACACTGGTATGTCAGGGATAATCAAATCGTTCACTGTCAATTACTAGATTTCTAACTTGACCAAAATGAGGAAAGAACAAAACTAATAAGCCAAGGAAAACAAACACAGAAGCTTAAACCCTGAAAAACTCTAATATAGTACACGACCCATAAGGGATGCAATATCAGATTAAAAAAATACAAGCGATAAGAACAAGTTAGACCTCAGATTCACCCACAGAGTATAGTATCAACAAAAACGAAAAACCCTAAAACGCTCAAAAACCAGCAAAAACAGGCTAGAAAGCAATAGATCCATTAGCAGCATAGGAATCAGAAAGCCTAGAAAGAGAGAAGTACCTCGAATCAAAAGGCAATCGACCAGCTAAAGGAGACAAAGGCGAAGCTAGGGTTTTAGCTCTCTCTCTCTCTCGGACTCGAACTCTAATAGTCGTCGCTTTCTCTGGCTCTAAGTTTTTTCCTCGTAGCGAGCTTATTGTGTTGAGGCCCAATAACGAGCTTATTTTACTGGACACATGCTTCTTTCAAATTGAAATTAGAGAATTTCCTCCGACCATATAAATTTGTCTTATATCTTTTAGTAGGTAAGAAGTAAATAATTTTTTTAATAGAATTATTATATATTTTAGTAGGCAAGAAGTACTTAATTTTTTCAATAGAATTATTAATAATTTTTTTTTTTTACATGTTGAATAAATACGTGACAGCTTAATGTTTGGATGAAATTTATGTTTTATTTATTTCTTTACGGGAAGGAAGGATGGTTGACAGAGATCAAAGGATTTAGATCACGTGGATAAAACTAACACTGTTTTTATGAGGCGGGGCCAAAGCATTAACGATGACTCAAATTTAATTTTAATATGGATTAAGTCTAATTTTTATGAGGAATATATAAATATTTTAATCATATATAAATATTTTTAACTGTATATATTCAAAATCAAGGAGGGGGAATGGGGCAATGGCCCTTAGCCCCTCTCTAGTTCTGGGTTATAGCTATAATTTGGATAATTCATTTTAAATTAACAATCTATAATGGAATGGCACATATATAGGAGAAAGAAATGAAGAGTGTTTTGCATGTCACCTATTATCTCTCTTTCTTATGTGTTGTCACTTTTTGAGCTATTTATTAAAGATGAAGATTGGTTCACTATGTACGTGCAATATCCTAGGGATTGCACTCCATCTCGATTTCAAGATTGAATCACGATAAATGCTATCACTAATAATGTAACATGAGGTGGGTTTTAGAGTTCAAGTTAGATTTGAAAAAGTATAGAAATATTCATAAAAATAACTTTTCATTTGGGGTTTACTCTTCAAGTACTGGACCTTTTTTTTTTTTTTTTTTTTTTCAGTCTGCGGGGCTAGATAGATTTAGCTAGCATTTGTATTTTGAAAACCAAGTCGTCAAGTCAACCTTAGTGATAAATTCCAATTTCAAAGGTTATTGAAGCTTTATCTGATTCTGGGAACCAAGATTGGCAGGGTTCTTTTATCTGAAAAAAATAAAATAAAATAAAAAAAATCATGATCTTGTTCTTTCTTTATTCTGATTCCACTATTGTGAAGCTTAGGGATATGTTAATTAGAAATACATTTTCATTGACGTTCTTTTATCAATAAATAGATCCATGCATGCATGTCGGCATGTCATTCCTAAAACAAAACAAAACATTAAAAAAAAAAAGGAAGAGAGAGAGAGAAGAAAAGCCATCTTGTGCTTTCTTCCTCCTCATCAAGTCTAGATTGATTGGATATTATATTTTTCACTTTTTTATTTTTGCTTTTGCTTTTGGATTGTTGCTTGGACAGATATTGATAGGTCCCAGCACATGCAGTCTATGCAGATGCTATATATTTGGCAGCCACAGTGTTAGTATGTATACAGAACACATTTGATAACTTGGAAACCGGAAATACCAAGAGATGTGCCACTAAGCTCATAGCTAAAATTATATACGTAAGCCAAAATAATAATGGTAACTTAATAAGAAAAAACAAAAACACACACATGCATACACAAAATAATGTGAAAAGAAGTTGGAAAATATCATATTGGGTGTTTTTGTTCATTTGTGATGATTTTCAAACTAGTTGTACGTACCATCATCATCCCCATTCGCTATATATAATAATAAGTCTAGTCTAGAACAATTTTACACACACACACACACATATATATATATATATATACCTGAGTATTCTAAGAGCATATTTAGGATTGCGTTGAAAATTAGAATTTTTAAAGCCAAAATGAGCGTTTTAGAAAAAGCTTCATTTTCAGTTTATTCCAAAAGTGCATTTTGGCCTTTTTTTTTTTTTTTTTTTTGATAAAAAGTCAAAAAAATAATTTTAGAGTTATTTTACCAAACAGACCAACTTTTTAGGAGCATTCTTATCCGACTTTTTATTATAGGGATTTCCCTACTTTAAAGAACCAAAATAGATTTTGAACCATTTTATTACTCTTATTCGGCTCCCTACTTTGAGGAAAAAAATAAGGAGCGTGAAATGGCTCCCTACTAGTAAGAAACTATTTCACTCTCTACTCTTATTTTTTATAGTAAACTATTAATTTCTCTCTCCAACTTTTTTATTTTTTCAATTTTATTTATTTGAGAAAGAATAAAAAAATTCTTAAAATATTAAAAGTCAAAATGGATCCTTAGTTTAGAGAGCTGGATGTAGATGTTTAGAAAAAGTGGCTCTCTAAAGTAGAAAAAATTGATTTTATTCTTTATTTTGAGAATAAAAATAAGGAGCCGGATGACAATGCTCTAAAAAATATTTTTTAAACTTTTTAACGCAATCTTAAATAGGCTCTAACAACTACATTAATGATTCATAACAAACTAAAAAGACACAAACGTTGTTTTCATTGCATGTAATAATGTAGGTGACTGATTCCTCTTTCTTTAGAGCTAGCCCAACAAAACAATCAAGGGATGTATTTTTTAGCATTTCACGTATGATGTGTATGCATACCATACGTAGAAATAGCATTTTGTTAACCTACACCTTTCTTCCCACCACATTTCCGGCAACTTTTTCCTATATCTCCTCCCTTTCCCTCTCTTTCTAAAAATCACCCCCAAAAGAAAAATCTATTAATTGGAAGAAAAAGGTCTGTCAGCGAATTGTGGAAAGGCGAAGATTGACGCCTCCACGGCCGGGTCTCCAAAAGATGGCTTCTTTGAGTCATTTTCTTTATTTGTTTCTCTTCTCCTTTTTTTTTAACAACCTTGGCCTCCTCTTTCACCCTCCTTTCAAGTAAATTCTTTTCCCTTTTTTAGAAAAATAAAATTAAAAAAAAAAGTTCCAAACAGTTTGTTGACATATTCTGTATGAATTCAAGAATAACATTAATTGGACTTTTTTTTTTCTCATTTACTGTTGTAGATGAAATATTGGGGACTTCAAACTCATGTGGATCCACTGGCCGTGCCCTCCTTAGAGCATTTTTATCCGGCTCCCTACTATAAGGATATCTTTATAGTATGGAGCAAAAATGAATTTTTGATCATTTTATTGCTCACATCCGGCTCCCTACTTGGAAGAAAAAAGTAGGGAGCATAAAATGGCTCCCTACTAATAGGGAGTCATTTCACTCTCTACTCTTCTTTTTTATAATAAAATATTAGTTTTAGAAACTATAATAAAATATTAGTTTCTCCTTATTAGTAGGTAGCTTCTAAAACCATAATTGAATTAAAATCTAATAAAGATTAATCTCAAATCTAATGCTACCTTAGAGCATGTGAAAATGAGTGTTAAAAAGTGAGAGTGTGTGTAGCATTACTCAAAAAATAGGTCCAAGATCTCATGTAATAATGATGTCTTATTGAGTAAGACAGTCTCATTGCACGAAATTTAAATCATTTACTCATGAGATTTAAATCTGAACATATGTGTGCTAATTGTTGTCAATATGGCTTTCTTTTCTTGGGCTTCTCATTGATAAATGTATCACATTGAAGGTTAATATGTGAAATTGGTAATGGTCATAATGACATTAGTAATATTATTGAATAATTTAGACGTAATTTTTTTATTATTATTAATTTCTCTTTGTTTTCCTCCTATAGAGTTTTTAGGCTGCATTTAATTTGCTTTGACATAAAACGTTTTCTAATTTAAAACATTTCCACTTGAAAATATTTTTTTGGAAAACTTAATAATTTTCAGGTGTTTGGCTATTACCCTATAAATATCTTCATGAAAACATATTCTGTTGTTTGATTTGCATTGAAAATAGTTTTTAGGAAAATATTTTTCGGTCGCGGGGGTGGTTCTAGCTAGTAGGAGTCGGTGCTATAAAAAAATTGAGGACAAAAAATCTTCTCTTGTCGGTTCATCAGGAGGGAAGGTCTTAGAGAGAACAATTGAGGACAAAAAAAAAAATAAATAAATAAAATTATGCCTTAAAAAATTATAAACCATTTTATGAAAAAATAATCGGTTGTTTTACGGTTGACTAGCTTTTTTAAGCGCAACCAAACCAAAAAATGCTATAAATATTTACAAAAAATGTCTTACAACAAAAACAAATGGAACATTATTATTTTTATAGTAATATTACTTTTCACACATATTTATTACATTCATATCACATTGGTTGATATGACAAGTTTAAAGTGACTTTGCTTTTTTAAAATTAATTGACATGAGAATCCACTTAAATTAACACGTAAATGTCATGAATATAATGTAAAAAATAATATTATTCTTATTCATATATAATTCATCTTGTCATTGATGAAGAGGGGAAAGAGGACATGGACATATAGTTGTTTTTGACTTAATTTATGATTTGCATCTATTTAATTGTACATGAAATCTAAATCTTAACGCATTGTAAAAAATATTTGAAATATAGATATAGATTCAATCATTCTAGATACTTTTGTTAAGTTAAAAAAAGAAAAAAAATAATAATGGATATGTTTTGTCCCTGAAAAATGATCAAAATTTCACATGCCAAGTAAGAGTGGTGATTGGCATCAGCCCAGGCTGATGCTACAGTGCATCAGCCTGGGCTAAATCAGAGGAGAAAAAAAAAAAAAATACACTGTTCACATGGCCCATGAACAGTAAAATTACTGTTCATGTGCCTGGGCTGATGCACTGTAGCATCAGCCCAGGCTGTGTTTTATCTTTACTCGCCAAGTAATTGGTTCCTAGTTATTTCTTTGCTTAGTTTCATCTTGATAGTTTTGTCTTATACCATTTATTGAATTGACAAAATCGATTGTCTTATACCCGCAACAATCTCAATTTGAATGCTTTACCTTTCATCTTGCAAACGAATGCTTTATCTTTCATTTTGCAACCAAAAAAATTGAAAGAAAGCAAATGAATTTCATGTTTCACTATGTGCAGCATGCAACATAGACTTTGAGTTGAAAAACTATATAATCTTCACAAGCCGATGGGAAGGACCCAAATTCCCGCAACTGGCTTGTTGTAATGCTTTGAAGGACTTTGCTTGCACTTATGCGGATGCTATTAATGACATGTCAGCTAATTGCGCTACAATCATGTTCAACTAAATCAACCTTCATGGGATTTACCCGCCAGGCTAGCTTGCCAACATGTGTAGCGAAGGAAAGTTTGGTTTTAATTGTACCAATATAGAGGAAGCCACAAAAAAGGCTCAGTAGAGTAACAGAGTGAATTTAGCTGCTACACATTCCATTTTGCTAATGATCATTGCTGGTCCCTTTAGTCTTATTATTCCATTGGTTTTGAAGGATGGATAACCACTCAACTTCTATTTTTTGATTTATTCAACCCTCGTCCTTAAATATAGTTGCTTCTAGTCGGGCTCTCCAGTAGAGTTTTCTCCAACTTGTTCGGGCAAATGGGACCCATACGGATCCTCTCACACTTGACCTACCCGAATTGCTTCCATGCAAAAAAAAAAAAAATCTATTTCTCATGTCAAAAATTCAGCTAAGGATTTACAGAAAACATAGATTGTGACATGCTCAATCTACCATTGATTTTTTTTTTTTTTAAAAAAAAAATATATATATATATAATATATAATACTACTATATATATATATATATATATATATATATATATTTATATATATATATATCTAAGGGTGAATTAAGCAAGTCATGTCAACTAAAAAATATTAAAAGAATACTGGGAGAATACTAAATAACATATCTCTATCTAAAACCCCTCAAACTTCAAGCAGCACAACAAGAAATTTTTCTTCGCAAATTTTCCGTTCATGTTGTTGTCTTAATGAGTGAATTTACAACGATTTTAGTTTGGAAATTGAAGTGATATGGAAATCATGTACTCTTAACATCATCAGGCTGGGATTTTTATGCAAGCAAATAACATAATGTAAGAATGGAAATTCGAGGGCCGTGGATCTACCGCAGATAAAAAAGCATAGGAATGGGGGAAGTCATCGTGATCACAAATCAGCATGATTGTCACCAAAGAAATGGAAATCTAGCCCCCAATTCAGATTCTTGCAATGTCAAAAGATCAGACTCACCTCTATAGAATCCACATTGTGGTGCAAAAACCAGAGTTTTACCCAGTTGCCAACGTCCTCTCATCACTCCCAATGTTTCCAAGCAACTTTTATAGCTTGCGAAATCAAAGAAAATATGAAACAACCAAATTAATCTGCAAATCAGATAATTGACATTTGTCAAACCCAATAGAATCTCAGACATTATTGATTTTGATAAGATCAAAATCAGACCAAGAATCGGCCCTTAATCTGTTTGATGCACCATGTATGGATAAGGTGTGGACATCTGAGACAGAGTTTATGGCAAGATCTCTAAAGCCAGAAGACCAACTATCTAAAACAAAAGCAACACTCAAAAGGCTATGTATTGACATTGACCCCTTGTGACCCCCTTAATTAAGCTAATGCATCATTTTAAAACACTTTAATAAAACGAGATAGACCTCTAGTTAGACGGCTTTGTGGTCAGCATAATATATTCTTTTCATTAGAAAAGGACAAGTAGAAGCAGTTAATTAGCTTGCATGAAAACATTTTATATATTGGTGAAATCATGTAATCACCATTTAGGTTGAGAGTTATGCTACTTTTTACACTTATTTCACATTAGTTAAAGTTGCGTGTTTTAAGTGGCTAACATGAAAAGTTAAGTTAATATGAAATGAGCATGAAGAGTAACATTACTCTTTAGGTTAGATTAGTTTCAAAAGTCTCATGCCCTACATATTAAAGGTCAAACTTAGCACAAACTTGGCTACAAGATGATTTCCTCTTCAATCGGGATAAAATTTTCTTCTAAACTGAATCTGAAGAAATTTTTTTTCTCTCAAATTGGATTGAATGAATTTTCTCCAACCTAATCATGTGTTAGTTTAATAAATTGGATTCAAAGAATTTCTTCTAATCGAGTTTGGAGGGAGGAAAGACGGAATCGTTACTTGCCCTTAGAGGGTACCTATAGGGAGATTACTAGAGACTCAACCATCTGGTTCAAATGTTGTACTGGAAGCATTGGGTACGGTTAATTAGCAATTAATCATTTGATTATAGAGGCTGAAAGCATAGTTTGACGCAACTTCATGCAAACATTTGATTATAGAGGCTGAAAGCATTAGTTTGTCTTTTCATTGTCAAATAATCATGATCGCAGTATTAAATATTGCTAATTTGATAAGGATTACCGTAATCGAATCTTGAGATTTTGCCCGCAAGGTATATTGGTAAAAGAAATCCTCCATGTTAATCCAACTGCAAAACGGCTTCCTATGGACCAATAGCAACGGGACATTTATACATTACTTTGACAATTCTATGGCCGTTGGCCCATTAGATCTTTAAATGCATATGTTAGAATATTAATTAAATTCACATTTTCTTATATCATTAAGGTTTTGAGATAATTTGTGACTTAACATGGTACATCTTAAGTTCTAACCATGACTCATAGTTTATATTCATTTTAGTTAAATATTAATTCCATCATTTGATAAAGGGAGTTTGAGTCACTCGTAAAGTGAGTGTTAAAATATTAATTAAAAAGTAATGCTAGATCTACAATTGGTCAATATTTTACAACTTGTTAATACGTGTCAGTATGTGACTGACTTCACAATTTTTTATTATCTTTAACTTCTGAGATAATTGATGATTTAACTATTTAACTCTTTTTTCAACTCATTTAAACATTGAACCAAAATTTTAGCAATTTTAGGGTCTGTAAATCTCCTACCCAAAAAAATAAAGGGAGGAAAAAAAATATCAAATTTAATCCCTATGTTTTCTTGCGATTTCAATTTAATTATTAGGTTTTCAATTTTGATAATTAGGTCCTCAAATTTTTTTTATTTTTTTATTATTTATTATTTATTATTTTTATTTTTATTTTTATTTCACATAGGTCCCTCCATCAACCCATTATCTAATTAATTAACAATATGTTATTTCATACCAATCAATTAATACCACACGACTCTTGTTTAACCTATCATGTGCCACCTACTCATTTACTTTATATTACAAATATGCCTTAAATAAAGAAATTGTTTTTAATTTTTTTTTTCCTTTTAAATTTGGGAAATGTTTATAATTTAAAGTAATTATGCCACGTGGCATATATAAATGAGAGTCACATGGCATAATTGTTTGATCTGACATATCATATATACCATTTATTAAAGAGTAATGCTACAATTTTAATTTTTTTGTCCAACTCCATCCAACTTTGCATATGTGGACAAAAATGGACCTTATAAATGCAAAAGCAAATTCTTAAAAAAATAAAATAAAAAAAGCCACATATGCAAAGTTGGATAAAATTGGATAAGAAAGTTGGACATGTAGCATTACTCTTTATTAAATGGACAATAAGTTGACAGAGAAACCTATTTAAAATTTTTTTTAAAAAAAAGAGACCTAATTGTTGACATTAAAAACCTCGGACTAGATTGAAATAACGTACATAAAAATATAAAGAATACATTTGATTTTTCCCAAAAATCTATGCATGTTTAGCAAAAGGGTCATGATGTCAAAGTTTGTGTCTGATTACATGGTAATGAAACAATATTCATGAAAGTAGAGGATGTTTTGTGGGAGCAGACATGGAAAGATTGTTGAGACATGAACGTCTCTACCTGGTAATATTTTTGTGCCTTCAAAAATTGTCGCCTATGATACGATTCATGCACGACTCATCAGTTTGCCATGAACGTCAAAGAAGGTCATGGAATTTCAATTTCCTACTTTGTAGGCCACAAAATGGGATCTGCATGTCCTTGGATATATATATATATATAATTAACGTAGCTCTCTTTATGATTATCTGCATAATTTTCTGGACTCCACGTAGGGAACGATTATGCAGACAAATCTATCTTCTTCTTCTTCTTCTTCTTCCTTTTTATTATTTTATTTTATTTTTTATTTTTATTTATTTATTTTTGTTGGAGTGAAGACAAATCTACCACTCTATCAGGATTCAGGATGTTGAGAAAGATATTAAGCAGTAGGCTAGGTGTATTGGCCTTTTGTGCGCGGCACTATTATGTTCAAATATTGGTGTTTGAGATACCTTAATATTGTACATATTTGCGCTTATTTATTTATTTTTATTTTTATTTTTAATTTTTGTTTTCTGTTTGAATTGGGAGAAGAGGGCTACAGGGGACATGAATTCATTTAGGTCAATATACGAAATACTGGAAGTCATGTGTAGCGGCCTTAAAAAATAAAAAGGGGCTAATTAATAATGCTAACTACATTTGTATTATCATTCTAAAACGATTAGTCTAACTATAATTAAATGACATACTAAAAGCGATAAAAGTTATTGAAAAATTGTGTTTTTCAACTTACAAATCAACACCTACGTTGATAACGAAAACTGAATTGTTATTGAACTCAAAAGCAAGAAACTAATTTTAGCACTAACCTAAAATGGACTAGATCATGTAAAGATGAAAAATCATGCAAATTAAGGAATGTCTAAATGTCAAAAAGTGAACCAAATCAAGAAAGAACTCAAAAGAGATGAAATTGATTTATTGTCAAATTAGAAGATTGCTCAAATTATTATGCATTAGATGAATCCGCTCGAGCCAATTTCGAGCGGAGTATTCTGTTTAGACTTGACTCGAGCAGATTTCTAACAAATTATTAGTCATTCTATCTTGACCTGGTTCGAGCCAACTTTTAACGGAGTGACCTACACTCTTATTTTGTCATATATTATACTAGAGTTCTTTCAAATCATTATAAAGTTTAGTTTTACCTAATAATAAATTTAATATGAGACTTAGAACACCCATGATTGTCTTTCAATTATCAAACCAAATGGGAGGCAGAAAGCATAATAGATTTGAATCTGATATTAACGTATAATTGATCTTTATATTTGTCCTTAGTATTGTCAATAAAAAGATTGTCCTTAGTATAGTATTTTGGTTGATGCCTGGAAAATAGATTTCAATAAAAAAGATGCTTATCTCTTGTTTGTCTGCAGGGAGAACATAAAATGAGTCAATGAATCAAAGAAATTTAACGTACTTCCTATCCAATAGGGTTAGGAAATATCTTGAATTTGATGGCTTAAGGTTTAAAGGTTGCGTCAAGATTTCAACATCTTGTTGAAAAGTTTTAATTCATAAAAAAAAAAAAAAAAAAAAAAAAAAAAAAAAAGCTTTCAACCAATCAACTTTTTCCTTGTCTTGTTCTTCCTGCTAGTATTTTCTTAGTACTTTAAGATAGCAATCTAGTGCTTATGCAACCAAACAAAGTATATCGACTTATCGTGATGGATCACCGACCATTTTTTTTTTTTTTTTGAGAAATCCTGTTCTAACATTTTTTTTGCTGTGCAACTCTTAGCATTTTTTTTGTTGGCATGTTTTTAGATTTTTTTTTTCTTTTTTAAAAAAACAAGTGAATGTAAATGTGTTATTTATGATAAAAAATGTTAGGAGATGAATAACAGATTAAATAGCATTTCTCAATTTTTATTTATTCTCTCTTGTTTTTTGTTTTTAAAACAAAAATACTAACAAATAACTCAAAACACAAATTACTCACAAAATATTTAAAATTACTTCAACCATTATATTACATCAAAACACATGTTTTTTTTAAAAAATTACCTTCTAAAAAGCCTTTACAAATCGAATGTTATTGTTAAATCTGCATGGGAAATGTAAAATACACAAACTTTATGAAAATGTAGAGAAAAAATAATTAGACAATCAGGAAATGTGGTTGAATTGATTACAGGCAATAATTTGAACTTGCTGGCTGGGCCCTAGGTTTGGGCCTTCTACCACCTTCGTCAAGTCCAGGTTTTTTTTTTTTTCTAATCTCGTCAAGTCCAGGTTACCCTTCTCTAAGCATACACTCAAGTCCTTGTAACGCAAAGCCCAATCTTAGTTGACTGTGTCGCTGGGACAACATCATAATTAATGATTTTTGTCTTTTTTTAATTTTTTTTTTTTATTTTTTATTTTTTCTCAAATATGATATAGATTTTAAAATTATTATTAAATTTTAATTTAATAAATAAAATATCTTCAAATTTAATAGTAGTCTTAAATCATCACTCATTTCAAAAATGATAGAAACATATATATGGATTCAAACTCCTCTCAACAAATTAGATCTATAACATGAAATATTTAATTAAACAACATAAATTATAAAGTTAAGTTCAAATTTCAAGCTATAATACTATATTAAATTTCTATTTATTTTAAACATTTAAATTTATAGAACATTTAAATTAATATTCTTAACGCTATAACATTATGTAACATATTTCTTTTTGGGGGTGTGGTCTTTTCTTTACGTCAAGTTTCTCGTCGACTTCCAAAAAAAAAAAAAAAGTCAAGTTTCTCGTTTTTTTTTTATGTATATATTTATTATTTGAATAATGTTATTTGTCCATTTTCATTTATCAATATTTGTCAATCTCTTCCTGAATGAAAAGAAATAATATAATAAAATAATGATATACATATGTCATATAGAAAGAGATTATGCCATATAAAAAAAGATGGATAAAGATGAATAAATAAAAATGAATAAGTAACATTGTCCTTATTATTTAATTCTTTGTCAGATTTTTCAATTTTTTATTTTGGTCAAGTGGCTTA
>FXXK01000155.1:927651-1027367 GCA_900184695.1 Betula pendula
TGCATTTAAGGATAGGAATCTTCCACGTCATTATAAATTCCTTCGTGGTCATGCATTTCACTTTCTCACTGACGAATACTTTTTTTTTTTTTTTCTAATTTCACTGACGAATACTAAAATGCTGCACATATAGATTTATCATTGTCAATGTGTTATTTAATTTAATTGGTATATTCTCTTAATACGCTACTGAGAAATCTAATATCGTTGATTGGGAATATAGAGGAAAAAAAAAAAAGGAGGAGAAAATAGGAATGAAAAAGAAAGAAGAAGAAATGACAATACGCGCGTACAATGGATTTTTTCTCCTCTTGTTAATTAGGTGCATAGAAGACAAAATAGAGGAAAAGAGTAGCAACTTATTTGATTTATTATTTTGCACGATATTTGACGAGTTTAATGGTGCATTTAATTGGGGGTAATCTTGAAATTAAAATAAAAAAAAAAAAAATTGGAACTTTCCGATTTTCTCTCATTTTTCTTTAAACCCTTCCTCCTAATTACTCCATATAATAATTATCAAATCCGGCTTGTATTCGCGAGGGAAGGCTAGCTGGTTGTATATACTTGACCTTTTGACAAAGAAAAAAAGGTTTAGAATTGCAAAACAAAAAACGATTGATAATGTTTTCTATTGGACAAAAATTTTCTCTATTTTAAGTGAAATTGAAAGGACTCATTTTAATATTTTATTGTGAAGAATTTTTTTTTTTATATACTTAACGTTATACATGATGCCATGTGGTAAGTATATTGTAATGTCATTAAAAAAATTTAAATGGCATGGCATCATGTACACCATTAGATGTAACAAAATAAAATATCAATCATGAAATGACTTTTCTTTATTTCACTTGAAATGGAGATGATCCTATTTTCGAGTTTTTTGGATTTTTTTTTTTATGTGAAAAAGTATTAGGATGTAACATAAATATGAAAATTATTTTGGTATTTTTAGGAGTATTTTATATTTTGAGTTGTTTGTTAATGTTTATCTTTTAAGAACATAAAATTTTTTAACAAACATATATATTCAAGATTTGTGTATGCTAATCTCCACTCCTACGATTTATTTACCAATCTTTTAGGTTTTAATAATAAATATATTAAAATTATCACTTATCTTCAAAGTTAAAGCTCTCACATAAAATATAAAATTAAAATAAAAGATAAATTACAAGAACATGGTGACTTAGCGATAAAAAGATCCGTCTCTTCGATCCTAAACTCCCAACTAACTATGAAAATATATAGCTTGTAAAATTAATTATTCTTCAAAAGCTTATTTTCTCAGTACATCCATTGTTCTCTTTTAACACCAACCAAAAGTCTATAAAGACAATAAAATATTATAAAGATGGAAGAATCACTTATTGATAGAAAACTAAACATGCAAACATAGAAAGTTTTAATGCTCCAAAAAGGTAATAAAATATTCTTGAAGGGAGCCATGCACATCCTTTAAACTGCGCGGCCAGAAGCTCTCAAACAGGAACTCTACCTGACCTCTCTAAGGATGCGTTTAGATTGTGATTCGTAAATAATAAATACAATTTTAAATTAAATCTTAAAAATTAAATTATTTTGGAGCTGTATTTTTAAAAAGTTGCGATTAAAAACGCAACTTTTTTACGTTTTCAAATCATAAGAAATATTTTTTTGAAAACATAAAATTTTAAAGAATAAACTGCAATTTTAAATGTCAAACTGTTAAAATTACAATCCTAAACGGACCCTAAAACTACTTCGGTGCTAGCCATTAGTCAACAATAGCAGCTTCGGTGCAAGTCAAACAGCTTCGGTGCAAGTGGCAAATTAAGTTGTACAAGTTTTAATATTGCAAGTCCACCCTTTGTTTAGCCACCCAAAAATCCCTATTGGTGAGAAAAGCAGCGGTCATACGCGCGTGAATTAAAGAGAAGTCGTTTTCCACAACTAGAAGAAGATTGAGAAGTCTGGGCATACAATATGGGTGGCTCTCATCCCCCCTCAATGGAACACCCAGAAAAATCAAACCCTTCTTGACCACGGCATTATTGTAATGAGACAATAGCCGCACTTGCATAATTCGTTCCCATGGACGAGCCATACAGCTGCAATGACTATGACCTATAAATAGACATCACTGTAACGTACGTGTCACTTGTGTTCATCTGCAACTCCAAAGGGCCAAGTATTTTGTCTTTTGGATCGATCGACTTTTACTTTTCCAATTCTCCCATATCTCCATAACTCATGGAAACAACTTCTTCTTATAATTAAGCTTGTGAGCTTTCCTTCTTATGCTTTTCCTCTTGCAATATAATTCTCCAACTCTGCTCAAAACCCACATGGCTGTTGTACCAATTTCTTTTGTTTTCCTTCTCCTGTTTTCTCTTGTTTCTCAATCTCAACAAGTAGATGATCCATTCATCTATACTGGATTCAATGATAGCGAAGTAAATATTATCAGAGAGGGAGCCTCTATTATCAAGCCCAGTGGGGCGCTTAGGCTCACCAATACATCACAGAAGGTTGCAGGCCATGCATTCCATCACAATCCAATTCAAATCATTGACCCCAAATCTTCTTCACACCGAAAAGCTTCTTCTTTCAGCACATCGTTTGTTTTTGCTATAGTCCCACCAAGCTCCGGCGAAGGTGGCTATGGCCTTGCTTTCATCATGTCTCCATCCACGAAATTTCCTGGAGCTCAGCCTGGGCATTACCTTGGAATTTTCAACGAGTCAAACGATGGAAACTCTTCAAATTATATATTTGCAGTTGAATTTGATACGGTTCAAGGGTTCAAAGATGTTTCAGATACTGCCGGAAACCATGTGGGCGTCAACATCAATGGCATGTCTTCAAAATCTTCTAAGCCAGCTGGTTACTATGTCGGCGTTGGTGAATCAAACATGGATGATATAGACCTGGAGAGCGGTGAGCCAATCCATGCCTGGATAGAATATGATGGCTTACAAAAATTTGTGAATGTAACGATATCCCCTGCATCGAAACCGAAACCAACCTGGCCGCTCATTTCCTACCCCGAGGACCTCACCCCATTTCTAAAGGACAGCATGTATGTTGGTTTCTCCGCAGCAACGGGCCAGAGAGCAAGTTCTCATTACATTTTAGGATGGAGCTTTGCGCTGAATGGATCAGCTCCGCCTCTAGATATCTCTCAACTTCCCCTACCGCCGCCAAGGGAGCAAAGTAGTTCATCCGGTTTCAAACCACTAGTTACGGCAGTCATTGCCTCTTTATCTGCTTTCACCATCGTTTTATTGGGAATTCTCTTTTCTCTTACACTGTATAGAAAGTTGGTGCATCATGAGACTCTTGAGGAGTGGGAGTTGGATTGTCCTCACAGGTTCAGATACAAGGATCTTTATGCAGCCACAAAGGGTTTCAAGGAGAGTGAGGTGATCGGAGGTGGAGGCTTTGGTATAGTCTACAAAGGTAAGTACGTTAAATCGTCACCACTTATTTTAAAAACTTAAACTGATGAGCTCCTAAAAATATATATATTTTCAAGTGCTGATTTTCATTATCACATTATCAAATTGTATAAGAGTCATATAATAGCCTACTAAATAGCATTACTATTCTAACATTCTCCCTTACGTGTGGGCTCAAACTCCCTTTTAATAAGTGAGGTTCAACATGTGGATCTTTTTTCTCATACCATATTAAATCATCACTTATTCCAAAAACTTAAACAGATAAAAAATAGCTAATTTAATTTTTTCCTTCTGTTTATCTTTGCTATGATCCTTTTGTCCCTCTATTTTTCTCACAAAACATGATTTTTTTTAAAAAAAAAAAATTTCTACTCAATATAAGAAGGGCAAAAGGATATTTGAAATGGGGAGGAGTCGGTTAGTAACTTGGTGTAAATAAAAGAGGGCAAAATTGTGATTTCACTTTTTCTTTTTAACAATTTTAGGCTTAAACTCTTTTTTAATAAGTGACCCAACAAGGTTCAATCTTAAGACTTTTGTTTAGATATAATGTTAAATTATCTATTATACAAAAATTTTAAGAGGATAAAAAATAGTTAATTTAATCCTTTAATTTATATATTGTAATAGGTATTTTATCAGCCATGGGAAACGAAATTGCTGTGAAGAAGATAGTGCGTAGCTCAACACAAGGAATGAGGGAATTTGCAGCAGAGATTGAAAGCTTGGGAAGGTTAAGACACAAGAATCTTGTGAATCTTCAAGGATGGTGCAAGCACAAAAACGATCTCCTTATAGTGTATGATTATGTTCCAAACGGCAGCCTTGATTCTCTTATTTTCAAGCCCAAAAACAACCGCGTGTTGACTTGGGGCCAAAGATTCAACATCCTTAAAGGCGTTGCTTGGGGATTACTCTATCTGCACGAAGAATGGGAGCAAGTGGTAATCCACCGAGACGTGAAGTCCAGCAATGTTTTGATAGACGCTGAAATGAATGCACGGCTAGGCGACTTCGGCCTTGCAAGGCTATACGATCATGAGACGCTATCGCACACCACCAACGTTGTCGGCACAATTGGGTATATTGCGCCGGAATTGGCTAGCACCGGCAAGGTATCTACAAGCTCCGACGTGTTTGCATATGGGATGTTACTCCTTGAAGTGGCTGCCGGGAGAAGACCGATTGACTCGAGCAGTTTCGTTCTGCTCGACAGTGTAATGGAATGCCATCAGATGGGTCGAATTGGGGATGCAGTTGACCCGAAATTGAACTCTATTTACGTGGTTGACGAGGCGGAGCTTGTTTTGGAACTGGGTCTTCTCTGTTCTCATCACCGGCCGGAAGCTAGGCCTAGCATGAGACAAGTGACGCGGTATCTGAGTCGGGATGATCCGCTTCCTGCCGTTGATGATTGGGGCTCCCTTGACTCTCGAAGCTTCAGCGAAATGAACTCGAGAATGTTGTTAGAAGCGATTAATTCTTCTGCTACCAGCAGAGGGTCGCATTTTTCATCGGCCAGTGGCGGCATCTCTAGACTCTCTACCACTTCCATAAACACCGGCAGATAGTCGGAGCCTCCAACTTTTTCCTTCTTTCCCTTTTCATAGTTTTTAGGGCTGTAAAAAACTTCCGCCAGTTTGAAAGGCATGGCATGCATATAGTACTAACGAAAGATATCATTATTTATTGGGAAAAATCATATTTAATCCTTAAATTTTTATCTAATTTGAATTTAGTTCTTAAGTTTTTAATTTTATGAATAAGATCCTTAAGTTTTACTCAAGTTTTGAAATTGGTCCCTCTATCACTTTATCGTCAAAATTAATAATTTTCTATTTGTCACATGTGTCTCATTTAATACGTCAAGGTCTATATCAACGTCAAAGTTAATGGTTCTTCATTTAATGCTATAAATCTAAAAGATTAAAACGACAAAGAAGATGATTTTTGTTATTTAAGTTGGGTCTTTTTTTTTTTTTATGGATGAATTGACGCTTAATGATATGACATTAATATTAGGTGTTGATATGAAAGCTAGCATGTGAATTGAGACACAAGTGATATATGACAAGCCATTCATTTTGATATAAAAGTGATAGAGAGACCTATTTAAAATCTGGACAAAACTTAGGGACCATATTCTTGAAATTAAAAACTCAAGGACTAAATTCAAATCATATAAAAACTTAATGACTAAATATGATTTTTCCCTTATTTATTGACAATTTATTTTCCTCGTGTTTTAATCCCTTGGATAAGTAGTAATCCCCAATTATTTGCCCCAAAAATTAGAACTGATAATTATTTGGAAAAAAATTTACATATCCTCCTCAAACTATCACCCAATTGATAATGTCCCCTCCTAACTTTCAATTGTGACGTCCCTCTCAAACTACTAAACAATTGACAATATCCCCTGAAGGCTAGCAAAAAAACAAAAATGACTATACATATTTTTCAATAAGACTAAATGCCCTTTTTTAATTTTATTTTTTTTAAAATAATTTTTTTAAACGAAATCTTAATAATCTTTTTAAAATTTTGAATTTGGCCAATTGGGTTGGAGTGTTTTTTTTTTTAAAAAAAAAAAATTGTTGTTATTATTATTTTATTTTATTTTTGTTTTAGTTTTTTCTAGCCCTTATGAATCCGAAAAATAATAATAATAATACATTTTTATTTTTATTTGTATTTTTAAAAAAATAATTTTTTTAAATGAAAATGTTTATAATTTTTTTTATTCTTGAATTTGTCCAATTGATTTGTAGTGTTTTAAAAAAATATATATTTTATTTTATTTTTAATTTTTAGCTTTAGTTTTTTCTAACCCTTTTGAATTGTAGTGTTTTTTTTAAAAATAATAATAATAATTTTTTTTGAATTTTTAGTTTTAGTTTTTTTTTGTGAATTTTTTATTTTATTTTATTAAAGGTATTTTCATCCTTAGGGGGCAGATTGACAATTGTTTGGTAGTTTGATGAGAACATTGTCATAACTGAAAGTTTGGGAGAACATTGTCAATTAAGTGGTAGTTTGAGGAGAGTATGTTGACTTTTTCCTAATTTTGTTACATGAGTCTATAAATTTGATACGAAATTAAAGGCTTAGGATTGATAAGTCTTACCCGTTTAATTAAATGGGTCAGATTATGATTGACCCTTATAGTCTTATACACATGTTTTGATACACGACATAATTTTTTATATGACTCGCAAACTCAATAAAAAATTAGATTGTTAGGATTGATCTATATAATCTTATACTTATGCCTCGACACGCGAACACGAATTGTCAACTCTTTACGAGTAACATCATGTTTTATTTCCTTATAGGCTCTGAAATTTGAAGACAATCCTCAACGTTTTTACATACACCGAAAATTTTAAATTTAAGTTTAGTGGCATTTTTTCAGAAAAACGCTGTTAATTGTATTAATAATTAATTAATTTTATTTTATTATACTAGAATTCCAGAATTTAAGCAATCTTAACAAACATCAGTAATGAGGCTTGAAAGTGCTGCTCCCACTACGAATCGAAACAAAACCCATTACAGTTCCATAAAACTACTGTACGTACTACTAAATGTCTGTCTTTTTATCTGCCGTCAACTCTTCTACTACTCTTCCTCGTTGGCAGACTCAGCGCTCTTCTTGACTTCTTGTTATGCTTCCTAGCATACCTCTCTGGTTCCTCAGAAACTTCGGATCCATCTGCACCCACAATTGAAAGGACAGAAATTTTTTTCTTCAATTAGATGATTAAATAGGTTCTAAAGTTGTCATTTTATACATGTTTTGTATGATTACCAATTGCATATAAAGGAAAACCAATTTAATTAAGGACCACCGAGTCTGCAAAATCCTACCAGTGTTTAAGTAGGACAGATTTATTTTCGAACTTGAGTTATAAGTAGAAGAGTGAGATTTATAGAGAACATTATTTTAGTGCTTTATAGACCAAACATAATAGCTAGCTTTAGGCTGAACGAGTGTTCCGGTTTGAGAGTTATTTGCTTGAACAAAAGTAGCTAGATATATTTTATATATATATAAACATGAGGGTGTCTAGCACGGATTAGGATCTTCTTTTCAAATTACGCTATTTTAGGTTGTTCCTTACATTGAACAGTTTGAATGACTTATTAAAATATAGTATGTTACTTATGATAATTGAGTATATTTTCATCAGATTCTTACTCTTTATGTCGTAAAAGAGTTTTGAGCCAAAAACTTTTTTTTAGTTTTATAAAGAAGAAGTATCTCTTCAAAAATGAAAAAAGAAGTATATTGAGAGGAAAATTCTTTTCAACGGCCTCGATAACATGTTTACTTTTTAATAAATTGTATTTTTCAAGCAGTTCGATGTAAGAAACATTTTAGCATAATTTAAAAACTAAAATTTCAAGAAATTGTAACACGCCGTGCATCCGTGACCATGATCAGCTGTGGATATCAGACAGAAATTTCTTTGATAGTTCGAAGAAATAAACAATGTGGAAAGAAGCCACCGGCCAGTGCACAGGTTTCATAAATCTTTTCGTATTCAGCTTCCTGGACCATCACATTACATTCATGGATTCTTTAATTTGATGCAACAAGTTGCCGCGTAAGTTACTTTCAACAAACACCACAACAACCCAATTTATACGTAATCTTTTTTGTGGAAAAATTCAGACCGGGCTTTTCCTCTAAATCCTCTCCATTTAAGTTGAAATGAACCTATCCTACCTTTTTCAAGTCCATAAATGCTGGACCCCACGCAGAGCCTACAATCATATTATTATAAAATTAATGGGGATCGGGACTAAGGGAGACTACTACTTGAGTGCAAACTAAAAGCTGAAGAGAGGAGAGCCACAAATTAAGAAAAATCATTTGGCCACTTGCAGTTCGTTCCAAGTCTTTAACTAATTATTTACAAAAAAAAAAAAAAAGTCTTTAACTAATTTATAATATTTTATGCAAATTATCTTTCAAATTTACACGCACATTTATTATATATAGAAAAAAGTAAACGTACTCTCTAAAATTATTATTTAATTAAAAATGTAAATTTAAACTTTTAATTGTGACAAAACTATTAAATAATTTTTAATGTCCCTCTTAATATCAGTAAAAAGATAAAAATAATTATACAAATTTTTTAATAAGACAAAAATAACTTATGAATTCGAAAAGAAAAAAATAATTTATTTTATTTTTTAAAAAATAATTTTTTTAAACGAAAATATTTGTAATTTTTTTTTAAAAAAATTGAATTTGGCCAATTAAGTAGTAGTGTTTTATTTTTTTGTTTTTGTTTTTGTTTTTAATTTTTAGTTTTAGTTTTTTTCTAGCCCTTGAGAATTAAAAAATAAATAATAATAATAATTTTTTAATTTTATTTCTTTAAAAATAATTTTTTAAACGAAAATATTTATTAATTATTATTATTTTAATTTTGAATTTGGCCAATTGGGTGGTAGTGTTTTTAAAAAAGAACAATTTTTTTTTCTCTTGTTTTTGTGTTTTTTATTTTTTACTTTTAGTTTTTTCTATAATTATTTTATTTTATTAAGGATATTTTCGTCATTGGGAGAATATTGATAATTGTTTGGTAATTTGAGGGGACATTATCACAATTGAAAGTTTGAGAAAGACATTATCAGTTGAATAATAGTTATGTGTATTTTTCCCTTATGAAGGATATTTTTTCCTTAATGGTTTTTTATTATACAGCTGAGCTACCTGTCCTTTGGGTGAAAATGAATATCACATTATTCAACATATAATAACAAGTCTGGACTAGAAAACAATTTCTTATATATATATTGTGAATTTTTTAAGTATTCTAAGAACATGTTTGAGATTGCGTTGAGAAATAAAATTTTTAAAGTAAAAATAACGTTTTAGAAAAAGCTTGATTTTTAAGTTTATCCCAAAAGTGCATTTTTGGCCTTTTTTTTTTTTTTTTTTTCACCAAACAAACCAATTTTTTAGGTACTAAAAGAATTTTTTAAATTTTCTATTCTCTAACACAATTCTAAATATCCTATAACAGCTACATTAATGATTCATAACAAATCTAAAAACACAAACGTTGTTGTACGTTGTAATAACGTAGGTGACTATTTTCTCCCTCTTTAAAGCCAACCCAACAAAACAATCTAGGAATGTTTTTTTTAGCATTTTAGGTATGTTTTGTATGCATAGCATCCGTAGAAATAGCATTATGTTAACTTACACCTTTTTTCACACCACATTTCCGACAACTTTTTCCTTGATCTCCTCCCTTTCTCTCCCTTTCTCTCTCCTTCTAACAAATCACCCCCAAAAGAAAAATCTATTAATTGAAAGAAAAAGGTTTGTCAGCAAATTGTGGGAAGGTGAAGATTGATGCCTCCACGGCTGGGTCTCCGAGTCATTTTATTTCTTTTTTTCTCTTCTCCTTCTTTCTTCTAACAGCCTTGGCCTCCTCTTCCACCTTCCTTTCCAGTCAATTATTTTCCTCCTTTTAGAAAAAAAAAAAAAATACCAAACAATTTGTTAGCATATTCTTTATGAATTCAAGAATAACATTAAAAATAATAATAAATAAATAAATAAAGGATAATGGATATGAATTGACATGCCAAGTAATTGGTTCCTAGTTATTTCTTTGCTTAGTTTCATTTTGATAGTTTTGTCTTATACCATTTATTGAATTGAAAAAATCGATTGACATGATGATTTTCTTTTATGATGTGTCACCATTTTGATACTTCAAAAAAAAAAAAAACTCCGGCAACAATCTCAATTTGAATGCTTTATCTTTCATCTTGCAAACGAATGCTTTATCTTTCATTTTGCAACCAAAAAACTTGTAAGAAAAAAAAAATCTGATTTTCATGTTTCATTATGTACAACATGTAGCATAAACTTTGAGTCAAAAAACTATATAATCCTCACAAGCCGATGCGAAGGACCCAAATTCCCGTCACTGGCTTGTTGTAATGCTTTGAAGGACTTTGCTTGCACTTATGCAGATACTATTAATGATATGTCATTTGATTGCGCTACAATCATGTTCAACTACATCAATCTCTATGGGGTTACCCGCTAGGCCTACTTGCCAACATGTGTAGCGAAAGAAAGCTTGGTCTTTATTGTACCAATATAGAGGAAGCCACATAGAAGGCTCAAAAGAGTAATAGAGTAAATATAGCTTCTACACAGTCCACTTTGCTAATGATCCTGCCGGTCTCTAAGTCTTCCATTGGTTCTGAAGGGTGGATAACCACTCTAATTCAATTTTTTGATTTATTTAGCCCCCGTCCTTAAATATAGTTGCCCCTAGTCTGGCTTTTCCCATAGAGTTTTCTCCAACCTGTCCAGGCAAATGGAACCCATATGGATTCTCTCACACTTACCTACCCGAATTGCTTCCATGTTAAAAAATAAAAAAAAAAGACGACTATTTCTCATGTCAAAAATTCAACTGAGAATTTATGATTGAGAAAACATGGATTGTGACATGCTCAATCTACTATTGATTTTTTTAAAAAAAAATAATAATAATTAATATTGATCTAAGGGTGAATTAATGTCATGTTAACTAAAAATATTAGAAGAATACTAGGAGAACATTAAATAGGATATCTCTATCCAAAACCCCTCAAACTTCAAGCAGCACAAGAAATTTTTCTTCGCAAATTTTCCGTTCACGGTTGTTGTCTTGATGAGTGAATCTATAATGGTGTTAGTTTGGAAATTGAAGTGATATGGAAGTCATGTACTCTTAACATCATCAGGCTGGGATTTTTTTAGGCAAGCAAAAAACATAATGTAATAATTGAAATTCGAGGGCCGTGGATCTACTGCAGATAAAAAGCATAGGAATGGGGAAAGTCATCGTGATCACAAATCAACATGATTGTCACCAAAGAAAATGGAAATCTAGCCCCCAATTCAAATTCTTGCAATGTCAAAAGATCAGACTCACCTCTATGGAATCTACATTGTGGTGCAAAAACCAGAGTTTTACCAAGTTGCCAACGTCCTCTCATCACTCCCAATGTTTCCAAGCAACTTTTAAAGTTTGCGAAATCACAGAAGAAATGAAACAACCAAATTAATCTGCAAATCAGATATTTGACACTTGCCATACCCAATGGAATCTCAGACATCATTGATTTTGAAAAGATCAAAATCAGACCAAGAATCAGCCCTTAATCTGTTTGATGCACCATGTATGGATAAGGTGTGGACATCTGAGACAGTTTATGGCAAGATCTCTAAAGCAAGAAGACCAACTATCTAAAACAAAAGCAACACTCAAAGTTATATTGTTATTCAAATAGCTCTCCAGTTGCTATATCAGAGGTCCAGTAATTGTATACAAGATCAAAAGGAATTATTTTTAGTTTTCTTTTTCATTATTTCTTTTTACCTTTTTCAGGTAAGCAATAGCTAAAGCAATTCAGCTTAGCGAAGCTTTATATCAAAACCTGCATAATACATCTTTTATCTTAATTACTAAGAATCATATATTCAACTCTTCCATCTAGGGCCATTTACTTCTCTAATTTTGGAGAGTATGGCTTTAACCCCAAGGAGGTAGCTCGAGCGGTAAGTCACTTGGCCTTAGTGCCTCATAAAGTATTCATTAGATCTAAGGTTTAACCCCCTTAAGTACAAACAATTCTTTGGGGTCATACTCGTGGGCAAAAGCCCGAACTTGACCCGACCAGTATGGAGGGAGTGCTTTGAACAGTATCTCGAAAATCTAGTCAAGAGAAGCCCCAGATACCCTAGTTATCAAAAATAAATTCTGGAGAGTATGGCTTTTCTATACCACAATTACCACAAAACCAGCTTCAAGGGTTGATCATTGCCTAGAAGTTCCAAATGAAGCCATGTTTTCACTTAAGGAACCTCCGAGACAGTACATTTCACATGATCATACCACGCAAGTCTAAACTAACACTCTACAAGACAGCTAAAGCATCTTCACATTAATATCCCAAAAAGTAAGAATAGCAAACATCTACCTATCTCAGAATCAACCAAAATGAAACAAACAGCTATCAAAATGCCGTCTTTCTTATTCAAGCAATAACAAAATACATTGCAGGAGCAAACAAAGATACATTAACGGAAAACAGAACCATAGTTAAGTACCTTTCATCATGAAGATCTAATAGAGTCAACAAACCCACTGCTAAGCATCCTCTCCACATACTTCCCCAATATATCCACCTCCAGGTTCACCTTCTGTCCAACTTTCTTCGAAGGAATCACCACATTCTGCTGAGTATAAGCCACCAACATGAAATTAAAGCACTCCTCCTCATCGAACACATCCACCACCGTCAAACTAGTCCCATCCACCGCTATAAACCCTTTTGGCACTATATACTTTAACAAATCTCTCCCTGCCTTTACCTTAACCCACAAGGAATCCCCCTCAGGCTCCTTTGCCACTATTTCCCCCGTCCCATCCACATGTCCCTGCACGAAATGCCCACCCATTCGGCTTATGGGCTGCACCGCCCGCTCCAAGTTCACCGCCGAGCCCGTTTCGAGCTCGACCAATGACGTCTTTCGCAGTGTTTCGGGCGACAAACCGACGGTGAATTCAGACAACTGGGTATCGAATTCCGTCACTGTAAGGCACGTCCCGTTGACGGCAATGCTATCGCCGAGGTTTACGCCTTCAAGAACGGTCTTTGCGCCTATTCTCATGTCGAATCCGCCGTGTTCGGCGATACCCAGCTGCTTGATTTCGCCCATTTCTTCGACGATGCCGGTGAAGAGGCAGCAGATATGGGATTTGAAGTGAGTTTTGATATTGGGTTTCTGGATTGGTAGGAAGAGGGTGAGAGTGGAGGGCCTGAAAATGGGGTTGAATTTGAGGTGGGAATTGGGTGAGATAGTGGGGGGAGTGAAACTTAGGGTCTTGGAAAGAGAGGGTTTGCGGGTTTTTGAGAAAAAGGTAAGAGAGAAAGAAGAAACTGCCATTTTTCAAAAAATTTCTGTTTGGTTCTCGGGAAACTTCCTTCTCTTGTGCTATCACCCACACCTATATTTCCATCACGAAGTCAACGTCCACATCATTCCTTGAAATTTCGACGATAGAAAGAGAGAACAGAAAATCCTCAATTTTTGAAGTTAAACTTAGATCTGTCCGATAAGAAAACTCTATTGTGGGTTTTGGGAACTCCTGTTGCTTCTATCTCAGGCCGTCATCGACAGCAAAGCAAACGACGACGCTTAGACCCCAACGGCAAAGTAGCCTCTCGTTATGGCCTAATAATAGTTAAATGTATTTAATTAGAGAAATGATAAAAATTATTAGTCATCTCATCTTTCACCTATTTTCGTGTCTTGCGGTTTTTTTCAAAGATTAAACTTGTTTTGCGGTGTTTTTTCTTTTGCTACGGTCCTGTATGAATGGTAGGGATGTCTGCTCAAAATCACCAAACTCAGGCCTTGATCATTCTAAAACTCCCAAATTTCCTCCAAAATAACAAGGGCCCTGACACTTAATCAAAAGCACAAAATATTGAAAACCCACCCCGAAAATCCAAAACCCATGAATCAAATGCCTCCATATCACCATTCTTGAACCTGATTGACAACTCCCTTGGCCCAAAAACCCCTCTTCAGGTACCTTTTCAAGACCACCAGAAAAAAACATTACGTAAAAAGCTCTTTAATATGCAATATGTGTCACCGCAAAGCATTTATTATACCACCAGTAAAGGTCCTCCTTTTTTCTCTTTGCTTGATAATGTAGCCATTTTTTCACTTTAAATTTCTTTAAATTAATCTAAGCTGCAAAACCGGCTACTCTACCGTTCAAATAAATTGAAGAAGATCTAAATCCGTAAGTTAAGTACCGAATTCCAACCTTGTTCTCCTAGAAATGTTGGCCAATAGAGAAGAAGTTAGGCGCTTCAAAGAACAACAATGTCCGTTCGTCTTGTGTAGTGATATTTTGGACAATGAAATCAATTGTTCATATTGAAACGGCACAAGTTTGCCATGAATATGTCCGTAACATATCCAAAACTGTAATGTGCCCATGTTTGGGTTGGTGGTAAGATTTTGAGAAGTGTTTTAAAAAAAGTTATGAAAAAAGAAACAGTTCAAAGAATTGATTTAAAGGGACTATATTTGGAAAAAGCTGAAAATTAGTTTAGTAAAATTTTAGAACTGTTTTTCAAAAAAAAAAATTGAAAAATATTTTTATAAAATAAAATAAAATAAATTCAAAAATTATAGAACCCCAATAGTAGGGCTGCCATGTGGTGGTGCTCCGACAGGCTTAGACCTTGGTGATGGCTGCCAAAACTAACTAGCACCCACCACATCGCTGCTAGATGTGTGGTAGCCGGCTAGCTGGTAGCCAAACACTAGCCACTATGGCATGACCACTACGTGATAACCACCACCCAGAACCACCTTTCTTTTTCCTTTTTTTTTTGGAAAAAATACAAAATTGGTTCATGTGGTTGGCCTAAATTACAGATTACTCCCTGTAGTATAAGAAAAAACTCAAGAATCCTTGTAGTTGGCTAAAATAACAAATAACTTTCTGAAGTAAATTTTCGTTAAGTCATTTTAACGAAAATCGTTAGCTTATTAACGGAAATCGTTAATTTGTCATATCAATCATTTTAATAATAGCGCGCCACCCTATTGCTCTAACATGGCAGACTAATGATTTCTGTTAAAATGACTGACGAAAAATTATTTCATTGAGTGATTTGTTATTTTAGCCAACCACAGGGACCTTTGAATTTTTTCTTATACCATAAAGAGCAATCTGTAATTTAGGCCAACCAAATTTAGGCCAACCACAGAAATCAATTTTACATTTTTTCCTTTTTTTTCTTAATTTTAACTTCTTTTTTAAAAAAATTGTCTTATTTTTTCCAGTGATCTGAGTTTTAAGAGTTTCATAATTTGTTTTTAAAAATGTGTTAGTTGTGAAGATAACATCTAAAATCCATTTGGTTAACCAATTTTAAGAGTAATCAGTATTTAAGTAGACACAGTTTTACAACATTTTACCAAACACTACCTAAGTATTTGATTCTTAAATTCACCAAATTACATTAACAATTCCACAAGGTCCATAACAGACGCGGAGGGATTGGGTTAAAATGTTATAAAAGAGGGTTTTGGGAATAAATCCATTAGGTTAGCATTGTTCAGGGCCGGAACAAGCTTAGGATATTGTCTGCAACTTGTTTCAGAAGCCCACACTCGAACCGATTTCAGCCTCAAAAGTCAAAACCAAACCCAAAACTAAACCCAAGTGAAGCGGACCGAACATTCAACACTGCGTCTGCATGGGTTTTTGGAAAAACCCAAAACAAAAAACAACTATTGTGGGCGTTTCTGACAATTCAAAACTCACACCCGCAATACACAAGGAAACATGGATGAACTCAATTTTTTCAAGTTCACGACACCCTTAGGCCTTAGCTTTACTTAAGACTAGTAAAAATGAGGCTTGTTTAAAAGGACAAAGATTGAGATTAAAAAAAAAAAAAAGACCAGATATCACTGTTGTACTCACAAACCAGTACCTTCTTCTCATGAAACCATGACACGTCCAATCATCCCCTGGGTCCAAGTTGCAGTTTCTTTGATCGATTCATCATCAGATTGCAGGCACTCGCCTAAAAATTCGATATAGAATGCACGGTCTCTAAACAGGAGCTTTGTGTTCGGGCCAAGCGCATCTGCAAGATCACCCATCACAGCAACTGCAGCTTTTGTCACAGACTCATCCCTACAATATGGAAGCCAAACCATCAGACGAAAAGAAATCAGAAGATAGAGAGCAACAAATAGAAGGATGAGGAAAGAAAAGAAAAGAAAGCAATACCTCTGCCTGTCCAAGAAAACCACTTCTATAAACTGCAGGAGATGTGAAGCATATGGCAACATCACCTCTGGCTTTGAATCCTTAAAACCCTGGAGAATACCGGAATAAGCTTCAAAGATGCTACGCCTGAGCTGGTTGCCGTACTCCATCAATTCCTCATCATTGGCATCGAGCTGTGCGCAGACCGCTGCAGCTTGCTGCATCGCTTGCACTGCATAAAGGACATACCTCTCGAAATGCTCTCCTATTGCAAGAGCAATGTCCCCAAAGCAAGAAAATATGTGAGGCTTGACAGACCGGTGGAGTTCATTGCTGCCAAGATCATTGAGAAGGTGTTTCATGATCCCATCGCAGAACTGTAAGACCTTGTCATCCAAGGCACGGGAAATGTCACCAACCACCCCAACTGTGATGGAACAAACCTGGTATTCCTCAAAATTCTGCAACCCCATCTCCAAATAGCGGTAGAATTCACCCATATAGTTCTCAAACTTTGGTCCACAGGCATAAGCCAGCGAACCAATAGCAAGCATTGCTTCCTCATGCACTGTAGAGCTTCGACAAGCAAATACTCTAAGGAACAATGCCATGACTTGATCTGAAGCTTGGAGTATTATGGGCCTTGTTTCATCTGTACTGCTGAGTTTCTGGATAATAACCTGAATAACACCACATAGAGAAGCTTGCAAGTCACCTTGTTTTTCCCTATCATCAGATGATACAATCTGAAGCTCTAGAGTCTGCCCCAACTTATTCATAATGACAGGAAGCAGCTGTTCTATGATGGGAGCCGTCTCCACAATATAGGAACACCTGATCACCTCATTCAAGGTTTCATATGCAGAAGACCTTAGCTTAGAGTCACCACCATCTGTTCGATCGGCAGTCCTAATAAGATGAGTGATGATGTCTGTGAGGAAAGGCGTGAGGACAGAGGAGGCCTGTCCAGCTTCAAAATATCCCTGGCAAAGGTAATAGATCGCCCCACAGACCTTCTCTGCTACATTTGGAGTGTCATTTATGCTTTCCAACAATACTCCTAAAATCTGTTGAATGTTCTCAGAAGAAATCACAGAAATTCCACCAGCTGGACTGTGCAATAACTCGAAAATACGACTAAGAGTCCAAGCAGTTGTGTCCCTAACATGGTTGTTTTCATCCTTCATTGCCTTAAGCAGAAAGTCCAGGCCTGCATGGACCAAGGGGGAGAGCTTATCAATGCTTGGGCCTTCAAGGATTGAGCCAAATGCATATGTAGCTCCCTCACGACAACGCCAATCTGGCTTCAATATGTTAGCTTCAACAAAAGGCATCACAAGAGGCACAATAGCATCCCCAACAGTTCTGGCAACAAGACCAAGACAGGTCCCACCAGCCATGGACAAATTCCAAATGCTGTCATCCTGGTCCTGGTCCTCTTCCTGCTTCAGCAGAGTTTCTAGCAGCATAGGAACCAGAGATGACAAAGCCTTCTCAATGAAACGGGAATGGGGAGGCTCAGAGTCCCCACTCTCATTATTCTCATACTCCTGAAGCTCTATCTCTTCATCACAGATTGAGCTCCAGAACTCAATTGCTTGGAGCGCAACAGCCTCTTCATCTCCTTTTACCGCATTGGACGTAAGCTCAAAGAGAGCCTGCATGTAAGGCTCAAGCTTCTCATAGTATGTTGATGCTATCGACACAAGACACTCAAAAGCAGCTTGTCGGACCTCTACCTCCTTGGAAATGGCTGTCTCACAAACCATTTTCATAATGTAATTCCGCTCCATCTCATTATCAAAGTTGGTTTGGGCAAAATCTAAAGCATTATATAAAGCCCTTGCTGCAGCAAGACGGACTTCAGGACTGTGTTCGGCGAGGTTCATCCCCTGCACTACAGCAGTGAGAACTGCATTTACTTCATCTTGCACAAGATCCTCATGGGATATCTCCTCGCACACATATCCAAGAGTTTCCAAGGTTGCTTGCTTCAGACCGGCAGGTTTATCTTGCTGGGTCATATTGTTAAGCAAACATCCAATTAGCTCAGGCCACTGCTTCTTTGGAATCTCAATAGAAGCAATTTTGGCAATCACTTGTGCAGAAGTATGCCTTGCCTCTGTAGCAACCGACCCAAGAGTCCTTAAGACCAAGTCTTTGATTTGAGATTTAATGGAAATGTCAATTGCCATCCATTGTTGAACAAGATGCTCTTTTCTAACAGCATCTTTAGCATCTAATGAGTTCTTAAGCACAATACCAGCAAGCCTACGGGATTCAATTGGTTTCTCATTGTGCGCAAGCTCAACTGACAAGGAGAGAAGAAATGAAGGAAGGTTTTGCTCTTGAAATCGTGTAAGATTGGTCTCTGCTTCAGTACGGACATTTGCATCAGGTGACTGAGCAGACAATAGGAACTGGGTGATCTCCATAGCCATTCTTCCACACTACAATTGAAAAAACCATAAAATAAATTAAAAAGCAAGTATATAGAAAATTGTTAACCTTTATGCATCAATAGCACACCAAATTATAATTAGACAAGGCCTTCAGGAAACTTAATAAATAAGAGAATCGTTAGTGAATGCAATATATGAATAACACTTAAATGCTTAATATATGGTATTACTGATATTGAACCATGCATAACAACATAGCATGTACAAATTTTATTTCATTATGTAAATGCTAGGGTTTATATCTATAATTACGGTAAATATATATCACAGCCCAGGCTGATTCAACAGTGAATCAGCCTGGGTCTGTGAACAGTGACTTGGGGTGGGTCCCATGATTAAAAAAATAAATTTTTTTTTTTTTTCTCATCATGCCCAGGCTGATTCACTGTTGAATCAGCCTGGGCTGATGTCAATCATCTCCCCTATAATTATACCACCAAGTTACATACATGGATTTGATCCAACACCTCACCCACTAAAAGAACAACAATAAAACACAGCATGAAAACATAACTAGTTTATTAAAGTCAGCAATTATAGAAGCAAACTGCAATTCCCACCAAAATTTAGCACAAACCATTACTCCAAAAAGAAAAGTTTGCCCTTTGACATGCAGACAGGTTTAGTGTGAATGCAGAGACGGCTCAAAAGACAGGCAGTAAATTTTCAAGTATGCTTGTACAAAAATGCTCAATAAAAATGCCCTTTAGTCAAGGAAATACTGACCCAGGAAAAGAAATGAAATAAAATTGTATCTCTTTTAATTCATGTTGTTTCACTCTTAATACAATCTAAACTCGTGATCAAGCCAAACAGTCCTATTGAACTCAACCAAGCAGATATCTTCTTTTCTTCTTCTTTTTTTCATATACCTTTAGAGAATTTAGAAGCTCATTTTCTCCAGTACCCTGCCATAATCTAAGTAACAATACAAACAATTCCCTATACTGCCATATACCAGTATGTCAGGGATAATCAAATCGTTCACTGTCAATTACTAGATTTCTAACTTGACAAAAATGAGGAAAGAAAAAAACGAATAAGCTGAGGAAAACAAACACAGAAGCTTAAACCCTGAAAAACTCTAATATACTACACGATCGGTAAGAGATGCAATATCAGATTGAGAAAATACAAGCGATAAGAACAAGCTAGATCTCAGATTCAACCCACAGTACAGTATCAGCAAAAAGGAAAAACCCTAAAACGCCCAAAAACCAGCAAAAACAGGCCAGAAAGCAATAGATCCGTTAGCAGCACAGGAATCAGAAAGCCTAGAAAGAGAGAAGTACCTCGAATCAAAAGGCAATCGACCAGCGAAAGGAGACGAAGGCGAAGCTAGGGTTTTTAGCTCTCTCTCTCTCTCTCTCTCTCTCTCTCGAACTCGAAGAGTCGTCGCTTTCTCTGGCTCTAAGTTTTTTCCTCGCCACCGATGCAAAGGCCGAAAGAGAAGAAATGAGACTGTACGGAGTGGATTGAGCTCTGAATCGGCGAGTTGGGGGATTTATATATAAAATGCTGTGTGCATTTCGAATGCTTGGTAGAAGCGGGAGAGAGAGGGAGAGACACTAAAATTTATGTTGAAAACGAACGGGCAGGGCCTCTAGCTGCCCGAGCCCTGCCCGGAATCACCGTTCTCAAAAAACCCTAGTTGGATTTTTTGAAATCTCCCACACGTGAGCGTGCGATGTGGACCGTTTGGGTTATTGGGCTGAGGCCCAATAACGAGCTTATTTTACTGGACACATACTTCTTTCAAATTGGACTTTGAGAATTTTCACCACCCATATAAATTTGTTATATATCCTTTAGTACGTAAGAAGTACACAACTCCTTTAACAGAATTATTAAAAAAAAACATGTATTTTTTACATGTTCAATAAACATGTGATAGCTTAATATTTGAATGAAATTTGTGTCCTATTTTTTTTTACGGGAAGAAAGGATGGCTGAGAGAGATTGAAGGGTTTAGATCACGTGGGTGAAACAGACATCTTTTTTATTGGGCGTGGCCAAAGCATTAACGAGAATTCAAATTTGATTTTAATATAGATTATGTCTAAATTTTATGCGGAATATATAAATATTTTTAACTATATATATTCAAAATCAGGGAAGGGGAATGGGGACATGGCCCCTAACCCTCCTCTAGTTCTAAGTAATAGCTCTAATTTGGATCATTCATGTTAAATTAACAGTCTAGAATGAAATGGCACATAGGAGAAAGAAAAGAAGAGTGTCTTGCATGTCACCTATTATCTCTCTTTCCTATCTGTTGTCACCTTTTGGGCTATTTAATTAAAATGAAGGTTGGTTCATATTAAAGTTATTACACTATGTGCAATATCCTAGGGATTGCACTCACTCTCGATTCAAAAGTAAATAATGTATAGTATTTCTATCACTAATAGTGTAACAATGAGGTGGGTTTTAGAGTTCAAGTTAGATTGAGTAAGAGCATTAGCAGCAGCTTCCCTTAAGCTTTTCTTTAATGTAGGGAACAAAACCATTTTTTAGTTCCCTAGTTAAATGCACTCTACAGCAGCTTCCCTTCATCTTTCCCTACATGAATTAAATACTATTTGAATTAAATGCTAGAAGAAAGAGAGAGGAAAGAGAAATCATTTAAATATTGTTTTAAACAAATGGTAGAGGAGAGGGAAAGTTATTTATATTTTAATAATGCTAAGGGAACCACTTTTGGTTCCCTTGATGAAGGGAACCAAAAGTGGTTCCCTTGGTGTTTCTATAGTTTAGGGAACACTTAGGGAAGCTGCTGCAGAGACTTTTTTGTGTTTTTTTAACAGTTTTTCCTACACTAGGGAAGGGAATGGAGTTTAANATTTAAATATTGTTTTAAACAAATGGTAGAGGAGAGGGAAAGTTATTTATATTTTAATAATGCTAAGGGAACCACTTTTGGTTCCCTTGATGAAGGGAACCAAAAGTGGTTCCCTTGGTGTTTCTATAGTTTAGGGAACACTTAGGGAAGCTGCTGCAGAGACTTTTTTGTGTTTTTTTAACAGTTTTTCCTACACTAGGGAAGGGAATGGAGTTTAAGGGAAGCTGCTGCTAATGCTCTAAGTATAGTAATATTCAAAAAAAAAAAAAATGCTAACTTTTAATAATTAAATATAATAAAACAGAATTTACACATCGGTAAAATTTAGAAATTAATAGCATATATTCCTATTTTTTTTTCTAGCATATATTGCTATAACGGCTATTGTAGTTTACATTTTTAGGCCATTCGTTCATTGATTATTGTATGAAATAATGATTTGGCATTCAAGATAATTCAAGATTTTAGTCGTATTGTATATGAATTATAAATTGAGTAACTGAGATTTTCATGATATCATAGCAGTAGGTATGTGAACAAATTCATGTTGTGCAACTACAAAATTGAACTTAGCCAGTTAAGCATGTGGTGCTGGTTTAAGGCCATATAACGCGCAACGAAGACAATAGTCTTTGTGAGGAGGATGCTCATATCCTGAAAGAGGCTGCATGTAGTACTTTCTCGGCAAGTTCATTGTTGAGAAAAGCATTCTTGACATCTATCTGAAGAGGCTTCCAACGGCATACATTTGCAACAGTAAGTAAAGAGTGAACAAAAGTAAGACGTGCTACATGAGAAAATATCTCATCGTAATTAATACAATATTTTCACCAATAAAATATTGTCACACGAGATTATACGAAAATTATGGTGAAAGCGTTAGCACCCACATATTTTCCTTAATTTGCCTCAGCTTACTGCTAGCATATAATCTATGTTTTGTTACCATTTACCAACATCTAGATGGTGTGCACTGTTTTGATTGTAGCATCTATCATAGAATTTTGACTATGGAGATTTTATTTCACAAAGTACTTTATCATTTATCCGGATGAAATTTGTCTTACAAGGTTCGTACCTATAATCGGAATTGGCTACAATTACTTGCTCGAATTGTAGCCTACTCGATCCCTACATGAGAAAGGCCTGTGATGAGGTCATTTCTTAACTGCCTGCCTAATTGCACTGTAGTCAGAGCAGACAATTGTAGAAAATTCTGGTCCGCATAGCCAACATCAGAAACATGATACTAGGAAACACAATAGTTTGATTTGATTCTTGTGGAAGCTCCATCGAGGGTACTGAATTACACAATAGTTTGATTTGAAACATTTGTGGGATGTTCTGTAACATTGCCCACATGACCACATCAACTGCAGTATCATTAATCAACAGTAAAAAATCCACAAGGGCTATGAGTAATATCAGAGTATATAGATAGATCGAAATCTCTTCAAGCCTACTTTATGCAGCCATTACCATTTGGTGTACTGGTATTTGCCTAAAGAAGTTTAACCCAGAAAAAGAAAATTGGCAAAAAGTATTCATTAGTCTCTAATATCTTTATCTACATTATTGCTAAAGACATTAGCGGATGAACAATAATGTTTCTTTTGTTTTGCCCTCCATTGAGGCTGCATATTTAGAGAGTCTTGCCAGATGGGGCTCTTTATACCACAAAGCTTGTGCTTCATGCGCCATGGGAAGAGAATTTCCAGGCCACAGCCCTTTGGTGAAGCACTTGACTGCCCACAAGCTTCAGGGTAATTGCTGGGCTTAGGGAATTTCTTGTTGAAACTCTTGGAGAAAGCTAAAGCAGATGATTCAGCCAATGCAGTGGCATCAGGAAGAAAGCGCTTGATTATGAAATTTGGTGACTCATTGCCTCTACACTCTGCCAGCTTTAACTTTAAACCATTTAACTCATCATCAACTTTCTCTGCTTTTGTCACAATGTCTATTGCCTCTGACAAGGAGAACACGTCCATGGCATCTGAGAAAGCAGCATCATCATCATCAGCATCACCATCACAACCATCATCATGATGATCATTAATAACATTGTTTGTTGCATCTATGGATGGATGCCAACGGCATGGTGGGAGCCTCGGACGAGGTGTATGATCATGATCCCCATCATGGACATGATCATCACCTCTCTCCCAGTCCTTGGGCTTGCCTGGAGCTTGCTCCCATGAAAATGGAATCCTATGATCATCACTTGCAGCAGTCTGCAACACACCTTGTGAATTCACTACTTCTTCGCTTGTGTAACCACCAATATTACGCCTTGTCGACAAAAGTGGCGCATTAAAGTTAAGCTTTTTGGGATATCTCGAATTCATAGCTTCTTCTTCATTTACTTGATGATCTTCTGCTTTTTCTTCCATATACACTATTTTTCTATTTGCTGTTAAATGGAGATGATCACATAAAGAAATGGAAGAGATCAGTTGAGCTTTAGGTGAGTGATAAGGGTGGAAATGTTAGGGGCAGTTGGGTGAAATTATAACAAAATTAAATAGCTGGACATATGGGTTTCTCGTGAGACCAATATTTTGCTTTAAAATGGTCACAGGTGAGGTGAAAAAACCCCTGTATATACATATATATATGGGATTGAGGAAAGCCCAACAATGGTACTGGAGTTATATTTCTCCAACAACCATGCATGTAGAAACAAGTGTTGCACCGAACTCACTGCTTTCTTGGGTTTCCCCTTTGACTCGCATTAAGATAAGGAAATCAAGATGGCCTTGAATGATGCAGTTTTAAAAGATATGACCATTCTGATTGCAAGATCAAATCTGATAGTCAACAACCTTTCATCCTACTAAACGACCCGCTATTTGGCTTTGCCACTTGCCTTTTTCTCTCAACTCTCATTTTCAAAATCATCAGCCTACTATCTTTTAAGTGACTGACTATATATATATATATATTTTAAGTAATTAACATAAAAAGTCACTTAAAATATGACACATTAACCAATAAAATTAGTGTGAAAAATAATATTACTATTGCGCGAAAGAGAAATGCTGTGCATTTACTCCATGTCTTTCTCAGTGTCCTTTTGAGTCCACTTACCCTTCTCAAAAAATGAAAAAATTAGTCTATATGTACTAAAAAGACACTAAAAAGAATATAGAGTAGATGCATAACCATTCCTCTACGCGAAATACATGTAGTAACTTAAAAGTGCATTTTTTTTATTAAAATAAACATTATTATACTCTATTCTATAATAATTTTTACATTTTATAATTAATTGTGAAATAGTGTTCAATTAATAATCTTGAACTTAAATGATATATTAATGTAATGAATTATGTTTTTGTAGGAATTGAAAGAATTAAAAAGAAAAGAAACAAAAAGAAAGAAGAAAAGGGTGGGACCCACGGCTTGGAAGACCCTTTTGCCTGCAACAAAATACAGACATGCGTGAAGTAGTATAGAAAATAAAGTAATCCATTCCAAATTATTTCTTTTTGGAGAATAAAAAGAACACATGGACTCTTGAAAAAAAAAAAGAAGAAGAAGAAGACACGCACGGAACCACACGCATTACAAGGGAGAGGTCTGATCCTTTTTGGAGTCCCTGAAAGTTTTCTATTTTAGGGGAATTTTCGGTGATTTTCCCCTGTAAGGCTCAAGCTCTTCATCGCAATTTTTCTTGTTCTTCTTTGTTTTTATTTCTTTCTTAGCTTTTTTTTTTTTGTTAAAGTTCAGCACTTAATTAATGAATTTATTTTGGTAGTTACAAGTGGCTAAATTTTTAGTTATGACTAGGGTGAAGCCTAGTATTTTTATTATATATTCTTGAGATTATTTTATTTGTTCTTTATAGATTAATAATTAAATTTTGAGGATGATAATAATTTTATATTGACAAATTTATTTTGATTCATTATGATTTTTATTTATATCAAATGCTTATTTTGTTTGATTTATTATGATTCGAATATATATTGAATGCTTAATTTATTTGTAACATTGTTATTAAAATCAAATTCTCTATTAAACTATGGTTAATTTACTTTATTTTTATTAGTGCCTAATTGTTCCATCTTTCGATTAGGAGAGTTGATTTTCTACCTAGTTGTGTTGTTAAAATATGTCTCCAGAATACGTAATAGAATGCTATGTGGGTATTTTCCATTAATTTTCTCCAACTCTATTTTTAATTACTTTAGTTTACTTTATAATCATATCTATTACTCCACTTTATAGTAGAAAAACAACTCATTTACTTTTCTGTACAATAATGAGAATTTTACTTAGTATTTACCATTCTCTGAGGATCGGTCTCGTACTTGCCAAGAATTTAATATTTACGATAACCTGCACTTGGGTTTACATTATTTTGGCTCAACAAACATCTGTTTAGAGGATCTAACATATTCTCTTTTTTTCTAAGCAGGATCAAGCATATTCAATAGACTAATGTGTTTTCTTTCTCCTAGCCAGAATGCAGTAGGGCTTGCCAGTTTGCTGTTAGTCAATGGCATATTCTGCAGAAAAAAGAACTTAATGGCAACTCATGTTGAAGTTTTTACTGCATCTGTATTCTTGTATTTCTTCGACTTTCCTTCAAATCATTTTATTGAAAAGAAAAAACATGTAGAGAGGGAAGAAACTTGAATGTAAAAAGTATTGAATCAGAAAAATACAGAGCAGGGTCTTAATTCGCTCTCATTAAAGAGAAGTTTTTAAGAAGAACTCTTTCCTGTTTGCCACAAGGGAAAACTGTGAAGCTCATACAACAATTGAGAGAACAATCTAAAAAACTTAATGCGCTGTAAATTGCTCAATAAAAAACAATGAATTAATGTACGCCTCTAAACTGGACAAACTTACATCACAAATTGTCATTTCATATACATGTTTCTTTCCACCGTGGCTAATTTTACAATCCTCTCAACCAAAATTAGTATAGTTGACACTTGACAGCAGCAGTTGCAGTCTGCACTACAGGTATCACCAATTGATCCAATCCATAACCCAGTTGACATATTTACATAGTATCTTGCTCCTCTACTTAATTTCCTTCTTTTCAAAACAAAATTCTCCTTTTACTCCTGAATTCCTTCTCTATCAAAGGCTACACCAAATCTGGTATTCAAGTGTTTCTAGAGACTAATCCAAAAATCCATCTTGTGCTGACAGCGGTGGCCTTGAAAAGAAACAGAATGGATTGCAATTTGCACCCATAAATATAATGAAGAAAAGAAACAGAATCAGGGACTTAATTCCGATCTTCACTTTTGTTGTTCATTAACCCGCTCCCTTCCTTTGTTATAGAGCTCAAGAGTATCGGCATGGCTGGGATCAAGACCTAGGGCTGCTTCACAGTCTCGGATGGCGGAGACATAATCCCCCATTGATTCGTGAAATGCTGCTCGAAGGTGTAGCAGTTGCAGGTCCGGCTTGAAAGCTATGGCCCTTGTAAGCTCTGCTATGGCCTCGCTTTCTTTGTGGTCATCCATTAAAACTGGTTGCCCATAAATTCCCATGTTAGTAGTTCACAAAATGTTCCACACATTCACACAAATTACTTACATTTGTATAAATATGAAGTTGATAACCAATGCAAATAGGATAAATTCCACTTCTTTCATTACTAATGTAACTATGACTTCCAAAAGTAACATTTGAGAAATGACTTCCAAATGCAAACAAAGTATACTGACAAACTAGAAACATCATTATGAAACTTACCCGCAGCCCTATATCTGTAAGGGTATGTCCTTAGGGGATCTAATTGTGTTGCCATGCTTAGATCACTCTTTGCCATATCACGGTCACAGTATTCTGAACGTTTCTCATAAGCTGATGCATTGTTTTGGGCCTTCTCTATAAGTTTTGTCATCTCATCATATGCATTTTTGCGTTGATTTTTAAGATGATATACACGTGCCAGACCCTGATGTGCTCGTGTATGCTTGATGTTAAGTGCATTCATGTAGCAGTCAGCAGCACAATCCAGCTTATCACAGTCCACATAGACACTCCCAAGATTATTTAGTGCCTGCAAAATAGCAACCATATATGCAATGTTAATACATTAATTAATTTGGCGCACGCATAAGACAATATATTAGAATTAATTACTCTAATTAAAGATGAAACTTACTTGTCCTTTCCGAAGGCCATCTGAAGGGCATCTAAGAGCTTCCTCCAGAAGCTGGATGACGTACACTGAAGACTCAGGCTCGAGACTAGAGTCTGCTAAAGCATATGCTTTAAGAAAGAAAGCTTCAAACGATCTCTGTATGGAAATTGACTCCTCAGCCCTAGCTAATGCTTGTTCACGGTGGCCAGTGTCATACAATATCCATCCTTCATAGACAAGCCTTTCATGCTCAGAAGTAGAGTGATTTCTAGCCAACCTAAGGCTACGCATTGCGGCCTTTTGACAATTTAACCTACCATGTTAAAAAACACAGATTTTTTTTTTTCAAATCAGACATATAAAACAACTAAGTGCCACCAAAAAGTAAAATAACTGTATTAGGTGGATAAATTTCTTTTCGTGACCTGACAATTGAAGCATATTGCATAATTAGCATTTTATCACATTGAGAATCTAATAGATACCACAACTTATGATAACAAATAATCTTAATTTTGACCAACATTAAATGTTCTAATATGCCAAGAAAGTGAAACAAATTTTCATCAATTACTAGAGCTTATCAAGGTTACTTCTGTTGCAAACCATTCACCAACTGATCAAAGACAAAATTGTTTGTCCATAAATTGTCACATGTTGGGTTCTAAACCACTTGCAGAGAAGAAAGTCAGTTGGGGAGTTGAAGTGTCACTTAATTTTGAGACCTAATACATTGTTCATCTGGTGTACAACTCTTTTTCAAACCAACCACACAACTCCAATGGTAAAAAATCATTTCTCCGAATTTTTAATTGACTGAAAGACAAACAGAGATTTACCTGCTATTAAATAATCACACACTGACTATGTTAAGCCAAGAGATCTAAGCAGTAATCACAATCTCATCGCCTCTCTCTCTAAAGTCAGTTATTGACCGAAAGACAATCGAAGATTCTCATGGTATTAAATAATCAAACATAGACCATGTTAAATCAAAAGCTCTAAGCAGTGATCATAATCTCATCACCTACCTCTCTCGTGTTCATGAATGTCAGTGTGTGCAAGCAAAAGAGAAAGAAGTTTGGGTGGTTTGGTAAACCCTTTCGGTTTTTTTTTTTTAATAAGAATAAGAAATGATTAATGTGATATAAAGTATAAATAATATTGTGATTTTTTTGTAAAGAAAAGTGAAAAAGTTATTTTTAAATGAGTTATTTTTTTATTTGAATAGTAATAAAAAGTGATTGATGTAATATAAAAAGTGATCGATGGAATATAAAAAGTGAAGTTAACTTTTTTTAGAAAAATAAGGGGAGATGAGGAAAAGTGTTTGCCAAACCGGGCCTTTGATACTAAAAAATAATTTTCCTGTAAGCAAAAGAGAAAGAAGTTTGATACTAAAAAATCATTTTCCTCTGGTAATTATCACAATAGTTCAATTAATGACGGGAGTATGCAAGCAAATATCAAGCTGTCGATGGGTAGCTCACTTCAATGAAGATGCATGATACAACACCTTAACAGTACTAAATAACTACTGTAGCATAAAGATAATTGACTCAACTTCTATGAACTAGGATTACAAGAGGCCGTAAGAGTCAAAATCAACAAATATTGGGGACATACGTATACTACTGTTTAAATAAACACGAAACCAAGATTGCATTGTCAGCTGCTAGAGTTCCACAACAAATAGATAGAGTTAATAGAGCAGAATGTTAATGATTTGAACACAAACATTATAAAATGAGTTAACTACTCAGAGTTCTAGAAATATATTAAATTGCTAGATAAATCCAGTACTATAACAATGCTAGCTAGCGGTATAAAAGTCAGGAATTGAACATATATACGACTTTTTCATGCTTAATTACCGTAGTAAAAGAAGAGACTGGCGAAAGCGTAGGAGACTCTTTCCAGGGTCATTTGCCAACATATGGTGTACTACAGCTAGAGAGCCGATATCATCAACAGAGGACCATCGATCATAGAGTTGCATCCAGCATTCAGCCTGACACCACTGCAGAACATGAGGGCGGACGAGGTCAACTAAGTGGTGACCATGCATTTTCCCATGAAACATCATATAATTTGGGTCCAATGTCAAAAGTGCCCGGACATCTCTTAGAGCTCCTTCATAATCTTCTAGAGCAATTGAAAACCAGGCACGCAATTCAAGGCAGTCAGGTGAGACCTTGAATCCAATAATTTTATTGATTTCTGAGATTGATGCTCCAATCTTGTTCTCCTCCAATAGTGAAACAGCCCGATACTTGTATGGATAAGACAGAGTTGGGTCCAATTCAGTTGCAGTGTTCAAATCAGCAATCCTCTCCTTCCCCACACAATAGATTGATCGCTCCTGATACATCCACCCAGCTGGTGTATAATCTGAAATGAGCGAATTCATCTGCTTGTATGCTGAATACTTGTGCCCACGCTTAAACTTGGCCCTTGCAGCACCCACTAACGAATAAAAATGACCCACCCCGGCTGCTGCCTCAAACCAACGCTGTGCATCTTTAAATTCTTTCCTCTCAAGCATCACAACACCCAATTGGTGAAATGCAAGTTGTTTCTCCCAAACTTCAATTGCACTCTCCTGCAACCTCTCCAGAAGCATCACCGTAATGTTTGATTTCATGTCTTCCTCCATGGCAATCTGGCTCAAGAAATAGTACAAAACAAAAGAAGAATGCCCAACCGTAGCCAATCTTTGCCTAGCCTCTGAACTACAAAAAAATCTCATAACATTGGGATTGTGAATCGAACCTGGGAGCTCTCTCAAGAACACCTGCAAACAAGCCGCCACTAGAAGATATGCGGACTCCTCCAAACCATACTCAACTAGTGACAACGCATCCTCCATCTCACAAACCAGAGATGCTAAATGAGAATCACAAGCAGACTTCATCTCCTCGCAACAAAACTTGTTTGCCAAAGAGAGTAGCTCCAACACAATATGCAGGTCAAAAGAAGCTATTCTTTTTGTCCTGCTAAATACCTCCACAGCTCTCATCCCCTCTGCAGAAATCCCATTCTGTGAAAAATTTATCTTCTCCCTTCGCGACTCCGTGAAGCCACCATACAACATTGCTCTAAATGGTCTCGATAGAGAGGCAATATCGTATCTTGTACACCTAATTTCAACACCCCCAATGCAAAATGACATATCACCATCTTCCTCCGACGTTGAACATTCCTCATCCCCCATCAAAATGTCATCATCAAATTCCTCCCTAGGGGTCCGGGAACACGTACAAGGATCATATACCGATTCTGGATCGTACCCAGATACCAAACTAGCCGTAGGACATTCAAGATTCCGTCCACAACAATCCATTGCCGAATATCCGACAAGCTCATCCTCTCTCCTCTCGAACCGCAGCCACGCAGCAAGCACAACCTTCATGTGCACATCAACTGCGTGCTGTCTAGCGGACCTAAGGCTCCGCCGGAACAATTTGGGATCGGCTAGACCCCGGAACACCGAGCATTGTTCCAGATAGACCTTAAATTTCTCGAACAGAGGACAATTCTCAATCCTACGATACACATCAGCTAAGGTTCCAACGAAATCAACGGATTTTAGGCACGGTTCAATCTGGGGCTCAAGGAGATCGGTCACGGGGAGTCCATACGGTAGAAGATGCTCAGGTGATATCTTAATGGTCGGGTTAGGGGTTGCTTGGAAAGTCCGATTCGATTTGGATCGAATCGAATTGGCCCTGAAATCTTGAAGGTGGTGTAGAAGCTTGTCTCCGACACCACTACCACAGGTACCGGTTGTGGGTCCGGATGGGTTAAGGGCGTAGACCTGCGTGCCTTTACATCCATCCATGATCTTCAAACTACGCATTGTGGTGAATATATTGTGCTGCATCTCTTTTTTGTCGTAATCTAACACCAATTTAACTCTCCGAATTCAATCAAAAAACTCTCCCAAAACCCAAAAAGATATTATTATATATAGCTTCAAATAAACAAAAAGATGTAAAATTTAGGACATACGAGAAAATGGGTAGTGAAGAAATTGAATGGATTTATCTTATTACGCCATGCAAACACCACCGTTTGGGGAATGGGAAAAGGAGAGACTGTAAAACAAAGGAAAAGAAAAAGACAAAAAAAAAGAAAAAGAAAAAGAAAAAAAGACAATGGTGATGCAGGCCAATGAAGGGTACTTGAAATTGGTGGATTTTCTGGGGATTTTTCCTTTCCCTTTTCCCGAGAAAATTGGAAAGTGGACGAATTTTCTTTCGAGAAAGAATAATCACGTTGGTCGCCAACCAGACGTTGAGGTGGAGGTGGCCGTTGAAACGGCCACTCTCTCTCTCTCTCTCTCTCTCTCTTTGTATCTGGTGTATATCTATGTTTCTCTGTCACACAAACACGCACAATACACCCTCTTTCTCTCTCTCTCTCCAATTTTGAAGTTTTGTTTTCTTAAATGTCTCTCTCTTTTCCTCGTTGTACGTGTTTTTGGTGTGTTTCTATCTGTGGTAAAAGGTTAAAAGCCTTCTTTGTAGCCCTTTTTTTCTCCCTTTGAATAAAAAAAAAAATTAAAAACAAAGAAAAGAAAAGGTTAGAGCCTCGGAGGATGTCTCTCTTCTTCTGTATTGTGCGCGCGCGCGTGACAATTCGTAGGAGAGGAGAGCCGCTAAAGTCGCCCTGTCTCTCACGCCATGTTCTCCAATCATAGAACTCCCATTATTTCTTTCTAATTCTCAATTCCGCATTTCGCGGACCTATCACAGATGATGAGTGCCTTCCCAGGTGCCCACCAAGCGCGTGGGTGGACAACCAGCAACATTAGGTGGCTCATGCTTCATTGGATCAGAGTTGTCCTCCCATGATATTAGAAACTCTGGCTTATCATTATCAGATCTCATGTATATTCTTAACCTTTTGGGTAAGAATTGTTCGAATATAGTCAATTTCTTCAAGAATGTTAATGTTTATCTTAGACAAATTTTTTTTTTTAAAAAAAAAAAAAATCATTGTTATTGATTTAAATTAAATTATTTTGAAAAGACGAAATTTTTTTCTATGACTAGTTAGAAAAAATTCTTTCAACTCAATCTAAAAAATTGACAAATATTCTTAAGACACGTTACTATCATGTGCATGTCAAAATCACATCTTTTATTAATCTTATTAAAAATGCAAATAAAAATTACATGTTCGAAGAATAAATGTTAGTTTAATAGACTCATATAACACAATTTGAAAAAAAATTCTATCCATTTTTAAAAGATAGTACACATTATTCTCCGATCCATTCCTTTTGCAAATGTACAATGAGATGATTTATATCATTTTTCTTTTTTAAAATATAATAAGTACGAAGATGACAAATATTTGGTTAATAAAAGGGAAAAATATTCCAGAAGTTCTTAAGATATGACTTTTTATCAAATCACTCTCTAAGACTTAAATTTTATCGATTTACTCACTAAGGTTTCAATTGTTATCAAATACATTCCTTTGTCTATTTTATGTTAAATTTCTAATGATGTCATCATGTCATTTCCAATCAGAAGGCAAACTGTGTCCCTTTTCATTAAAAAAAAAAAATCAAAAAGTATAAAAAGAAAAAAATAATAATAAATATAACCTATAAAAAAAATATTAACAATTAAAACCTTAGGGAGTTACATGACAAAAAGTCATATCTTATGAACTTTTGGAGTATTTTTCCTAATAAAAATGATAAATATTGACGCTACAAAATATTAACAATTTAATAAGAAATAAATTGTTGAGATTTTTTTCAAAAAAAATCCTATATAATAAAACACCTTAAGAATTTTAGAAAATCATTATCTATCTTCCACATTATTTATACAATCTAAGCTAAAACCTTGTGATAAATTTTCATGCTCTAATCAAATTTTTTTTTTTTTTTATTGTGTCAAGGTTTAATATTGTATGGCTGTCTAATTTATAAAATTCCAAACAATTATTAGTTTTATGTTGTTGCACATTTGATCATATTTTATTGTAGATTTGATTCTAAATTTGCGTAGACATGTTAGAATACACGAAAAATAGTTAATAAGAGTCTTGTTTTTTTTTTTTTTGTCTGAAAAAACAAAAAGATAGAAGGAGGCGATCAATTGTGACTATTTTATCAAGGTGTGACCATAGTAGTATCCTACTCGCAAGACATCATTTAGAATGAGCCTAGATGGCAAAAATTATAACCACTCTCTTAAAACCAATCGAACCATAACTTAAATCCCGCTTCACCAAAGACATTAGCAACAATAATAAGATTCTTGTTTTGTTTGCCACTTGTGAGGGGTAATAAGAGAATGTTACTCATACGCGCCAAGGCGAGTCACTTTATTCTTCTGACAGATTTTTTTGTTTTATTATAAGCAATTATTCTGACAGATAATTTAGTCGATCTTGTGTTGTACTTGTATATGTACAAGTATGCATATGCATGGAAGATTTTGACGGATGGTATGAGTAGTCGGTTATGTGGGCCAAACTCGTCAGTTTCATCTACGGTCCAACAAGCTTGAAGATTCCTCCTCGGTGAAAGCCGTATTTGGGCCAGAATTACATAATCAATTTGGCAAGACCTACATAGGCCCTAGGGTACGTATAGATTCCCCTTTTTCCAATGTTTCTTTGTTTTTTTGTTCTTGTTTCTTTCTTTTTGCTTGATTTTAGGATCCCTCGATAAACTTCATATAATGGAGGTGTGGCCTACTTCTTAAATGGTCCATGCACCATGTTTGATCAATGGATCGCGTGTCTAGATAACTACCTGCAAGAAAAGACGAACTTGGCAAAAGAGTTTGTTAGAGTTGGGTTGATAGCTCCAATACAAAGGTTAGTGTGATTCGAAGGAAATAATTTTAGAAAAAGCAAATATAGTGTACAAAGGAAAGAGACAAAAGTCTTATTTTACTTTATGTCCGCTACTTTTTATAAAAAAATTTGTTGTAACCGTATGTGTTACATACCAGACATGAGAACGATAAATGAGAAGAAGAATTTCACCAACAATAAACAAGCAGACATGATAAGAGTTTATTATAAGAGTTTATTTATTAAAGTTTATTAGTAGAAAATAAATGATACTGTCTATTCTAAGTGTTAGTATGTTCATATGAGTTCATAAGAATTACTTTTATCTTTGTTATAGGTATTTCTATAGTTATCGTCAATTATGATTATCTTTTAGTATTGTAAAGCTATATATAGCTTATGACTTGATTAATAAAAGTATCCCTCATGCTGAGAATCATAAGGATGGTTACTAATGTGGCAAAAGGAGGAAATCTATTATGGTGCAATGCAACTGTTCTCAAGTTAGTTGGTTGATGGACTGAGCATCCAGTCCATAGCCCAATACACCATATCTTTTAGATCTACACCTCAGTTGATTGGATTAATTTATACCTTTGGTGTTTGGCCCATAATTCGTAAGATTGTTAATTTCCTTTCGTTCATTGAAAAATCTACATGTGATGTGAGAGAATAACAGCAAGGATAAATTTTAGTTTGGAAGAAATTGTCAATCTAATTTATTAAATTGACATATGTCTTTAGAGTATTCCGATCTCACATAAATTTTTAATATGATCAACATAGCATTTGATTCTCATATGCATTTTTAAAATCGTAAAGCTATAGACATTCCCATTTCACCGTCTCTCTCTTATCTACTCTCCAGTGCCATGTTGTAGGTGATCGCACCTCCCCTAAAAGTTTGGTTGGGGTGGTTGGACAAATTTATTGAGAATTTGGGATGATATGACAGTGCCATGTCGCACAGCCATATCAAATAATATAGGAGGTAGGAATAAAAGAAGTGTCTTCATCATTCTTCTTTTTTTAAAATGCATGTGATAATTATGAATTCTAATAACAAATGTCAATTTAATAAACTAAAATTTAAAAATTTATTTCAACCTAATTTTAAAAAACACTTTGTCTTAACAACAAATTCCTATGCAACTAGGTTTTGTTGCAAATATAAAATTTGAATTTATGGTCTTGGTTTGAACATGTATAATTATGACTAGTTCCTTCATAATATACGGAGGGGTGTTGATTGAGAACTCTGGACTTTTAGCTAGAGAGAATAAAAAAAAAAAAAAAAAAATTATTATAAACTTAATTTGTTCCATCGATCATGATCATGCCCACCATACGCATATATTGACAGCAGTGGGTAATGAATCGATCTTTTTAATATTTTATTCATTAGTTACTTTTTTAAGCATGAGGATGAATATATCTTGCACTAGATGCTGTCTGTATATCATTATTCTTATTTGTCAACTCAACTACAAGTGTTCAACTATTTTGTTGTCTTTTTTCACGCTGTACAACAAAAAATATAATAATTAAAAGTAGCCAACATAATTAAATGGAAATAGTGTTCGTGTGGTTCCAATGTGGCCCTCATCTTGTAGCAAGGGAAAATGACAAAAATAATCATCTAACCTGCACAAGCCCCCTTTTTTTTTTTTCTGCGCTAACCCACATAATATTTAAAGGCACTGTTAAATTTTAGAGTCAGGATTTAAATATAGGACTTTTATTTTGATATCAGAATAGTGTGATTCCATTTATTAATTTTTTTTTTTTATTTTTTTTAAGAAAAAAATATTATCAAACAAAGCTTTACTTAATATATATATATATATTAGAGTATGAAACCCAGAAAAAATGCTGCCATTGACATAGATTATCGTCTTGAACGTTTCAATGTGTATGATTAAAAAAAAATAAATTAATGCGTGCCAATATAATTATAATAGTATTAAGACATTTGAGAGAAATTATTTTGGTGATCTTGTACATGAGACGTGAAAATATATCCAAACAGTTTTTTATTTTTCATTGTCACGTCAATATGATAAAATTATAATAAAATCAAAGTATGAATTTTAGCATTATTATTGTTGTTTTTTTAATACTTACTTGAAAGAGTAATGCTAGTCATATGGTTAGCTTATGCATGTGACAATACTGCGTTATTAATTTTCTTTTTATTTAAAAAAAAAAATTGTACAACTGATCTCTTGTTTGGCTCTAACTCCAACCATAACGGTGGGGTAGTTACGACTACTTTTGATAATTACGACCACCTAATATAAAATTAGAGGTTTAGGTTTAGGGTTACGCATAAGAGAGATTAAACAATTTTTTGTGGGAAGAAAGTTCACATATCTCATTAAAATGATTACTTAATTGACAATGTTCATCTCTAAAAACTTTCAATTGAGATAATGTTCTCCAATGATGAAAATACCTTTAATAAATTATTAATAAATAAATAAATTAGAAAAAAAAAATTACCACCCAATTAGTCAAATTTAAAAATTTAAAAATAAAATAAAATTTTTTCTTTAAATTTTTGTTTTTTGTTCTTGAATTTATAGGTGTATTTTAGTCTTATTGAAAAAATTTGTAGAATTATTTTTATTTTTTTATTGGCATTGGAAAAAAATTGACAATTTTTTTTTAATAATTTGAAAGAATATTATCCTCATGAAAAGTTTGAGTAAGATATTATGGATCGAGTGATAATTTGAATAACACAAAAACTTATTTTATTTTATTTTATTTCTTTAGATTGACGTGGGGCGGTGTCGCATGGTAGTACCATGTCAGCCTAAGGTGTGGCTTGCTGAAAGAAAACAGAGGGAGTGACTCTGCACCCTGCAAGGCTGCAACCCGTGGGAAGTCGGTCCTTATCAAAATGGAGAGGTGTGGTTGAGGTGTCAGCTGTCAAAGCAATAAATTTTCCAAAAAGAATAGCATCTTCAATAAACAAATAAAACCATATCCATCTAAGAAAAAAAATAAATAAAACCATATCCATTTCACACATTACATCTTGATGTAACGTTAAATATATATAACTTAAAAAAAAAAAAAAAAAAAAAAGAAAAATGTCAATAATCTAATCAGAATGGCCCCACTTCTTCTTCATTGTGAACCGGTCAGCAGCACTAGGCTCTCTGCCAAGCCACGTCGAGAGCCACGTTCTTTTTGCCACATGGATCCCATTTTTGATGTTCTATGATTTAACAACTTATAAGGATTATGGACATTTATTCCTGTGTGCCTGCTTTTGTGGACCTTAACACTTCCAACCCAAACAAGTGAGACCCAGTCCACAAATTTGATTATATTTACTTCAAATGCCAACCAATCGAGTTGGGCTTCAGATTTGCTAGTACCAAAGTGGTCCATGGTTTTGCTGCTGTGAATATGATGTCCAACTCTTAAAGATGGCCTTCTCCATCCCACTTATTTTTCAAGTGCAATTCAATTTGGATGGAGTGGTTCCACCAACCTTAATAGTTCCTTTTTTTTGGGGTGGGGGTGGGGGGGAGAGTAGGGTGAATGGAGTAATTCTAAAAGTCTTTTTTGTGTCTCTAAAAAAATGAAATTGCTTTTAAAATAACAATTTGATCAAAATTTAATAGTGATTAATTACAAGTTCAATTGTAATTTTAAACGCCACATTATTGTTGAAGGGATACAAAAGAGACTTCTAACGTTACTCAAGACGAACCACCCTAGTGGTTAAAAAGAGATGGTTGAGCCACCTCTTTTTTCTTTTCTTATGTGCTGCCGCAAATTAGGCTTTACGTAGCTACAAATTTCGACATGATCGAATACCCATTATGAATTCCCACCATAATATCTTTATGCAAAAATAAACAGTAAAATTGCAAGAATGAAGAAAATTCTAGTTATTTTTTTCAATTGAGATAATCTTGACCACTTATTTTTATTTTTGGCAGAAAAACTTGTAATGATTTTTTCACTGCAGGAGACAATTCCAATTAGGGGATGGGATGCACGCATTAGATTTAGGATTATCTCCTATCTTTGACCCCTCTCTCTCACACACACATATATAAGCACAGTGTTTTCATCGTATGGTACGCTTGTGTGGAAAAATTAATTGACTCCTCTGAGGTTCTAACAAATTGATGGGGGATCGATGTCTCTATTTTTTATTTTTTTTTTAATATTTTTTTCCCATTTATATATGCATCCAATTAGTGAGGGTAGGATAAATTTAGCATTAAAAAAGTGGTGATCGAGAATAGGATCCACCCGCCTAAATTAGAAGAAAGAAAAAAAAGAACAATTAGTATCTAATTAATAGAGCTTGAGGACATTTGACTTATGAGGAAGCTATGTGCATGCAATGACTACGGAATTATAATTATATTTTAGTCACATAAACCCTAGATGGTTCAATAGTTAGGTCAATGAAATCGATTTTGATAGATTAAATATATATATTTGACAAACTACGATGTTGTGGGGGTCTGGGGAAGGATTCCGACAATATAAAATAACAATAAAAACAAAATTAGTAATACTAACAGGAAGGAGCCAATATTGAAGAAATCGTTCTATATATATATATATGAATTTGACTCAGGACCCCATAATTTTTCAATTTGATATTTTGGGTGACGATAAGAGATATGTCAGATTAAGGTTCTCTAGAGATAGAGCTGGTTGGAACCAAGTTTTACGTCAAACCATGGCCAATTGATAACGAACGAAAATGGTTAGAGTATTACAACTTTTACTGCAATCGATCTTCTTAATTATAAATCAAGAACACGTTATTAGCTAGATTAATTAGTTGTCACTGAATAATTATTGGCTCTTAAATATACATATATTTGCCACGGAAGGTTTAAGATATAGTGACTAAGAAAATAGTTGGTATTATATATACTCCGAATTCTTTAATTGTCTAGTGATTGATATCATGCACATTAATCATATTAGTTTGTAAAGAATTTACAGTAAAAATTATGGTACTCCTGACAACAATTACTCGATATTTTGATCTTATATATGACGGTGAAACTAGAGTTGAAATTTAGGTAGGAAGATGCTTCAATCAATGGTTGTGTTAATTGACTGATCACAGGCTTATGCAACAATAACTGTAATTTTGAAATTAGTAGGTAGTTTACCCAAAAAAAAAATAAAAAAGGAAATAGTTTGGAAAAAACGAGATTTTTTTTAAAAAAAAACACACTTCTAAACAATACATTTTCTGTAATTTGATTTAAAATCATAATGCCAAACACACTCTAATTAAGATTGAGATGAATGTAAAAAGAATATCTATAAGACAGATGTTTAATTAGCAAATAATAGTTACGATAATATATAATTATAATAATAGTCTGAAGAATTTGTAAAGAATTTTGGAATTGAAATGAAAGGATAGGAATAATACGTAAGATGTAACATTATAATCTGGGACCCGATAGATGCATATTGCCTCAAAATGAGACAACTTTCGCCTTTGACGTGAATTAAATATTTCATGATTTACTAATTAATATTACTCTGCCAACCATGCATACGTCTTGAAGTGAACACTGTGCTTGAATATAAGAATTTTATAAGCGAAGAAATTCGGCATGGCCCCATGCATTTGCTGACACAATAAGCATAAGATATGAGTCAGATATGAATGCATTAATATATTTTATAAGAATGCAAAACACCAGTAGGCATTGTTTTATGCTTTTTTTTTTTCAAAGAAAAGAATTAACTTGATAATTATTTTGGATGGGAAGTCCATATACATTAGCTAACGAGAAGAAAATTAATCATTAGATTAGCAGTAGATATTCTGCTTCTCATTATATATGAGGTGTGATGAACCACGCTTGATTATTTTATATTATTTTTAATGATTAGGAAACCTTTAAGGTAGGATTACTTCGTGCATGTATTCACCCATATCAGGTAAATTTGGAATACATCCCTTTCATCCTTCTTAATATTGACCGATTGAGCCACGAGTTTCGTCTAGACTGGTCCTAAGAGGTAATTTGCACTCAATAAATTTTTAATATAGAACCATAAGATCGAAGCACTCAAAGTCCTATGCTTCTATCAACTGAACCAACTCCTTGGGATGAAACCATGCATGCATGTTACATTAGAAAAACTTCAAGAAAACCTCAACACTCAACTAGAAAGTGATTAACAAAAGAATTTTCAACACTTTTAAAAGAGTTAACTTTAAATTTAACCCAAAACATAATTGCCGAAGCAATGGAAGAAGAAGTACTTACCTGGTCAATTAAGTTTGTTCTGGTGGGAATTTTGGACCCACTAACCACTTTTAATTTGCAAAGTTTGAAACTGAGGAAATTTTCTTCTCAACTCACTAATCGGTTGGCCGTTTTCCGGGTATTTTTAAATGAGTGCCACACATTCACTTCTCGATGATTAGTGAAAACGCATAGACTTTCACGAAAGCATGTCTGTCTACTATATATTCTAAGCTTCCGGCCGTTTAATTCCTTAGTTTATAAAATTTGCATGGCATATTGTCCCTTGTATTATAATAATATATAGCATAGATGGGAATCTATACCTTTTATCTACCAAATTAAGTAGAAGGATTAATGGAGGCTTGGAGCAGTAGTACTACTTGTGAAGCTTAATTTCTTCGTGATTTGAAAGTGTTCTACGTTTCATTATATATGGTGCAGGTCCTGCAGGACATGCATGCATGCATGCATGTGACATGTCATGGGATCATTGGGATGATGTTATTAATTGATCATGCATATATATATATATATATATATATATATATATATATAGATGGTGCATATATGAAAGCACGACTCTGGAGAAATAATTGTTTATTGGAAAATAGAGGAACTTGTAGAAGACGACAGACATCCTCATTCTCAAATAATGCGTAAGATCCGCATTAATAGGTTCACGTATTCTCATGCAGCTTAAATAATGGGATAAAAAAATATATAGATTACTGTTGGGCGTTGACCTCACAGGTTAGGTGTTGGAGTGAATCTTTTCAGACCAACCTCTGTTTTTAATGGGGGAAATTTTGGTGTCTTTCTGAGCTCTCTACGTCATCCATTTGGTGTTGCTCTTTCAATTTCTTATTCATCAACAAATGTTCTCTCTAGAAACTTGTGTTTGGAAGCCTAGTACTGTAGGCAAAAGCATGTAATTAACCTTTTTTTTTCTTCCCCCCTCTTAATTTTCTGGTAAAAGGAAGAAAATATTGTAATAAATTTATGGGGAAAATCAAATTTTGTCCTTATGTTTTCTTGTTATTTTAATTTAATATATCCCTAAGTTAAGTTTTCAATTTCTATAATTAGGTTTTGGTTTTTTCTCTGGTTTTAAATAGGTCTTTTTGTCAGCCTACTGTTCTAATTAATTAATTAACAGTAACTAATCAATTAATGCCATATGACTACCGTTTGACACGTTGTGTGCTAATTATACGTGCTGCATGGTACCGTTAATTTGAATTACAAATATACCATAAATAAAGAATTCATTTTTAACCTTTTTTTTTTAAAAAAAAAAAATCTTATTTAAGTTATTTTGTAATTTAAAGTAATTGTGGCATGTGGCATGTACAATCGGCACATGACATGTCAAATGAGAGCTACTTGACATTAATTAATGAATAATGCTATTTGTACATCTCCATTTACCCATCTTTGTTCATTTATTCCTATATGAAAAGAAACAAAATAATAAAATAATAATATACATATGCCATGTAAGAAGAGATGGACAAAAATGGGTAAATAGAGATGGACAAGTAGCATAGTCCTTAATTAATTGATTTGACGTGACATGCTGTTAATTAATTAAACGATAGGTTGACAGATTAACCTATTTAAAACCAAAAGAAAACTCAAGGATCTAATTGTAGAAATGGAAAATCTAAGCACTAAATTGAAATCACATGAGAACATAGGGAGTGACTAAATTGATAACAATTTATTCCAAAAAGCTTAAGTCGATTGAAAATGACGAATTTAATTATTTAATTAATATTTTATTAGTCTCCCTCAATATGTGAGCCATGATATGTCAAATATTAAATTAAAATATGAGGTAAATTACAAAGGAAATGTTCAAATTCAAGACATTTGATATAGAAATTTGTTAAATAATTAACCATCTATCTCAAAAATTTAAGCTTGTAAGAAATGATAAATTTAATTATCTAATTAATATTTCAATAAAATTAATAGGCAGACATATTATTTTCTTTATAAAATTTGTTCAAATATGACTAATTACATTTAAAGAAAGGATTACAAAGAGAGATCTTTTTTATTCTTAATCCGTAAAGTGAAAAGAAGAGTGAAATTAACGGGAATACTTCCAAACACACTGTGGGAAATGGCCTATATAGCAACCGGGTGTAATATAAAATTAGCACATTTAAAGAAAAATATACTTGAACATGGATATAGTGTGTAACCTTAACATCACGGTTGATTATAATTGTAGAGTAATAAATATAAATATATATATATATACACACACTAGTGGTGCTTCCATTTTTTAGACATGAGATGGCGATGGTACCACAGCATGCACAACTATATATAGGAAACTCTCAAGAACTTCGTGATTAAAAGGAAAAGATGGACCTCCTGTACAGTATCTTGATGACCCCAATCACGGTTTATTGACATGCACCAGGCCAATACACGTGGGAGGAAAGAAAAAGTTTTTTTCTGCCAAAAGTTGAAACTTCAAAGTATGACTCGATCGTATATTAATGTGAATTTGATTAATTATGCACGCGGGAAGGAGACTTTTTGTGGGACTGAATCTCTCCATTTCAAACCAAATGGGGAGGAACCATTTAATGTATTGTTCATATTAAATTTTACCATTAAAATTTAAATGAAGTGGCAATATATATAATATATAGTGAAATTTAATTTGGACTATAAAATAATTATTTTTCATCTCACTTGAAATTGAAAGAATCTTGTTCCACTTTTCGTGACACAAAAGAATGCTTGACACGCACCCATAACCCTAGCTCGATTGGTGGAATCAAGATGTTGCCAACAAATAAGTCGGTTGTTGCTAAGGGTACAATATCATTTATTATAAATTTTTTACAAATTGAAATAATAGTCTATATGACACTTATCATATTAACAACTAAACAATTAAATTTATTTAATAAATTTTATTATCTATTTTTTTTATTCATATTGTGTCACATAGCACTGATCATGTGAACTACTACATGAATGTAGTATCCTAAACATTTTCGTAACGATTAAGCTAGCTCCCAGATTCGGCCTAACCCCAAGCCCAAGTCAAATTCCTTTTTTTGTTTTTTCCTTCCATCGAAACCATAATTTTTTGTTTTTCCTAATCAATAGAATTGATCATTTCCCCATCTACTTTGGTGAATAACATTTTCCTATTGATGACTAAAACCCATGGTTACAAGGTAATTTGCTTCTCTTTTTTTTTTTTTTTCTCTCCCCCCCACCCCCTCAAGAAAAAAAAAAAAAAAGAGTTTGGTAATTATTACCCTAAGAAGGTGAAATGGCTTGAAAAAGCCCCAACTCTCAAAAATCCTCGAGGAGGAACAAACCCCGTGATTCCCGACGAAAGGCAAATCTCCTTCTTATTTTTAAAGTTTGGGTCTGAATCAGAAACAACAGAGCATCGCACAAGCACACATGCATCGATCAACCGCCAAGCAGCTAGAGTTATTGTTTGTTAATTAGTAACTCAAATGCTAATTGAGTCTTACAACACTACTCACATCTTCCAACAGACAAAAAAACTACTGTTAAATTACCATCACCAATTAATAGTCTAACGTTCTTCTTCAAGTGTGGGATTAAATTAACTTCATTTTAATTGTGAGATTAATACGTAAAATATTTAACTAAAATAAGAAATGAATAATGGATTAGACAAAATTCGAACTTATGACGTGATTTAACACAAACCAATTACTACTTATGAAGAATATATATATATTGGAACCCTGTTCCTTGTCCAGAAAGGGAAGTCTTCTAAGCGGACAGATTTGGGAGCTTCTCATTTAATTGAAAAAGTATATATAAGTCATTGAGTAAAAGTAAAGGTAAAAGCGTGCCTTCAAATTTTTTAATGTTTGCAATTCGTTTTTTAAGTATTTTGCTTCAAAAGTTGTGATAATTAAGTACTAAAACAGTTTTTCTTTGATTCAATTTATTAAACTAATTAACATGTGTCTAATATTGTATGTGATTCTTATATACATCTTTAAATATTCATGTAAGAATTAATATGTTGGTGTAATCATCCTTTAGTTTGTGTGCAACATTAATTCCATTGTGTGTTTATCTGGATTATATTGATGGAATTAATATGGTTGGGTATATAAATTATCTCTGCTAGCAAATAAAACAAAAAAGTTTTAAAAAAGACTAGCTTAATTCACCAAGTTAATTAATGAAGATATATATATTATAATCTTAATCCTTGATGATCAGCAAATTAGTAAAACGTACTTGTCTGATAAATACTCTTTCAATATTTAACTACGAGTGGGCCAATAGTACAAGGTTGGCGCCATTGTTTTTCCTGGTCAAGGGGTTTGGCCTACACGAGAGATGCCTTCTCTACTCACATGACATCCACACATACATGCACCACATCGCATGCATGTGTATGTATACATATATGTATGGCCATTCATACAATATTATGTGTAAATACACAGAGAGAGAGAGAGAGAGAGAGAGACTTGTAGGTCAAGATATAGGGTTTGCATTCCCATCTGGGTAGATACATCTTTCGCCTAGCTAAGTCCGTACTGGTAAGAAAGATCTATAGTAGTCCCAGCATGGGTATGGAGAAAAGAAGAGAAAAGGTTAGATGTTAATTAAGTTGGAGAAAGCAAATTAATTAAGGAAGAAGAAATAAAGCAGAATTAAAGATCGATGGAGGGAATTAGCGGTGGGTCAGAATGTTCAAAGATAAGCCTGTCGAGCCAAAATGATGAGGAGGGAAGCGAGAGCAATGATGAGGAGCGAAAGCCTAAAAATGAAGGAGGAAGCTCAAGCAACAGCACGGTGGAAGAGAGCGAGAAGAAGTCATCCACGTCGGTGCGTCCTTATGTTAGATCCAAGATGCCTCGCCTCCGCTGGACGCCTGATCTTCATCTTCGTTTTATTCATGCCGTTGAAAAACTTGGTGGACATGATAGTAAGTTCTGTTATCTAAATTAATATGCAGCCAATTAATTAATTTATATATTGAAGTTGTTAATTGATTCTTTGGGTGCAGGAGCCACACCAAAGATGGTTCTTCAGCTGATGAACATCAAAGGACTAAGTATTGCACATGTCAAGAGCCATTTACAGGTAAATAGATATCATCCACACATAATTTATCATGAACATATATAAATGCTTTTGTTTATTCATGGGATGGCGTAATTCTCTCTTTCTAATATAATTTTCCATGTGGGTATTTTCACTAGATGTACAGAAGCAAGAAGGTCGATGATCCAGGCCAAGGTACACCAAAATTTCAATTCTCTAAAAACAAAAAAAGAAAAAGAAAAAGAAAAAAAAAAGTAGGGTTTCTATTTCTTTATCAGTTCATGATGCTAAAAAAACCGTTCTTCACATGACAGTATTAGCCGATCATAGGCATCTTGTGGAAAGTGGAGATCGCAATATTTATAACCTCAGCCAACTTCCCATGCTTCAAGGGTATAACCCCATCCACAATTAATTCCATTTTTTTGTTTTTGTTTTTTTGATCTCTCTAATGAATTTGATTTTATAATTTTTCCTAGATATAGATTTGGAGATGCTTCTTGGACGAGTGCTTATGAAAACTTGTTGGGTTATCCTGCCGGCCGTAGCTCAACCTCCGGCGGTGGATTTTACGGCACGGCGGGTGAGAGGTTCTTTGGTAGCAGCTATAGCAATATTAAAAGGACTAATTGCAATTTCCGTACGGGAAATTCCACTTTCGGTACTGAACAAGCAGCTTGGAGAACCCATGAAGTACTGATCAAAGCTGATGGTTTAAAAAATTTGCAATCATTTCACAAACACGAAACTTTGCAAGCTGGAGTTGATCAAGAGCGTGCAAATCATGATCCGAGTAACAGCATTAATGTCGGTCCAGATTTGAAGAAAAAAACAAATAATGTACAAGAGTGGAAGACGTTCAAAAGGAAGGCCTTAGATTGTGATGAGGAGGTGGATTTGGATCTATCTCTTAGGCTAACTTCGAGGAATATTCATGAAGTTGATAGTAATCTAACCCTGTCTTTGTACTCACAAACATCCTCGAGTACTCTTACAAGTTTGAAGGAATGCCGGCCGGACGAAGCTAAGAAGCAAGAAAAAAGGGCAAGTACTCTGGATCTGACTATATGAATTCAATCAGATAATTCTAAGTGAGATCCTGAGGTACTTGCCCGGCCCGACGAAATAATGCATTTTATATATGCATGATTAATTGTCTTGTACCATCATAGAAATCAGTAGCCGCCACTTTATTTCTTGTTCCTTATGTTTAATTTACACTTGTTTCTTAGTTCAATCTGCCTTGAACAGTATATATGATCAACAGATGCATGCATGTCCCTCACATCTCTTATGATGCTTCGTTTTTGCTACAAGGGTAAGAAGTCAAGCCTAACGGGGTTTGTTTGGTCTTGTTGAAGAATACTTTAATCTGGACCGCTAGACTCGCAACGGGCTGTTGAAGCAGATTTTTGAATGGTCAGACACGTGACAGGTCACCTGCAAAACAAAGGAAAAGTTATCAGAATGATACCAGCCCAAAGAGGGTTTTGATGCTTAAGTCTACAATATGGTTATTTTTAGGAGAGAAACCTAAGCAGAAAGTTTAGGGAGAGAATGCTTTTCCTTTGTTTTGCAGGTAATCCGTCACTAGTTCGATCGTTCAAAAATCTGCTTCATCAGTCCTTCGCTAGTTTGTCCATCCAAAAATTACTTCAACAGGTCTCAAGTACTCCAGCAGGTGTAGCAAAGTGCAAAATGGGAATCGAGCAATGGGGTTTTAACGAGGCTCAAAAAACTATGTACGTAAATTTTGCTTATTTGAGATCCATACTTACTTTATTGGCAGTAATATACTTTAACATTCGCTGTTTGGGAACATATATATATTTGAAGAAATAATATTAGCGACAAACCTATTAATAATCACTACCTCGATCAAAATCCTGTTGTTTATTCTTAATAAATATTGTTTACTTGAGTAAACATGCCTGTTCAATGGTGGACGTAGTTTTTTTAGAGATGAATCAGTTTCACACGATCTAGCTGATTGTTCATGACCAGATATAAGGCTTAATCAAGCCAGTGATAGAGCTTTGCTTATGTTATGAACTAGTGTTATGATCATGTAGCAATTTGATTGGCTTGGACAAGTGTTATATATGATCATATAGCAATTTGAGTACATCAAAGAGTAAATGCTACTCTTTCACACTAATTGTATACCTGCTAACGTAAAGTGTTCTGAGTATTTTTCATATCAGTCACTTAAAATACGCTATACCAATCAGTAGATGTAAAATAGGATTATTTTGCATTAAATGCTTTGAATCATTTTGAACTGTGGTAGAAATTAACGTTGTGATTATCCTTGATGAAGTACCATGTGTAAATGGAATGGTGCAAACTTAATTTACAGCATCCCCCCCCCCCCCCCCCACCAAACAAAAAAAAAAAAAACCAAAGTGTTGAATTTCATATCATCAAACTATATATGCTAATTATAATGTGTACAGTGAACAAAAGTAAGTGCTTTACACGGTTTAATTTAAGTTGGAGAAGTATTTTCTTTGTTTGATACAGTTGATATTGAACTGTCATAGTACATACACGAATATTTGAGTACAGTTGTTACTAAAGTCGGTGTGAAAAGTTCTGTTATATTCATCCGAAAAGAAAAGAAAAAAAAAGTTCTGTTATGGCAATAACATATTCATAGCAATGAAATTTAATTTAATTTATTTTATATGGTTTATTGAACCTATCGGCACTAGAGGATGTATTGCTTAAATTTCATAATTAAATCTCTCAATTTTTTGGAAGGCTCGATTTGATCTTAGCCTTCTTATATTAATATATATGATAATTAATAAGATATCTAGTTTACTACCTTAGTATAAATATTGGAAAGTGCTTGAAATATTACAAATTTTATTATAACTTCTTATAAATTGAGGTAACAGTCTACGTACATGGCACTGCCACATTAATTACAATCAAATTTAACCGGTTAATGGCTGACATGCATGATAAGTGTCACATGGACTTACAAACAGAGGTGGCAGTACTCCATGTAGCACTATTTAATCATTAGTCACAATTAAATTTAATTATTTAGTAGCTAACGTAATAAGTATTACATTAAATGTCATGTCAATTTATAAGAAATTTTTAGTAAAAATTATAATATCTCTAATGGCACTCATAAATATTCGGTAAGTAACCTATAATAGCTTAATTTTAATTCAACATTTTTTCATTCTTTCCTTTTTTTAAAAAAAAAAAAAAATTAATAATAATGACAATCACTCACTACAAGAAAAATTGTCTTTCGTCATTAAAGCCCCTTAAAAATAGTTGCTAATAACTATTAGTGACAACAAAAGTTTCAATAGCAATGATTGTTTTAATTGTTGCTGATAATGAATATTATTGATGACATTTGTCGTCGATAATGACCTTAATTAAGTATATTGCAAAGAACGAAATGCCAAATGCTTCTTTTTTTTTTTTGGCCAAGTAATGTTTTAATTTTTTGGTATGAATTATCTAAATCACACTTATTTATCTGCATAAAAGATAAACCAAAATGCATAGAATTTGGTCTACCCAGAGCTCACGTTTTTTAAGCAATGCATCTATCTATGTTATGAGATACCTCTTAGAAGAAATAATAAAAAACAAGAGATTACTCAAATACACTTCCAAATGCCAAATTGTTTAGCCATAACAATTATCCTCAAAAACGAAATTTGATATAACATTAGGTATTAAAAAACCGAGTCTTCCTCACAAAGAGTAGTGAGTACATTATGGGTTCATCCAAAAATTTACCAACCATAATTTAAGCTAAGCCACAAGAGGTGCTGGCGTTGGTAGATTCACTGCAAAAAAAAAAAAAAAACCAATAAATAATCACTGTTGAACCCATAGAAGAAATATAACACTAAATTTATGTAAACAAAAAGAAGCAATTCACACACACACATGCAAATCATTCAAACCTATATATATTAACATGAGAAAGAACTTGACCAAAACCAGAGCAGCAGCCAAAGACCATATATAGTTAAGTACTAATTACTCAGTCATTTTAATTGGATCGGAGTTGAAATAGTTGCTTTGGCAAGATCAGTAGTCACTTTGACTTCATTTTTCAATGGAAAGAAGAGGCGTCGATAACACAGCTGCTTTCTTTGACAAGTCATCCCTATATATATAGTTTGCTTCTTAGATATTGCAATAATAGTATATAAATTATTATATATATATATAGCATCAATCGCCTGGATCTAGCTGATGAACATATATAATCTTATATTATTATTTTTGTTATCTAGAAATTATTCGCTCAGAGGCATTATAAATACTTTGTCAGAATACCATAAAAATGTTTGTGACATTAACTAACGAAACCCTATCTTACATTAGACTTCCTTAATTAACAACCCAAGTAATGAAACAACCACATTAATTATCTTTGAATTTTCACTTTTTTTTTTTAAGTGAATTTTCACATAAGTCATGCAATTTTTTTTTTTTTTTTTTTAAAAAAGTCACAACTAAACCAGAGACCGAATCCGTATTTCTCATCCGAGACCAAAGCATCAATGAAAAAACTTAAACCTAATTTTTAGGTCCAAAAATATATCTAAAAGCAATATATAAATATTTTAAAGAAAAAATTTCAAAATAGGAAAGGCCATGGCCCCGGCCTTCTACTTTGAAGAAAAGCTGAATGAGAGAGCATTGGGCTTGGGTTTTTAACGCCTGCCTAGCATTTTACTCATATAACAGTTTCTGAAGGAAATCCTCTCACAGCTTTTTTACATTTTTTCATACATCTTCTTTGGACAGGGGATTGTAAGGAATTTGTATATCCCCTCAACCCAATCCGGCTAATGCTATCAGAACTTTACTATAAAGAGGCTTTTCTTTATTTTTTTTTTTAAATCTAAGCTGAAAAAAAAAATTATTGTTAAAGGTATTGCAGATTCGTTACAAATTAACGTGACAGTTCATATGACATTTACTATATTATTTAAAAGTTGTAGTAGCCAAATCTTTATTTGTATATGATGTTGCATACTTTTGGTGCGTCCAATCACATCTAGCCTACACATCCTTTTGGTGTTAAGGATCAAATCATGGAATATAAACTAAAATTCGATTATGCAAATCATATTAAAACCTGTTCACAAATAATTTTTCTGTTTAGAATTTCAATTTTTGGATAATAAAGGAAACACTCTGAAAATCTGAAGTATCATAGTATAAGGCCAGACTGGCCAGTGTATATATATGTAAAAAAAAAAAAATTTTGTGTGTGTGTGTGTGTGTTAAAGTATGGTTGGGGCGATTTCCGTTGTTATTGCAACCAAGTCGTATTAAAAGAATATTTTAGTGACAAATTTGCTAGTAGGCGTTACAGGAATTCACCTTATGGGGGCGAAAACTCTGGTTAATAACGCCTTAATAAGTCGTCGAGTTTAATAAGCCGCCTGTTCGATAGGTCGGGAAACGAGATTTCAACGCAATGTTGAGGCGACGGTAGCGATAGGTTTCGTCTTAAGTATATGTTCGGTGATGAAACCAAAGTATGTGGTTACGACATTTGTTTATTGAGACGAAACTAATGTCTGTAGCGTGAAAAGTGGTGTCCTATAAATCGCCAACTGCCAAATAAAAAAAAAAAAAAATTGTCCAAAAACTTAAAACGCATCGCCCACCGTGGGGCTCGAACCCACGACCACAAGGTTAAGAGCCTTGCGCTCTACCAACTGAGCTAGACGGGCTTACACTTGATGGCTCCCTCATTAAATATAGGAACGTAATACCGTGAACAATGATTCTGCATTTACAGGGATAAAAAGAACAGAGAAGGAAAACTATGCTTGATTTTGGACATAAAAAATGGCATGTCTTGAACAACGGTGAGCTGATGAGCAGAATCCATCTAAAGAAGGAAATCGATCAGTTTACAATGATAGATTGTTGATCATTCTCATTTATTGTGTGACCGTGGAAAAAATTACGTTTTCACACAATAGGCAAAGGGGGTGTTGTTCGAAAACGTAGTTTCAAAAATTTCATGCTTCAAAAAATGTAGATTAAATTGGAAGTTTTAAAACCGTAAAATTGAACGGAGTCTAAACCAATTTATACCAATTTAAAGTGGAGTAATGCTACATTCTACATGCAAGAATCCTATTCTCCTCTTATCTTCTTAACATATTATCATTTGATTAAAATTTAATAATAATTTATTCGAAATTTAATGATAATTTTAAAAGTCATGTCACATTTTGGGAGGATAGGATGATTTTAAAAGTGCACAATTACTCTTTGGCCAAAACCCTCTTGAACTATTAATAATAGATCTATTATATAGATATACACATTCCTTAATTTGTTGGAATGTGAAATTTACCATATTACATCTACTAGTTTTTGTTGGAGAAATTATTCCTTTAAAAAAAAAGAAAAAAGAAAAAAGAAAAAAGAAAATGTGAGCACCTCGCATCTCATAAGGAATCAATATGATTATTGATTGGCAGGTTGGGAATATATTTGGCAGCAACCTAAAATAGTAAAATACACAGGCCTAAGCAATGAAACAGGTAGCAAGACTTAACACATAATATATATAGCTATAGACCGGACGGCGGTGGCAAAGTTGTCTAACACTCCTCAGATGGATGGTGCAATTGTGACCCATGATCATGGATGTGGCCAAGCTTGGGGAGGTCATGATCATCAGAGCGCTTTGTATAGAGAAACAAGACAAGAAAGACAATAAACAATGCGAAAAAGAGCACTATAATTATCATCATTATCTCACCGTGGAGAGCGAATTTGGGGTCGCCGGAGAAGAGAAGCTCCTCCTTTTGAGAATAGCTAGGCGCCATGAAAGGTGGTAATTGAGCACTGGCCGCCATAGAAATTGTGTGGAGCCTGCGTAATAATTCTCTTGCTAATTAATGAGTGATTGCTGGATGTGTGGGTGGCTTTGTGAAGCTTCGACACTTGCTCGAATCACCCATACCCATGTATAAACTTGACGCTGTTGCAGAATAAGGCAGATGAATAGGACAATTGAGTGACGGTCTTCTCTGTCATTACGCATGATCATTGCAGATTGAAAAGGATGTCTGCTTCGTTTGTTTATGTTTTCTCAAAAAGAATGATGCTTTTTATTTCCATGGGTTATAAAAGTGAAAATAATTTTAATTATTATTTTTTTAATATTATTGTTTTGCGAATAGAGCCGAATATTCAAACTACCCTATGATTTCAGGCGAAGAATTTGGCACGGAATCTGACTACGGCCATATCCCTTCAATTTATTTATATTTGATATTTTTTTCCTTTTTGTTTTTTTTATTACATAATATACTTTTCAGAATATAATTGGTGCTGAGTCTGCTGACATGACATTCGGACAATTTTCATCAAAGTTTTGAACGAAAATCGAGTCCAGAAAGTGATTTTGCATTTTTACTTTTTTTATTGTTAAATTTTTGGCTAATTGTAAAATCATATACCTTGTAACATGCATTTAAAAAAAAAAAAAAGGGTTAAAATTAAGGTCACATGGTGTTTTATCGAGTGTAAACTTATATAATGTGATAGCGTGAGTTTCCTTGGCCGGTGGCAGATAGGAGGGTAGAAGTCTAGAACTGTAGGACAGAAGAATCTGAGCCCCACAATTGATTTTTCCCTTTCATGGAGTGGCTCCACAGACCACGGTGCATGTGGGGGGGAAAGCGGTACAATGATTGCAACAGCAGGGCGCCTCCGAGTTTATGCATGAATTCTATGTTCACAGGCTGGCAGGCACCGCCCATGCTTGGAGGCTTGGAGGCTTGGAGGCTTGGACATCTTCATAATCTAGGGGAGGCGTCTTCTGTTCTGACCCAATCACTGTAACCCATTTCACTACAGTTGTTCTTTTTCGGCCCAATTAGTACAACCCAAAACTAAAGTCCTTTTTTTTAAAAAAAAAAAAAAAAATGTTTTAAGTTAAAGGGAAATATCAAATTCAGACATTATGTTTCATACTATTTCAATTTAGTTTTTAAGTTTTCAATTTTCTTCTGATTTTAAATAAGTCATTTGGTCAACTTACCGTCCAATTAATTAACGATTTACCATATTAGACCAATCAATTAGTGTTGCGTGGCTCTTATTTGACACATTATGTGTTAACGGTAAGTGCCACATGATATTATTATTTTAAAAAATATAAATTTCAAGTTTTTTTTTTAATTTTTATATAAAAAAAAGCATTTAAGCTATATTTTTAATTTAAGCGCGTTGCATACTATTAATTAATTGTACGGTAGATTTACAAAGGAACCCATTTTAAATGAGAGACAAACCTAAGGATTTAATTGCAAAAATTAAAAATTTAAGGACTTAATTGAAATTGCATGAAAATATAAGGATTAAATTTAATTTTTTCCAAAGTTAAACATAAAACCTGTGATCTAAGGGTGGTAGCCGCGGAACTAGATATATAATTTCCCCCAAAATTTTAAAATTGTCCATAAATTTTATTTCATTTTTTTAACGAAATATTCCCTCCAAAATTAATTTTTTATCCTTCCACTTTTTTTTTAAAGTTTTGTCCCCCATACTTAAATATCTAGTTCCACTCTTACCGAATTGGGTCTAAAATGATCCTAACTTTACTTTAAATTGATGTTATAGTCCATGAGTAGCATTATGTTAGCCACTAAAATGTGGTAATCTAGATAACACTTATCGCTTTTACAAATTAACTAACATGACAATTACCACGTTAGGTGGATTGCCATGTTCATTCCGTGTGTCATTCATTTGCAAAAAATGTGGAAAGAAGCTATGAGTATTAAAGCTTTTACTACAATTTTTTAGAAATTTAACCGATAGTCCACATTTTATGTAAATGAGTGTTATGTAGACTATCATATGACATTTCATATTTTAGTGGCTAGCATGACAAGTGCGATAAGAACTTCCATATCATTTTATAAATGTTATGAGTATCACATAGACTGTCACATCAATTTATAAGAAACTTCTAGTAAAAATTATAGTATCCCTGGTAAGACTCTAAAATGTAATATATATGTCTTATACGTTTATAAGGAATTGTAATAAAAGTTATAGCACTCCAAGCATTTTCTTGGACGACGACCCATCGTAGGGTTCAGATTTGGGATTTGTGACCAAAAACGAAAAACAACATGAAGAAGATTTGGGTTTGATAATTTATTTTTTTAACAGAAAATATGAAAATAGTTTAATTTTGTCTTGCAAAGATTATGCCTTGCATCGAACTTTTCATCTGAGACAAAGGAATCAAGTAATTTGTGGCATCCGTGAATGAAGAAAGAAGCAGGTTCCTTATGCGATGGCATACTTTCCAACAAGAACAGGATTCCGAGTCATTCTCGTGGGTCTAATCTAAAGTAACATTCTCGCTAAATGTTCTTATGAATATGCTTCAGTGGTCGGGAAAAGGCATGGAATTTCAAGCAATAGTGAGCAGTTACCCACATATTCTCAAGGGAAGGGAGAAAAAGGTCTTGCTAGTGGACCATAAATCAAGATACCCAATTGTTATTCAATATTGTGATGATAATTCCTGTTATTCTAAAAGTTTAAAAGCAGATAGAAATGGTAAATCACTTGTTATTTCAAATGCTTAAGCTTCTGAGAAATTATTAATTTAATTATTTAATTAATATTTAAATATTTTATATAGCATCAAACTCTCTTTTCATAAATAAGACTTAATACAAGAAATATTTAATTGAAATGTGACGTGAATTGTACATGTTAAATCATTTATCTTAAAAGCTTAAACTAATAAAAAGATATAATTAAACTCAAACTCTATTTTTAATAGTTGATGCTTAACATGTAAAATATTTAATTTAAATGAGAAATAAAAAAAAAAAGAAGAAGTTAAAACTCAATACATCTGCTCTTATATACAATGTTAAATCATCAATTATCTTATAAGCTTAAATATTTAATTAATACTTTAACATGAATTATAAAAACATGGTTAAACTCAAGACCTTTGCTATGATACCATATTAATTCACTAGATTTCTGTATAAAAGTTTAAATCGGCCGATAAGAAATAACAAATTTGATTATTTAGTTAATATTTTAACCATTTTAGTAAGTTGACCAAATATGATATCTTCTGAACACAGAAAGTGGTAATCAAGGTGAGTTGATGAGAAATGTTTAACTAAATTGACGATGTAATATAATCAATTACCATACATCATATTGTAATGTCCAGGGATACAATGGTCAGGGAGGCAAAAAGAAGAAGGAAAAAAGAAAAGAAAAGAAAGATTCTTTTTTTTTTTTCTATTCATAGAAAAGAAAGGAAAAGAAAAGAAAGATTCTTGTAACCCCATATATATAGTTGCACAATAAAATCCGTCCGAATGATTCCCATGTATAGAATTATTATTTACAACTGTTCTTTATATATGCATGTTATATAGAACATGTGCATAAATAGCTTGCCAAGATTTGCTCCATTAGATATTTCTTATCTAGTACGTACCTTAGCCGTGCCTCAAAGAAGCCAAATGTTCCAAAGACTTGCCAAGCTGAAGCTTCAATTACCTAGAGGGTATGAAGAAGTAGAGAAGGATTCTTGCTGTAATGACTCAGATTTTGAAGTAAAAAATGATCAGTCTTCTAATTGTGTGAATTGGAGGGAGAGAAGAGCAGCGGTTCTGATATGCCTCTTTGAAGGGCAAGAAGGTGAACTTCGTGTTATTCTTACAAAGAGATCAATGAAACTGTCCTCTTACCCAGGTAAAGATTTTCTGATTTACACCACGTTGATGAATGATGATCATCTACGGTGCATGTTGGCAGTTTGAGTGATCAAGATTGACGTGTGTTTAATTAATTAATTCCATGTGGCAAACAGGGGATGTAGCGTTGCCTGGTGGGAAAGTGGAGGAAGGAGATGCAGATGACTCTGCTACTGCTTTAAGAGAAGCCATGGAAGAGATTGGTTTGGAGCCCAATCTTGTTCAAGTTGTTGCCACTTTAGACCCTTTTATTTCCCAGGTGCTGTGATTCCCATTCTTGTTTTATATTTCTCAAGTTCAAAACTGACTGATTTTTTTTTTCTTTTGATGCAGCACTTAATCAGGGTTGTCCCTGTGGTAGGCCTACTTGCTCGGAAAGGAGATTTCAGGCCTTCACTCAATGCTGATGAAGTTGATGCTATTTTCGATGTGCCTTTGGAGATGTTTCTCAAGGTTTTTTACTCCTAACCCCAGAGATTCTTGAACTATCACTTCCTACTGGCTTTTTGGCTCTTAAACACCTATGCAAATATGGTAACTGTTGGATCTTGTAAATTGTGATAGGTTTTCTACTAGAGATGTTTGTTCATTGTAAACAGACACTTGATATATCATGCTCTATATATCTTTAGAAGTAAGTTCAACTGTGGTTTATATATAATTAATGCTGTAATCTTAAATTTTGTAGGAAGATAAATATAGATGTGAAGAGAGGGAGTGGATGGGTCAGAAGTACATGATCCATCTTTTTGATTTCGAATGTGAGAAAGGTGTTTTCCTCATATGGGGTTTCACAGCAAGCATCCTGATTCGTGCAGCATCTGTCATCTACCGGTGTTCTCCATGTTTCAAGGGGCATCTCCCTGACTTTCAACAGCTGCAAAGATCCCTGCTTAATATATTCTAACATAACATTTTGCAGCAATTCATCAAATCCAGTGATATATCATGTACCTTAAAAGGGACAGAGTGAAATCATATGATATATATTGGCTTTATGTTCAACTACTATAGCTTGCTACTTCCCAAATACATTGATAATATACAGATTATGATGTTTATAACTCTATTTATATAGAAGTATAATTAATTATTTCTTTGTGGTATGTTGGCTGGCTAAGTGCCACCTTTTTTTTTTTTATTGAATATTCGAAAAGGAAAATATTTCTTAGTGTAAAGGGGTGAACACATTGTAACAATGATGGTCACTCCTGCACTTTATAATCTCTATGAAAGATGATAACTTTTATGCAGGTTACAATTTACAAGGCTGAGGAGGTGCATCTCTTCGTAAAAGAGACAACCCTTCGTGGGGGATTAGAATCTTCTTCATTTAACTTAAAATAGAGAGTATTTTTTTAAATGATAATTTTATCTCTAATTTTTTATTAATTGAATACTCTCCATTTCAAGTGAAATAGAGAGATCCTAATCCGACTATAGAGGCAATGAGTTATTGATCATTCAGTGGGGTTGCAACTCTTCATGTTGATGTAGAGGTGCATTAAAGTTTATAAATAGACTATGGAGGGAATGATCATTTGAAATAGAGAGATCCTAATCCGACTATAGAGGCCATGAGTTATTGATCATTCAGTGGGGTTGCAACTCTTCATGTTGATGTAGAGGTGCATTAAAGTTTATAAATAGACCATGGAGGGAATGAGTTATTGATCATTTGAATTTTCAGCCATTCCTCAGTTTTGCTTAATTTCCACCCTAGCTAACGGGAGAAACCATCCATACAAAAAATATTCAAAGATCCTTCATTGGAAGCTTTGGCCTCGCTATCTGTAATTTTGTTTTGTTTTATGAAATTCCTTATTGATAAATAAAAATAAAAATAAAAAACTTTATTTATAACAATATTTTTTTAAAAAAAAAAATTATAATTTCTAAATCATTATTAACCGTATGTGGGAAAAAAAAATTTAAGCCCAATATTTAAAAAAAAACAAAAAACAAAAAACAAAAAAAAACAAAACAGAACAAAAACAATAACAAAAATTTCAAGAGTTAATTATCTTTTCCCCCTTAAAACTACCATTTATTGACACATTTTTTGATAAATGTCCCCACAAACTACTACTTATCACTCACATGCCTTTGAAGAACATGAAATGCCAAAAATACCCTAAGTTTAAAAATTAAATTTAGTTAGATACTGTTAGTCTATTAGAGTTTAAAAGACAAAAAAGATAAAAAAATAATAAATTCAATTTTAAATGTTTAAAAAGGAAAATTTCAAGAATGCATATAAATATCAAAAAATTATAAAAAGGGGGAAAACTAAGAAAATAAATATTTTTTTCAAAAAATTTAAATTTAAATTAAAAAAAAAAACCAACAACATCAACAAAAAAGTTGGGGGATTCAAATAATTCAAAAACATTAAAAAATTTGAAATAATAATAATAATAGTAATAATAATTAAAAAAAAAAAGAGAAGGATATATACATGGCAATGCCGTGAGTCACTATAGACCCACAATGGCCCTTTGGCATGGCCCTAAAGGTGGCTCGGCTACCCTTATGTGTTTTTAGGCCACTCCAAACAATGCTTAGGTGGCAAAGGGTAGTCGGTATTTTTTATTTTTTTTATTTTTATGTTTTTAGTTTTAATTTTTATCTTTTCTTATCTGAAAGTATTTTCATCATTATAAGTCTTTAAAAAAAAAAAAACTATTCAAAGCTAGGTACAAGTCTCTTTGACTTTGAGACCGTAGTATCCGGCGATTAATCACGGTTTCTATATCACTGTTTCAATTTGACGAAATTCGTCTAGAAGGCGTGTGACGATACAAAGACCATTAATGTCTTATATCTTAATAAGCCTATTGACTAAAAATGTTAGCTTAGCCCCAATAATGGATAACCACATGTTAACATGTTCCGTACCTTAATTGACACACATATGACCAAAAGGCAACTTCACCACAATTTCACGCTTGCACGGGTGTTGAACATTTTTCTCATGGGATAGGCTCTTTTTTCTTCCTTGTTTCTCACTGTCGCCGCGATATGCCCAAAATCATTCAATTTTCACACGTAGCTTCTAAGAATTACGAGGTCGGTAGCTAGTCGCCACAAAAAGACGACGACTTTAAAGGTATATTTAGCGGCCGAAGAGCCTCGAGAATAGAGATCCAACATAACTCATCACCTCATGAACCAAACGGTGGCGTACGGTGTCAGCCCTGTCGCCCCGCCATGGCTAAACAAAGGCGACAACGCATGGCAAATGACGGCATCGACTCTCGTAGGCATCCAGAGCATGCCGGGCCTTGTGATCCTCTACGCCAGCATCGTCAAGAAGAAGTGGGCCGTCAACTCGGCCTTCATGGCCCTCTACGCCTTCGCCGCCGTGCTCATCTGCTGGGTTCTCGTCTGCTACCGCATGGCCTTCGGCGACGAACTTTTACCCTTCTGGGGCAAGGGCGCACCGGCGCTTGGCCAAAAGTTTCTCACCCACCAAGCCAAAGTCCCTGCGAGTAATCACACTACTGGTAACGGCTCCCACGAGGTCGTTGAGCCTTTTTATCCTATGGCCACGCTCGTTTACTTCCAGTTCACTTTTGCTGCCATTACCATGATTTTACTTGCGGGCTCTGTTCTTGGGCGCATGAACATCAAGGCCTGGATGGCTTTTGTCCCTCTTTGGCTTATCTTCTCCTACACCGTCGGCGCCTTCAGTCTCTGGGGTGGTGGCTTTCTCTACCACTGGGGTGTTATCGATTACTCCGGCGGCTATGTCATCCACCTTTCTTCCGGAATTGCCGGTTTCACTGCCGCTTATTGGGTACCCTACTTTATCTCACAGTCCTTTAACCAATTAATCTTTGCAAATCGGTCCTTAGTTATTATTATTTTTTATAATTACCTACTAAGATAATTTCTCCGACATGACTTTTAGAGCTACCCAATCTTTCCCTAAAGCAGACACAAAGCCTTTAAACTTTTTTTATTATTTCTCTTCATTCTCTCTCCCTCTCATATGAAAAAAATAAAAATAAAAAACAATTAAAAAATAATATTTAAGAGAAAGTAAATAATGAGTTAATAGATAATTTGCTAAAATATGTATAAAAAATGAGTATGTAAAAAAGAAAAAAAATTACGATTTTTTGAGTTGTTAAAATAATTGCTCTTAATTTTAATAACATTTTTCTAAGAAAATTTCACTAATTTTTCATAACTTTTACAATCATATTTTTAAAATTTAAAAAGTATCAATTTTAATTATCAAAATTAATGAGTAAAATTTTTAAAATATCTATGAAATGTTTATAAAATTATAAAAATATCTTAATGTAATAATTAAAACTTAAAAATAAAAACAAAAAAGATGAGGTATTTTAAAAAGTTGAATTTAGACGGAAGGATTGACAATATAAAAGTTTTGAAAAATAATAATCTTAATATTTTTTAAAGTTTAAAAATATGATTGTAAAATTAATAAAAAAAAAAAAGTGATAATTAAATTTTTTTTTTTTTTTTCATTTTCGTCACAAGTGTGTAATAAAATTAAACTGGGCTGGCTTGCAATATGTTGTTAAAGGTTGGGCCGAGGCTAAAGAGTGATAGGGAGAGATTTCCTCCTAACAACGTCTTACTCATGCTTGCCGGCGCCGGGCTGCTGTGGATGGGGTGGTCAGGTTTCAACGGCGGGGCGCCTTACGCCGCCAATATTGACGCTTCAATGGCAGTATTAAACACGAACGTATGTGCGGCGACGAGTCTTCTCGTCTGGACGTCTCTGGACGTCGTCTTCTTTGGGAAGCCTTCAGTGATAGGAGCCGTTCAGGGAATGATGACCGGACTTGTTTGCATTACTCCTGGAGCAGGTAAAATATCTAGCTAAGTAGCCCCCACATTGCGATTTTTCAGTGGCGTTGTTGTGATTGTATTTATTTATATATATATGTTATGGACGGTGGTGTTGCAGGGTTGGTGCAATCGTGGGCGGCCATAGTCATGGGAATTCTTGCTGGAAGCATTCCATGGGTGTCCATGATGGTCCTTCACAAAAAGTCTAGTCTTTTACAAAAGGTATGGTTTTTGTATAATGGATTTTTTCTTTGCTTTTCTCGATCCTGTGATGCTCGCGTACACATTAGGTGTTAAGAGAGTTGTTATAATTAGTGCATGCTAGCTAGCTTGTTCCCACCGCTTATCCCTAACAATCTCAAGAAATTAGGCATTGTGTCATAGAAAATGTTCCTGTCAGAACTAAAAAAAAAAGTTAAAGATTCTTCGATCTTAATCTACTGATATTTTTGTTGAGTTGTCGTAAATGAATCCATGTATTAAAATTGAAACAGACGTCTTCTAGAGAAGGGACATCCGTGGGTTCATGGAACTTTCTGAGACGACTGACTTTTTCAATGTTAGAAAAAATCATTCAAGCACTCGTGCCTGGACTGTCCGGACACCCATACGAACAAAATCGGCTCATCATGAGTACCATCTCACATGGGATTAAATATCCCATTTGAATTTATCGCTATCACATAAATTTTCACAACAATATTTTGTCCTTTTGAATGCAGAGTTTATTACATTCAATCCTTCGTACATTTCTCTTTAATTCTCATTAATGGTTGAACTATAGAATAAATTGTACAAAACCATCAATATATAGTTCTCAGCAATGACCTATAGACGACTTCTAATTCCTTCTGTTACATATATAATTAATATTTTTCATAGTACTGTGATGCCCATAACAATACCATTCATTCCTTCAAGGATTTTTTTTTTTTTTTAAGCATTCATTCCTTCAAGTTTTGAGTTGCCTTTTCCATTTATATGATTCAATATTTTTTATTATTTTCATTTTGGAATATTTATCTTAGAAGGTGCACGTTTTCTGCTTTTTTTTTTTTTTTAACTACAAAAGTACAAACAAACATGAAAAGATTGATTGAAAAAAAAATTAAACTGGGGCCTCTAGAGGACTTTTCTTCACTTTTTTTGACCATTCGACAGGGTAGTTGGAAATTAATTATTTTCCTATTAAGCCCTTGGTTAAGCAAAGAAGGAAATCATAACATAAATTAGCCTGCAGGTTCACTCATATTTGCTCACCACTTTTTGGACCCTGCAATATCCTGCAATATTTATTATTGACATAAACCTTCTCCATTTACTAACATGAAAAAAAGTTGGGAATAAACTGGATAGACGCTGTAGGAATAAGATCCTTTTCATTTCACTTGAAATATAGATAAATTATTTCACAGTCTAAATTTTATTTTGTTATATATAACAATATATACAAGGTCACACCATTTCAAAATTCAAATAACATGTCAACATATTTAATTACTATGTGACAAATTTTATATATATATAAATTTAATTTGAACCATAAAAAGATAGCTCTCTTATAAGAATTTTCCAAATTATATTCTTCTCTTTTATAATTAGGAAATTACTTCGTCGAAAAGGCCTCGTATTTTCGACTGGATATTCCAAATAAACTCTAGTGCTGTACGGCTTTTCAAACTTTGATTTTCATAGTCTTCGGTTTGTCATATACTTTTCTCGTTGTTCACTTCCCCCCCCCACACTGAAATACTAATGACATTTCAATTCTCCTCAATAGTCAGCATTGTAATCATAGCAACAATCTTTTTCAACAAGTAAATAATTTGATAACCACATTACTTTAGCCTCTTATCCTATGATGAACCATTTTGATTAGGAAATGAAAACGACCTTAATGGTATCATGGCATGCCTCAACTTCCAAGTGCTTGTTGTTTATTGCAACCCTTCTTTTTCTTTTTGGGAAATGACCTTAAATCTCTTTTCGCTTTGACAAACAATGCCAGGAAATGCCTTTAAATCAAAAGAAAAAGCAGAACCAATCTTAATCAAAGGCCCATAAGTCAAAAAAGTAGTACCCATTATGTTAATCATTTCATAATAGTGGAGGCACGCGCAACTATAAATAAGTTTATATAAAATTCAGTTGTTTAAATAAATTTTAGGTTATTCGATTGTTTATTTAGACAGATAAATTTTATGCATACTATTTTTTATATTTACTATTTAAAATACTAACAATTGTGAAAGATCTTAATCCAAATTTTTTAAAATTCAAAAAAAAAATCGTAAGAAATCGGGATCCAAATACCAAGAAATTGGTCCTACCCATCTACACTATTGCATCAAATGGCTCGAATTTTGTTTTGGATGTCACTAATTAATAGAGATCTTCTATTAATTGTATGATTATATATAGGTGGATGACACCTTAGGTGTGTTTCACACGCACGCAGTGGCGGGCCTATTGGGCGGGCTTCTCACTGGGCTTTTTGCAGAGCCTGAGCTTTGTGCCCTGATACTCCCAGTGGCCGACACAAGAGGTGCATTCTATGGCAAAAATGGAGGGAAGCAATTCTTGAAGCAAGTGGTTGCAGCAGCGTTTGTGATCGGTTGGAATTTGGTGTCGACGACAATAATACTTCTAGGCATAAGGTTGTTCATTCCATTAAGGATGCCCGACGAGCAGCTGGCGATTGGAGACGATGCCGTGCATGGAGAGGAGGCTTATGCTCTTTGGGGCGATGGGGAAAAGTATGACCCAACAAAGCATGGTTGGAATACATCATCGTACGGACAGGACATAGCACCATCTCCGTACATTAATGGCGCAAGAGGTGTCACCATCAACTTGTAAGCATGAATGTCACAGACAGACAGAGAGAGAGAGAGAGAGAGAGAACTATGTCATCGTTTTTTGTATAATACGGTGAGTTAATGTGATTTTGTATAATATAATGGTTTTTGTATAATATTTCATGTACGACGTCGCACTGTAATCTTTATACAGATCTTTTAATGGATATGTTGTACAACTAGTTGATCGGGTGATCATTAAGAAATCCGCTTAAACTTTTTGTGTTGTAGAAGGAAACAAACTCTACGTTAATGGTCACATGGGTTCTTGTCTTTTTTTGTTTTGTTTCTTTTCTCATTTCCTTTTCCATTTCAATTTCTTTAACATACTGTTAAAGAAAAGCCTCATAAAAGCACCAAAGTTTCAAAAGGTTTATGGCCACAAAAGGGCAGATACAGCCGCAAGTCTAAGCCCACGATGCAGCTCGTCTGAAACTAAGATTTTTGGAGTGCTTTCAAAAGGTACACTTACATCATGGGCTGCTATTATTAGCACTGTCGGCAGTTTTTTTAAAATAAATAATTTAAATCCAAAATACTCTTATAAATGTAAAAATTATTTTATTTTTATATCACATCAAGATACATTTTCAAATAAAAAAAAAATAACTCTCTAAAAACATTAAGAAAAGGAGCCATAGGAAAATAATAATGTTAATCCCCTGTACCTTTCTTTTTTTATTACAAAATTTATAACCTCAAAAATTCATGTGGATAGATATTAGTCCACACAATGTGGCATGTTCATACTTGAGCTGGTGGAACAATATGTACCATCCGTAATAAATAATAATCAATTCTTGTCCACTAATTCTAAGGGTTGCCATGTGGCCACGAGGTTCCTCCAAAGTTATGTTTGTTAACAATTTCATTTTCTTTTTTATTTTTCTTCTTAAGTTAAATATATTACCAAACAACTAAAAAAGCTCTTCAAAATATAAAAATTATTTTTACTTTTATCTCACACCAAAGTAACTTTTCAAATAAAAACAAAAAGCACTCCTAAAACATATTAAGAAACATGTTACCGTGTAGTTACTTGCCACTTCGATTATTAAAATATTCATATATGTCAACTCTAGCTTTTTCATAAAGTCAATGCTTATAGTTGCGTAATGCCAATGGTAACGCACGATATAAAAAATTAATTTATAATTCTCTAATAATAGATTAAGTCCTTTCCTTTGAACGGAAGTATTGGCATATAATATATTCAAAGCTTCAATAACAGCATCACGTATCTTGGCTCTCTCACATGTGAATTAGGATTAGAGTAAAGATAGAAATCGGTCTCGGCTGAATGAACAGTTATTCAATTTAAGCAGATGAATAATATTTTTGTGGGTTTAAATATTAAAAAATAATTTTTTTTTTTTTTTAATCTCATCTCTGTCTGAACTGAATGACTGTTCATTCAGCCCAGACTGATATGAATCACGACTCTTAAGATTATGGTTCTTGAATTTTTACTCGAAGCTTTTCCAGCAATTGAGTCAAAACTTATTTTGAACCCCACAAAGGAGAATATTGAAGTAGTTATGGCAGAACAAACCAATATGGTCTTTCATTAACATATTAATAGATCACTCCGGAATGACATTTATATTACATCTATTTTGATTAATTAGATTTTTGTACAATCGGATAATAGGTACTTGCAAAATAAGAAGAAAACAACACATGACACCGAAATGATATCGGTCCCTGCAAATTGAAAATCTTTTTATGTTTAAGTTAGTAAAAAATTTTTAAGAGAAACTCAGTAGAAAAAGGTTTTAAGACTAAAAAGGCCATACCCTTTTTCGAGATTTGCAACCCCTTTTAGGTAAGATATTTTGGAAGTAGTATATGGTGAGTATTGCCTGATTATTTGCCACATAGCGGATATATAGCTCTGCAATAGTTGTCTGAGGAGCATGTGATTTTGAAGCTTTTCAGTTCTTTAATTGAATGGAATCCTAGGTTATTTATCTCCATATCATATTTGATTATGAATTATTATTATTATTATTATTATACAAATGTTTGTTAAAATATTTGGGAGTGTTTTTTATTTTTTGTTTGAAAAGTTGTTTTAGTGTGATATAAAGGTGAAAACTGTTTTTATATTTTAAGATTGTTTTGTCTTTTGAATTATTTGTTAATAAATTTAAAAATAAAAAATAAAAAACAAAAAATAATTTTTTTAACAAACATAGCCATAATAAAATGATGGAGAAAGATGAATACCGGATTAGTGGGATTATCTAATTCTCCACCATCTTATGCAATTCTTGATTTTTCATCATGAAAAAAACAAAAAATGATGTCAGTGGGTGTCATGTTATTATCACCCTATGTGGTCAAAATTCAAATGACAGCAATCGCTTGCATATAAATATAAGAAACAAGTGGTTAAGGACCCGAGAATATAGACCTCATTAATGAGGAAAATAAAACAAAAGCGTCGCACCAGACCATTCCAAACCGTCCGATCGTAGAATCCAATTTTAAGAATAAGAAAGGCGTTCTGTCGCGAAACAATGGAATCCAATTGTTTCAAGCGCAAAAATTCCACGTTCACACTCCACGCCGCTTGGGATACTTGGGATCAACTTGGACTGGCGTTAAAAAGCCTTGGTCGTGGAGCCCACCGACATTTATGGCCCCTGTCCATTTGAATTTGTGGCTTTGGATCTTGACTTTTAGGCCGAGGATCTCGTGGAATCTACCTTCATTTGCGTGAGAAGATTCAGTGCAACGGACCTTATATGATGCTCCAGCGGTATCCATGGATCGTCATTGACTTCAGTCTCCTCTCTGGATTACAGTCTGTCCGACTGTAATTATAAGAGGTTACCGATGAATCAAAAATGTTTGAACAAGTCTCCAACTGTTTAAACACTTATTTAGACAACAAAGTAAGTACTATATATATTAAAAAAAAAAAAAATCTCACATTTGCCGGGGATCCGGTTCATTCAAACATGGGACAAGCAATCAAGATCGATCTTTAGATGACGACAACAGTGGGTCCTATCACTTACAAAAGGAACTCGTTTGACCATAAACTCTAGATTCTTACATGAATCACCCAACCACGTTTTCAAAAAGCCTATATAACTTGGTGTGCTGGTATTTCTAGTCATATCCAACAATGGCAAATGCTTCAGTTGTTCCGTCGGGATACCTGCAAAACACTTCTGCGGCCGCGCCGGAGTGGCTGAACAAGGGAGACAACGCATGGCAGATGATATCCGCCGCGCTAGTGGGCATGCAGGGCATGCCCGGGCTAGTGATCCTTTATGCAGGCCTTGTGAAGAAGAAATGGGCACTTAACTCAGCCTTCATGGCACTATTTGCCTTTGCAGCCGTCATGCCTTGCTGGGTGCTTTGGGCTTACAAGATGTCGTTTGGTCATAAGCTTCTTCCGTTTTGGGGGAAAGCTGGCCTTGCCGTTTCGCAAGACTTCTTGATCCGACAAGCCGTCCTTCCCTCCACACACTACAAAAATAGTACTGCCGTGGTTACTCCCGACGCTACACTTTTGTACCCCACGGCCACCATGGTATTCTTCCAGTATGCTTTTGCAGCTGTGACTGTTATACTACTTGCCGGGTCGGTTCTGGGTCGGATGAGCATCAAAGCTTGGATGGTCTTTGTACCGCTATGGATCACTTTCTCCTATAGCGTCGGAGCATTCAGCGTGTGGGGCGGCGGCTTCCTCTTCCAATGGGGTGTGATGGATTATTCTGGCGGTTATGTTGTCCATTTAGCTTCCGGCGCAGCCGGATTCACAGCAGCTTATTGGGTAAGTGATCTCCCGTATATAATATTAATTGATGATGATTTAAGTAATCTCCAATATTTGACTTTCCTGGTATTCCCCGTAGGTTGGTCCAAGATTGAGGGAAGACCGCGACGAATTCCCACCTAACAATCTTTTACTAGCACTTGCTGGTGCCGGAATTCTTTGGATGGGCTGGACTGGTTTTAATGGTGGAGATCCTTTCACCGCCAATGTGGATTCCTCCATGGCTGTTCTCAACACTCACATCTGTGCATCCACTAGTCTCCTGGTCTGGACATGCTGGGATGTGATCTTCTTCAAGAAGCCCTCTGTGATTGGGGCCATCCAGGGAATGATTACAGGGTTGGTCTGTATTACTCCTGGTGCAGGTGAGAACATCTCATAAAGACTCTGTCCCTTATTCACAAATATCTCATTCGGTTTCTCCTCATATTCGCAAATCTCTTCCCTATCTACAGGTCTTGTTCAGGGCTGGGCTGCACTGGTAATGGGCATAGTTTCCGGGACCATTCCCTGGTACACCATGATGGTTTTGAGCAAGAAGCTGCCGTTTCTACGGGCAGTTGACGACACCCTTGGCGTCTTCCATACTCATGCTGTTGCCGGAATTTTGGGCGGAGCTCTTACAGGACTCTTTGCTCACCCGGACCTCTGTAGCCTGTTCTTGCCGATCCCGAAGTCAAAAGGGGCCTTCTATGGCGGTCGAGGCGGAGTCCAATTATGGAAGCAGTTGGCGGGAGCATGTTTTATAATAGGTTGGAATGTAGTAGCTACATCCATCATACTATGTGTTATTAGACTTGTACTACCCCTTCGGATGACTGAGGCAGAGCTCAAGATAGGGGACGATGCAGCTCATGGAGAAGAAGCCTATGCTCTTATTGGCCAAGGACAAAGGGAAAGATATACACAAAATGGTACAGATAATGGTGTCGTCCACAGCGAAGAACCCGCAGTCTGATGTTGGATTAAACGAAATGTACAAACATGAATTGGCAATCACATAAACCATAGAAGAGATAGAAAATTGTCGATCAGCAGCCAAAGTACACAGAAGAATTGAATATGAAGCTTTGGTGGAGAAATTCCTATTGTTCTTTAAGAAATTTTAGTTCCTTTTACATGCACGAGTTCTTAATCCAATGACAAATGAGAACTTCAATGAAGCACAAAAAGAAAATTTCTGTTCTGCGTGCTTTAAAATTTATGTTCCATGCCTCGTTCAATGAACTATTTGCAACAATGACAACAAAGCAAATTATATACTAATCAAATTGTTCCCAATCTTGAGTTATTTTTCCCGAAGATGACGAGGGTGGGGCACTCAAGCTTCCCACTCCAGAATCGAATGTCTCCCAGTTGGTTGCTACCGAGACAGCATTGCTACTGTTGCTATTTGGATTAGAGTTTCTCCCCTTCAAGTTGTCCAATGTCTCCACGAAATTCTGGACACGGCGTACCTGTTCAAGGAAGTTATAAGATGATGCAGCAACCTTCAGATAATCAAGTCCAAGGTTATTAATACAACTTCATAAGTTTCATAATAAATTAAAAGGAAAAAATGCTAAAGATGTAGGTATCACTTTCTATCGAATTGCTCCCTAAGATTAGAATTATTATCAAATAGATAGTTCCATCGACCTTCCGTTATATTTCTAAAGGTGTTGCCATGCATACCCAATTAAAAGGAGACATGTATTGCCTTCTGATTGGATATGATACGATAGCACCGTTAGAAATTTAATAGAAAGTGGACAGAAAGATCTATTTGATAACGGTTCTAACCTTAGGAATTAAATTGAGAAAAATTAAACCTTATGGAGCAATTTGATAAAACATGATACTTCAAGAACCTCTCGAGCACTTTTTCCAAAATTAAAACCTAGCTGCGACCGTTTTGCATCCCAGTCCACCAGTTACAGGAAACAAACTTTTTAAGTACAAACTGGTAAATGATGCAGACCTAGAGGAAATATACGGACTCTTTGGTTTACAGGAACAAACTCCATTTAAAGAAAGAAAATAACGTTATCATCAAGTAATCTATCAAAAAATACATGATTAATATGCCCATGGGTAGTAGTAACCATACCAGAACTTGAAGACAGGTACCCAGAAACATAACATCTAATCTCTTGCAGGATTGTCATGATGCAAAAGTGCAAAGAAGTACAACAGCATACATATAATAGATATGCATAGAATTTAGCTCAGTCTATGCTTTATATACAGCATACGAGGATCACATAGTGCATCATGTTTTATCTCGAGTCGCAATAAAATTGAGAAATATTATCATCCACAGTAATTTATATATCCATGAGTAAAAAGTAACATTTCCACAACAGAGAGCAGATAACATATCAACGACAAAGAACACTAACCTCAGCCTTTCTTTGCAGTTTCGCTTCTCCTTCAGCCTCAATGCCATCCAACTTCAGTAACTGTTTCATGAGCAACTCCGTTGCTACTATAAATTCCTTCTCTGCGACCTTGGTCCCACCATCCACAGCCACTTCCAGGGCAGCCACCTTCAAAATAAAATAACCAAAGTGAGTCTCCATCAGATGAAGCCTTCACTGGTAAGTTGTTTCACAGTAGATATAAATTTACCCTTTCTGCGAGCTTATCAACCTCTGCTCTAACTCCTGCAACTGCTTCAAATGCTTTTGCCATCTCATTGTTTTTTCTTATCTCCTCAAGCTTTCTCTCTTTGCTTGCAGGATTCTCCAAAAGCAAAATCTTCGACCTATCCTTCACACCTACCATGTGCAGATGCTCCTCATCCTCTTTTTCTTTTCCCCTGAACATGAGTCTCTGGTCTTTAGGCTCCAGACCAGTTTTTTGAGCGAGAGCATTCTTTATATCCCCTGTCATTAATGAACCACTTAAAGCAAACATATATAATCTACAATCTATTCAACTTCAATCAGAATAGATTGTAGTTCACACCGGTGGCCTAGAAGGTTCAAGTAATAGCTGTACACAAATATACACTAGTGTACTTTTTGATGAGTAAATATACAGAAACATCTGCACCAAAAAACCAATGACATGATATAGGAGCTATCCATAATTAAGTTTAATAAAAATACAGATTAGCAATCAAAATTTAGGACAACCAAAACATCTTTTGCGGGTCAAAAACTCTCCTAGAAAAAATACATGGGAATGGTTAAAAGTGCACATCAAACTAATCCATCGGTGAATTATTAACAGAGGCATGTGAATTTTCACAGAATATTTGGACATTGCATTCAGTTGTTAGTACATCAACAAGAAAAAAAAAAAAAAAAAAAAAAAACACCTCATATGTTCACCAATGAGATGAAGAGACAGGGTACAATAATACCGTTTAAACGGACCATATGAGAGCAAAGAATTCATTATGCAAAAACATTAGCTGGAATTGGTAAAGTTTGGGTTTTTTTGTAAGTAATCGAAATTAATTAAAAAGCGAAAGGGTGCAATTCAAGTACATAGGAAATAAACAGGAGAAATACCTTAACAGAAAAATAAAAAATAAAATAAAGAAAATTCAGAAAGCTAGAAATATGAAGACAATTATAAGCAACTACCCATTGGTAAAGAGTTTTGAAGAAGAAGGCCTTTAGCTCCACTACCATCCTCTCATGATCTTTAAAACTTCGATCATTTCTTTCTCTCCATTTACACCACATCAAGCAGGGCGGCATCATCTTCCACACAACTACACTTTAACCACTACCAATAACAAACTGTGCTCTCCAACATTTAAAGAGTTCCACCACACAACGAGGCATGACCCACTCTAGAATTCCCTCTGGCATCCCAAGAATCACTAACAAGAAATGCAATTTCTCGTCCTTCTTAGCTTCACAAGAATAACTAATATGATACTAAATTCAGTTTTCACACAAACAAAAGATGAAACCTAATATCAGCAAACTTAGGTTTCCACGAATTACCAATGCATGTTAATAACAATACAAAACCTCTCTCCTTATTTTAATCAATACACAATCCCTAATTCTTAAACGACACAAAATTGATCATACATAACACCATTTCGATCAAAATAAGTTTGTTGTTACTAAATACAGCTCTTCAAAAACCATAACAACAACAATGACCAATTTCATCACTTCCAATTCTCGTAGCGTAGGGTCACCGAATTTCTCAAAACACATTGGGAAGCATACGATGAATACCAGAAACACCTAAATCTCACAACAAGTCCACACAAACCGAGTACAAACCCATAACCAAAAGTAGTAGAAGATTTACCAAAAGTAGACTGGGCCGGCAGATGGAGCTCGTGGCGGGCCGGGCCGTGGGAGACGGTGATCTTGATCGTGGGCCCGCGAGACGCAGCTCCGCCTTCGTCATCGTCGGCTACGACGACGTCGTCGCGCTTCTGGACCAGCATGCCGCCGGGCCTCAACTCCCAATCGATCTCGTCGTTCATGTCGTCCGGCGACGACACCGCCGCGTGCTGATCCGGGTCGTTCTTCATCGCACCGGTTGGAAAATGGCTCAAGGCCTCTCAATCAATTGAGGACTGTGCTTGACTGGTACTGGAATAACAATTGGATTGTGTATAGGCACGGGGGATACAGCGAAACCCGTTTTATAATAAACGGTTTGTCCGCTCCGACCCGTCATGTCCCGTTGCAGTGACAAACGTGGTCCCCTCTCACCCAGAAATTATCATTCCCACTAGAATCTTCTACAAATTTTTAAGTTAAATGATTAAAACTTTATCACATTTATATTTATTATTTTCAAAATATATATATAAAAAAAAAATGATAAATACTGATATGTTGAGATTTCATCCTTATGATTGACAAATCTCAGATCTTATATTTATTATTTAAGGGAGAAGAAGGCTGGACCCATACAATGAATTTAGCCTAGTTCAGATTTTAGAGATGGACTTTTTTCTTTTTTCTTTTCTTTTTTTTTTGTAAGTAGATTTTAGAGATAGTCACAAACAATAATCATAGATTCATAGCACTCAAAATCTCCAGAAAACTCCCACAATCCCCTCCTCCCATCAAATGGAGTAAATTGTTTGTTAATATTTTTTGACGACGATAATTAGATTTTTTTTAAAAAAATATTCTGATGTAATATTAAGATGATAGTAATTTTGTGTATTTTATAATTGTGATGTTTTTTTTTTTGTTAATATTTTTATTTTTAAAAAACAAATAAAAAACAAAAGGAATTAAAAAAACTTGTTGTCAAACTTCGTGGCCAAGCAAAGGAGGGGCTTCCTCAAAATCATACACTATCCATTGTATACAAGGATACAACATATTTATAAAATTTTCAAGTAAATACTGAGATTATATCTAGTACGTTGATTGATTATTTTAAGGAATAGTTTTTATTAAAAATGTCATGATTGGCTTTAAAATATCCATTTCAATAGTCATAAGAGAATGATTATTCATTCAATTAAGGGAATATTCATTCTTCTTAATTTTCTCAATTGAAGAAATAGTCATTCTGTCATAACTATTGGAATGGCCATTCTAATGTCAATTCATTCCAATCATTCAATTCTTAATAAATAATTTTTTTAAAATAACCATTATTCGTACCAAACGTGTTCTTTGTGGTTGAAGCAAGTTTGAAACTAGACATTTCAGTGTGTGGGTTTAAAAAATTTAAGCTAAATAAAAGATAAATTTAATTATTTAATTAATAATTATCAAAAACCTATTTTTAATAGAGAAACCAATCAATCAAAACGGATCTACTAGGCTCTAATGTTATTAACGAATTAAAACTCAATATATATGATTGCGTAAAATCTTGGGATTCATAAACTCCAACCACAAGGAAGCATTGGTGAATTTTAATCATATAATGAATATCAATCCAAGAAAACTCAAAGAATTAAAAAAAAAAAAAAAAATTCTTTAGCAATACATGAACGGCGAAATTACAAGAATGGGTCTTTCCCACAATTAATCCAAACAGAAGAAAGAAAAGGATATAGAGTAATTGGGAAAACTTCCAAAAATGCTATGAAAAGCCGCCCATTTTGTAAGTTGATGTGCGCTTTTGGAGTTCACAATTGAAGCTGCTGTTGCTAAATTTCTGGACACAAAAGTTCCAATCTGAAAAAATCCCAACTTTATTGATGACTAAAATTATGACGAGAGAATCTAGTCATAAACAAAAGAAAAATACAGTCAAACTAACTTGTTATGTGAATAATTTCTTTAAACACACGTAGAGAATCTAAACCTTAAATTTTAAGACATTTTACAACAGCAGATTTTAATAGAATACAAGCATGGACTTGAATAATGAATGGCACCTAGACTCTAATTCTTAATACTGGAGATTATATATTGGGTAGTGGGGATAGATGATCTATAAATACTTGATGCATTTGGACTCATTGTAACAAATTGTCATGTTTTTTTTTTTTTTTTTTTCCATGTCCGCACTAAGGAAATAAAGGAGGAAGATTATTTAAACTAGTAACCCGGCCGCTTCATAGTTCCCAGCCAATTGAATTATCCCTTGAGAACCATAAAGTTTGCATGTTAAATTATCATTTATTTTAATATATTTAAATGTTAAATGATCATTTATTTTAATATATTTAAAGTCTTTTTAAATCATTACTTATTTTAATTTTATTTTCAAAAAAAATCACCACTTATTTCAATGTCTTTGAATTATTTTATTTTATTTTAAATGGCTAATTTGTTAAAAAAAAAAAAAACAGCACGTGAAATATTTAATTATATAAGATATAAATTAAAAAAAATAAGGTTATAACACTATGCTATATACAATGTTAAATTAATATTCATTCTAAAAAAATAAGTTACTAATGGTAATAAGTGAGGCCCTATGCAATATTGATTAAAATAGGGTATGAATTAAGAAACAAGATTCAACTTTTTTTTCTTTTTCTTTTTTCATTTTTTTATATGACCAACCAAAGAGAAGGGAAGAAAATTCGAATTAATGAATCTGATCTTTTAACTGATTGAACTACTATTGTAGTCCAGTTCCAATTAAGGATATTAAATCAACACTTAGTTCAAGAAATTAATACTGCAACGGAATTAACGATATCTGCAAATGAAAATGCAAATCTTATAAAACGTTAATTAATTTCACATTTGAAGATTACATATATAAATCAAAAGACAACGCATCCAAGTGAGATTAGAAAATGGCCATCAAGACCGCTTCCCCCAGCACATGCCCTTCAATTGCCTCCAACAGCTTCTCCTTCGTGACCTACAACGTTACCTAAAGATCATCAAATCATCAAAAACCATGCTTTCAAATTTCATTGTCAACACAATATTTTTCAAATAATTAAAATGACAATGTTAGCCCACGCAGTTTTGTTAATATTACAAACCAATTGTTCGAGTCTTATAGAAGGGGTTGACGTACCTTGTTACCAAGATGCATCTCATCGTCCAACGCATAGAGTTTGAACTCGAAGCGATGGCCATGAGAGGGCAACTTGGGCCCGCGCCATCCGGGGACCTTCCAGTCAGTGTGCCCTTCTTTAATTCCAGCATATTCACCACCCATTTCCTCTCCCTTCCCAGAAAACCCCTCAGGCAGCCTCTTCAACGTCGGCGAAATGTTCACGACCACCCAGATGGTCCATGGCACGATTGGGCCACTAGGGTCCGGAGCATCGATATCCTGCACCACAAGGGCCAAGGTCTTCGTCCCATCTGGCACGTTGTACCATTCCAGAGGCGGAGACAGGTTCTTCAATGCACCCTGACCTTCCCACGTGTACTTCCTAGGCAACCTTCCTTCGTGGTTTATTGCAGGTGATACCAGCCTGAACTCATCGCTAGCCATATTGTTCTTGCCAAAATTCGCTGACTGGTTTGAAGGTCTTATGTGGGTGTTTTGCCGATAGAAGAGCCGATGTTTTTGCGTGACACGTGGTGTAAAAAAGTTTCGTGTTGGCGAGAGAAGGTGCGAGGAGCATGGGATGGAGACACGTCATGTGCAACGTGGAGGATTCCAGACAAAGGGACAGAACCTTTGTAAATTGTTCAGTGGTTTTGCTTTCTCATCGTAACGCTTCTTCAAACTAGGCGTTGCGAATTAAACCAATTGAAGACGGATATACGTCGCCACAACAAGTCATCAGATTATTGGAGTCTCAAACACTTATTAGGGCGAGAGTAGTTGATGTGATAATACTATTTGATACCGTCAAAAGTCTACATGCACGTAATTCTCACACACTCATCGGTTACGAATTAAGATATTCTCCTATACAACTCCTCCCCCTCTCTCTCTCTCTCTCTCTCTCTCAAATGTTCGAATTACACCCTCCACACAAAAAAACAAAAAGACGACATTTAGGTTATGTTTGGTATGCGGAATGACTATTCCTTAGAATAGCCCTTATTAAAAAATGAATGAATGTAATGAATTAATATTGTAATAGTTATTCTTATATCTATGATGGAATGATTATTCCTTCAATTGAAATAATAATTTAAGAGGAATGACTATTCCTTCAACTGAAGAAATAAGGATATGTTTGGTACGGGAAATGATTATTCCTTGAAATAGTCATTCCGCATACCAAACATAACCTAATTATTTCCTCATAGGCTCATAGTCAACGGAATAGCTATTCCAAGGTTAATGCACTACACTCATTCTATTCTTAATAAAGGCTATTCCTTAAAATAGTCATTCCGCGTACCAAACATGTCCTAGTGTTTTTTTTTTTAGTGTTATTAAAACACTTCAATCTCTCGATTATACGTTCAAAGGGAGTGGGTTTTTTTTTTTCTTTCCTTTTTTTTTAAAAAATAATTTCACATATTTTTTAAAAACATACACACGATGACAACACATCAACTGTAATACTTAACATAATGTTTACATATATTGTAGTAATCAAAATGTCCGTACACATATTAATATGTAGTGTTGAAATTTATGAGGAATAATAAAATATGAAAAAGAAAAGCGGAAGTAAAAAAAAAAAAAACAACTCAAATAATTTATTGGTAGTTAAGTGTTAAATACTTACGTACAACACATCTAATTGCCTTAAAAGCTACATCTTATTTTTATTCACTTGATTGTTGTTTACAATACAAAGATTTTTATTTGTAAAAAAATTTTAAAAAGTAAGAGAATAAGAATATGTAATCAAACTTAAATGAACAATATTCTCTGCAAGGAAGCATAATTAACCTAATATAAAAAACATATATTCTAACCCTATTGTATGTGTACCTAACATGTTTGATTCTTTGAATAAGATGCACAAGATTAGGGGGAGAATAGTTGTTAATTCTTAACACAAATCAAATATTTGTAAATCTTCCATGTCCATTTTCTTTAGTCGTTGTGAACTTGATTGCTTGGCAAAAATATCTAGAGATTAGAAATTTCAAATGCGTACAACAAATGTTCATCTAACGTACTTTAAATTATTTATTATAAATTTAATGTATTCATCTAACTCAGGGGTTTGAGATTTTGTAGGATCATTCTTTCGTGTGAAAAAATATATATTAAGCTCAACTTGTACTTGTAGACACAGAAATTAATAATAACATGTCACCCTCACAAAAGCTTAACATACAGTAAAAAAGTGATTGTAGAGACGATGTGACATTTTGGAATTGTCAAGGCTATACATTGTCGGTTACCCACGCATTCAAAGTTAATTACGTAATTTTTAGGGATCTCAGAAAAAAATAAAAAAAAAACAAAAAACGGTCATTTTTAGGGGAAATTGTACTTCATCCGTTCATCTCCATAAACTTTCATGGTTTTCATAATCAATTTTTAAAGTTAAAACACTCAATATTTTAGTGTATCAAATTTTTTAAAAAATTTAGTGTCATTTATTGGTTAAGATTATTCATTAAATCTTAATGGAGACTTTGAAAATATTTAAAATTTTGTTTTTTTTTAAAAAAAAAGTATTATTATTATTATTATTCAATTAAGGTAAATTTGTAATTTTATAAATTTTGTATGAGTATAAAGTTTATTTTACATTTTGACTGTCTGATTTAATTTCAAATCCTAACGAAATGAGTAAAATTATAAAAATTTAAAAGTTCGATAAACTAAATTGATAGCCTTTTAACTTTGGAGAGTAATTGTAAAATAATAAAAGTTCATGAAGTTAAGCGAAATTACTTATAATTTTTATACCAAGCTGGTTTCAAGAGGTTTTGCGGTTAAGTGAAGTTACCCATAATTTTTATACTAAGCTGGCTTCAAGAGGCTTTGCTTTTAAACATGTTTTAGAGGGTTTTTTTAAACAAAAATAAAAAATAAAAAATTGATATAATATAAATGTGAAAATTATTTTTTGTTTTCATGAGCATTTTGGGTTTAAATTGTTTGTTAATATTTTCATTTAAAAAAACTAAAATTTCAACAAACAAAACTTATTTGTACTCAAAATGACAATGGTACCTCTCAAGTCAGTTTGTAGAGACACCAGTGGACGCATTCTCAAGGCTACCTCTCAAGTCAGCCCTCCCTGTGACCCAAATTTTGGAAAAGCTTTAGCTGCCAAGTTGACAATCACACTGGCTACTTCTCTTAATCTCAACAATTTTACTTTAGAGGATGATTCTCTTGTGGTTATTATGGCACTTCAACATCTCTCTATAGTTCAAGATTGAAAAATAGCTGATATCATATCTGACACTCTCCACTTCTTTCAGCCTCTTCTTTCTGGAAAGCTAAGAAAATACGCATAAATACAAATTTCTACACTCTTTATATGGCTTATTAGGCCGCAATCCATACTCACTTAAGTTGCATTTTCACTTATTTTCCTTCTCCCCATTATAGTGGATTTGCTCCACCTCCCCTCTGTAGTGGACTTGGTCCTCTTCTGTGTACTACTGCTTTGTAGTTCTTTCTTCTGTATTTATTAAAAAAAAAAAAAATGACAATGGTAAATTGGTAATACACTTTAATAGTCATTGGGACATTTTTTTAATGGTAAATTGGTAATACTCGACACTGTAAAAATAAAACCTAGCTTAACGTGCATTCCTGTCTGATATGATGGGATTGCATGATTGGTCAGCAGTGATTTTCGCAGCATTTTGATTGAACAGAAGTACAAGCTTTGTTAATTTACAAAGCAATTTCAGCTAGCACCATTCAAATCTGTACTCTGAAGTAACGAGTTCTGCTCTTTAATTAAAATACAGTTTAGCATCTCTTATTTCCTTGAGCATTGGATGGTTCAAAGTAGGGATCTAAATGAGGCGAATAGAATATTAAATGTTTAAGATAAGTTTATTTAAGGAAAAGTTTTAGATGGTTATTTTAAATTTTTATCTCTTTTGACATGTTTTATAATCTTTAAAAATTTTTATTTTAGTATTTTAAATTTTAATGTCTATTACTTAACCCCCTTCTGTTAAAATTCATTCTTAAATTTTTGTCAAAATTCTCAAAATATCCTTACTGTTTTTTTTAAAAAAAAATTATAAAAAAATCTTAAACGAGGGATATTTTAGCACCTATCCATTAGGATTAAACAAAAAATCTTAACGGAATGGGGTAAGTCATAGATATTAGAAGTTCAGAGTATCAAAATGAGAGTTTTTAAATATTGTGAAAGACATGTCAAAAAGACTGAAAGTTTAGGAGGCTATCTAAAGTTTCTCCTTATATAATTTTTCGTTAACATTAATCGAGTTTAAGCTTATTATCAAGCTAGATAATATATTCAATTTTTTTTTTTAATGAAATCGAGCTTATTCATGAGTTACTCAATTAACTTATTAAATGTTGTGATTATTTTTTTGTTAAATAAATACTAATTATTGTTAATATTTAATTAATTAAATCAAAATTTATTCAATCTAATATTGAATCTATATGTTTGTCTTATAGTATGTAAAAAATAAGATTTTCATAGGGACTTCAAACAACCTTTCAATGAGGTAAAATTCCATTTGTAAAAGAGATAGAATATATCAAAAGCTTTGATGCCCAATAGGGGGTGAGAGGAAGAGCTCTCTCCAATAAGAAGAGTCTAAAAGCTTTGTGGTAATCTATTAAATGTGTACCTTAGATCTCTCTCCAATAAGGAGGGATTAGCCTTATATCCATACATTGGAACCTTTTAGGCTATTATACGATGAATTGTTTGTCTACTCGTCGATGCCTGAAGGAGTTGTTCTTGGGTCTAGGTGAACAGGTGAATCAGGTTTAGATGAGTAGGCAAATCTCGATAGGTTAGCGATCTTTGAGTTTGTCAAGTACTTAGGTTGCCTAATGGCTTAAGCCCGTTCAGGTTATAGATTGATCGAGCTTGTTTTGGGGTGCATGTGTGCCTTCTTCTTAGGTAGGTATTTTCCGAGTCCTACATTATGTATATACACTCAAACTCACAAACATATATATATACTTCAAATTATAATAATTCATGCTATATTAGTAACGTAAACTTTTTTTATCATTTATAATACTTAAAGATGCATGTTTTCAATACAAAATTAAAAATAAAAATAAACTTACAAGAGTTGAACTGAAGTCCGTCTAATAAATGAACCTATACTGTTCATTTAATTCCGACCAAGTCCAAACCTGTACTGTTCATTTACCGTCTTAATTGAAAGAAACCCCTGTCGACATTCAACCAGCACATGTCCACGTCCACTAAATGAGGGGAGAGAGAGAGAGAGAGAGAGATTCTTGGCGGAGAAAGTTTGGGAAGTGTTGGGGCTAGCTACAGATGTTTCGTAACGTTTCTGTTACTCAAAGAAGTGGCAAAAACAGTCACCCTGAAATCACTGGAAAGAGTGGTTGATATCTCACTTTAGTTTGTCTGCCTCCCTACTGTAATCTCCTGAAAACTAATGATCATACCTTGTTATAGCCATGTTTGATGTTTCCAAACACCACACGGGGGCCCGTCCTGAATTCTTCAATGAAAGGGTCAATCCAATCCAATCCAATCCAAAGGATTACCTACTCCTGTCCCCCCCCCCGGCACTATAGACCTGTCCTGGTTTTTATCTTCTTTTGATATTTTGTTTTGTTAACTGGTCTTGTCAAAACCCCCTAAAATAAAACTCTGTAAATTTTTATCTTAAAATATTCCGTCATTTCCATGACATGCATCATCATCAAAGCTGTGACTGATGTGTGTGTGTTTTCTCATTTCTTTTTTTTTTTTTCTTAATTTTTTTTTTTGTTTGGGGCAGAGACTGATGTGGGTTGATGAAGGTAGATTTGAGAAGACAGGTAAAAGCAGGCAATTTTCAGCCGAACAAGTAAAAATAATTAGGGTTTTACCAACCCCCAAACGTGAAAACCGGAGCCACATGTGCTCTTGCTTGCGCTTGTCTCTCCGTGTGTCTTTTCTCTCTCTGAGTCTCTCTCAATTACTAGTACTGTTTCAAGCTTTACTCTTTCTTTCCGGGAAATTTCAATTTCATCTGCCTAGTATGACAAAATCAGATCAGTTAACCACAATTCCCGTTAAGGCAGTTAACTATATTTTCATCTTCATGCTGTCCTTGTTTGCCCAAACAAGTAGGCCTAGGAGAAAGGATTAGCATTTTGACTTTCATTTGCCAAACAAGTATTTGGGTATATTCTGTCTTTTATAACTAATAATTTAACACGACATGAGAGTATTTGAGTTTCGATTTAATCTTCAATTAAAAAGAACAAAAAACTATAAATTAGAACATTACAAATGCTAAATCAGAACTAAATAAAATTGAATATATATATATATATTAACGGATTCATTTCATGGAAATTAATTCTCCTTTTCAAAAACAATTATACACACACAGACACCAGGAATGGTATAGAACCTGTTTATTTTATTTCTGGTAACAGTTTTCTTAATCTCATGGCCTTTCGTGTGAGCCCAACTCCTGTGAATCATCTTGTATATCGTAGATTCGTAATCAAAAGTTTGAATCACTTCCTATGAACGCTTGTTAAGCATGTAATGAACTTTACCTAAAGGCTAAAGCGTCTCTTGTGTGCAATATCCTAAAAAGCCATCTCTTTAAAACATGTCCTTGACCGCATTAACATTTGTGATACACCGTTTAGGATTGGAAATGGGTTTTAATTAACTATATATATATATATATATATATGAAGAAAAGTACTTTGTCAAATCACCCGTTATCTAAAGTTTAAATAAATAAATAAAATATAATTTAATTATTTAATTAATATTTAATATATCTTTTTACGTGTTAACTTAAATTTTTTTTAATAAGTGAGATTTAACATATAAAATATTTACTTAAAATGAAAAAAACATATTCTTTCAAGGAAAAATGAATTTAATAATTCATTTATTATTTTAACACACTTAAATTCGACGCTATTAATCCTACTGCTAAGGATATAAGTATATATATATTTTGAAGCTTTCCTGCAGGAACCAAACGGGGGTCAAAAAGTACATTTCTGAGATGCGTGCTGGTAATTAAATTACAATGAAGTCGTAATATATATATATATAAGGCCTAGAAAAGAAAGGGAGCCGTGATATATATGGATTTTATGATTTTTCAAATGATGATCGGAACCCTCCTTTGAGTTTTGAACACTTTTATACTGTTGAGATTGTTGAATTTGTCCGAGTTCGATTCGAATAATTCTAGTGATCGATCGAACCTCGCAACGAATATATTATTATCTCTTTACTTGACACGTAGGTGTTAATAATTAGATGTTGGGAGAAATATATCAAGTAAAATGGAAAGAAAGGAAAATATTTTGGCTTCTTTAAAGAGCAGTGGGGTTTTTCAGCGATACTTTGTAGTGGATCTAACAACTTTGCTCCCAAATTCCCCTTTAAAAGAAGAGCTGACGAGACACTAAGCTCTTTTCTTTTCCTAGTAAAGAGAGGTAACGAGAAGAAACATGAACAGTCTTTCTCTTTCACTGAACAGTGCGTTAAACCTTAGGTTAAAAAGCTTGAAATCGTACACTTAGAAAGCCCCGCAACGACTTGGTTGGTCCTTAGATTTATGCACACCCTGGTGACAATGACACATCCACTTCGTTTTCAGAGGCAGAAGGACCCCCCCCTCCTCTTCCCCCTTCTTTCACTTCATGACCCACCTAGAATACAAAAATCTCTCCCCCCCTTTGTCTCTCTCTATCTCTGTTTTGCCGACTAGTTAATCAGCACTGCTGCCAATTGTGGGGGTCCAGATTGATCACGGGCAACTATAAGAAAAAATACTAGTTATTTCTACAATATCACTCTAAAAAGATTAACAAATTTGAAGCTTCAATATAATCAATTATATGTAAAGCTCAATCATATCAGGTAAAGTAATTAATGCATTACTTAGCACCCATAGTATTATTACAAATTACTCACTCTATGTAAACTACTTTTTTTTTTTCCATGTGAAACCGAATTGACAATAATCTCTTCTTTTAAACTTTTAATGTTCTTATTAAAGTCATATTATGTAATACTCTAGTACCACAAGGTTATGTAGTGCTCTACTACCATATGGTGTTATAACAGGCTCCGATACTATTTATATTTGTACTACATTATTATCTAAAATGACTAATTAAATCTGAGCTTCTCTAAGATTAATTATAAAATCTAATTTTAATTAACAAGTAAAAAATGTGAGACTTAACACCTATAAATGTCGTCATAAATCACACCACTCTATATATAAACTACAAAAAATGCTACATTTTTTTTTTTTGATAAATTACTATTAAATTTGTAGGTTTTAGATATAACTTACATAAAACTCACAAATTCAATTACAACTTTAAAAAGTTGAATAATAAGAGAAAGCATTTCTCGTGAACTACTCATCTTCCTGGGTCCAGAGTGTTGCACCACGCATTAATTTGTAGAAGAATATCCAGGCTAAAGTTAAGCAAACAAAAGCCTTTAAAACAAGGCAAAGCGAAAACCTTTGCGTATGCTAAAGAGACCTGCCGGGGCTAGGCCCCTACGGTAGACACCCGTATCCTGCGCCAAAGATTGGCTGACTCACATGACGACATCTCATCCATCCATTCAAAAATATCATATCAACAAAAACAACGTTCCACATTCACATTGCTCTCTCCCTATAAATACGTTCCCATAAACCCACCGCCCATAGTGCGTCCATCTAAGTTTTTGGTAATGGACTACTTTTCCACTACTAACCCTAGTTCGTCTGGCTTTTCTTCCGCGGCAAACAGCGGCCAAGAGAAGAAGAAAGGTGGGAAGAGATCAACCAAAGGAGTGAAGCTTTCGACGGACCCACAAAGCGTGGCGGCTAGGGAAAGGAGGCACCGGATCAGTGACCGGTTCAAGATCTTGCAGAGCTTGGTTCCCGGTGGAAGCAAGATGGACACGGTGTCCATGTTGGAAGAGGCCATTCACTACGTCAAGTTCCTCAAGACTCAGATTTGGCTTCACCAAACCATGATCAACGTTGTGGACGATCAGGACCCTTCATCTTGCTTCCTTGCTGCTACTGCTGCTGCTAATTCTTTTCCTTTTCCCCAACAGACCTTTTATGACCAGGTGCAACCGTCACCGCCGCCGGTTCCATTGCCGAACTCTTGCTTCCAATCTGAAGAAACCGTGTCTTTTGACCCTTATGTCAAATACTAGCTTCTGTAACTACGTGTGCACGTGCGTGCGTGTGTCTGTGTGGGTGCATGCGTGTTCGATCTTAAGCGTATGTGTGATAATGGAATATCGTGATGGCTAATTTCGGTGTATTGGTATACGTAGCTCGTAATTTATGCATGGAAGATTTTTCTTTTTCTTTTTTTGTTTTATTTTTAGAACCATGGATGACTTATGAATATAACCACAAGGTTGACAAACTATCCGTTTTCCTGCATTTGAAACTCTTTTTTCCCGGCCCCTCGCTTGAACAAAACCTGCGAACATTGTCGGTGTATATATATACAGCTGCTCCACGCAGTGATGGGCAAAAAATGAAGACCAAGACATTGGAATGGTGGGGGAGATCGTCTGAAGACATTTTAGTTTGCTGTGGTTGACTAACTAAAATGTCATTGGACGACACCGTTCTGGTCCCGTATCTCAGTTGGTTAGAGCGTTGGTCTTAGCCGAAGGTCTCGAGTTTTAGCCTCGCTGGGACCAGTTTCAATAAAATCTTAGTTTCGATTGTTAATGTTTTTTTTTTTTGCTTTTTTAGTATTTTAACGTGACATAAAAACTAAAAGTAATTTTGTTTGTTTTATGTTTTGGAGTCTCCCTTAATATTTTTGTTTTTGAAAAGACAAATCAAAAGATATTTTTGGCCTAGAAATACTTTTCTTTTTTCTTTTTTTCTATTCAATATGGGAAAAGGGAATTGGCCTAGAAAAGCTTAACTCGCTGTTGGATGATTGGATCAACCAAAATGAGGAAGGAAGACTTTGAAAAGGTAAAAGATAGACATCAATGCGCTTACACTTGTTCAGTTAATAGCTTGCAAAATTTGGTTGTAAAAGAAAAAAATGGCTAATTAATGCCCCCAACTCATTTTCATCCATCTCTCTCCTTTTACAATGGCTTATTTCCGTCTTTACCCAACACTGATAATTAATGTTCGCACGAACGGAATTAGACGTTCAACTTTAGGTAGGCCAATCTATTATTAAAAAAAAAAAAAAAAATATTGGGGCCAAAGTAAAGAAAAAAGGCTTAAAATATTTATTTTTAACCAATTTCAAGGCTTAAAAAACTTTTTTAAAGACATTTTTTTTTTAGCCACGAAGGGCCATGGCCCACACTTGCCCTCTTCCAACTCTATCATTAATTGTTATAAAAAAAAAATATTATGAGTATTATAATTTTAATTATAAACTTCTTACAAATTAAAGTAACAATTTACATGCACATTTACTGGTAATGATCAAAGAACTAAATTTTGTTTTCTATTTTTTTTTTTTTGTTATTCAAATACTACCACATAAATTTGTAAAGAAAAATTATAATAAAACCTTATTACCTTTAGCATTTTCTATTCAAATATTGTCTAAGCCCATCACAATTGGCTAGGCTGTTAAATCGAGAGATTCACTAAATATTTCTACCTATCTTTTCTGGTGGGGTAGTGGGTGTTGGTCATGCGAGTCTCAAAGTCAGTTTTATCTTTTTGACCGTTAAAAAGAAAGTAAAAAAAAAAAAAAAGAAAAATCCATTACGGTCTGAATAGTTGGGCCACATGCCTTTTTTACCACCACTTGTTGGAATGTTTGTTGTTGTGAAAGAATCTTGCCCTTCCTACTTCGCTAAAGCCCAATTTCAGTGCCTCACAAATGCCCAATCTTTGTGTTGCATTTGTTATACCGATTATTAGTGCTTCCCGCAGCCACAACACCATTTTGGTCTTGGCCAGCTTCTTTAAGAGTAAAGGTAGAAACTTACTTTTATTCCATTACAACAGAAATTTCTTTCAGATTGGAGAATTTCTTTCCACTCGGTCTTTAAAAGTATTTTGCGGGGTAGAAATATATATTTTTTTAGAGATTTGTTTGAAGAAAATTTATATCCTTCCACTATTATCTCATCGTATTAATTAGCAATGTCAATTAGACCTTAATTTTTTTAAACAAGAATTGATTAACACTGTCATATTGACATGATTAAATAGTATTAAAATAAAAATGTGATTTTATAACATTTCTCTTTTATTAATGGCATTGTGTTGCATTTACCCTGTAACATCTCACTCAAATGCGGAAGTTGAACTTTATGACGTGCCATGTAATAAATTACCACTCTTTTAAAAGGACAAAGACTTCTATCAGACTGGGTTAAGAGGAAATTTTTTTCAATTTAATATATTAAATTGTTATATATTTATCGTAATAAAAAAGCATGTAAAAATCATTTGCTATAAGAACATATGTCAGTTTAATAAATTGGGTTAAAAGAATTTTTTGCAACCGAATTTGGAGAAACTTCATCCCTCTTTAATAACTTAACAATCATTTCCATTGTGCTGCTTCTCATTGCCTAGTTGCTCGAAAATCATACTGGGTGTTTTTTTTTTTTTTTTAATTCAATCGTACTTGTGTATGATTCTTCATAAGTTTCTTTCGATTTTTTAAGACAAAAACAATGTTTTGTTTGTACATTGGTGTTTAACTATCAGGCATCATATTTGCCCTTCTCATTAGTATAAAATGGATTTGAGACCGGCCACCCTAGTGGTGATGGTGGTAGTAAGAGATTGGTAGTGGCAATGCGGTGGTGAGGGCGGTGATAAGTGTGTCATAGAGGTCTGCCGTTGGTGGAAAAAGAGAAGGTTCTAAATTTTTAATGATGCGGCAAAATCTGGACTATTCAAGTTAGAGCTATACACAAAATGCAAACTGATCTCAATTCGGTAATATACCTTTTAGACTCGATCTTCCCAATCGCGTTAACGACAGACATTTTGATTAAAGCAACGGATTGCTTTCACCATATTATCAACGGCAGACCGTTCATCTGGCAACCGCGCTTCAACGAAAAGCAGAGATCTCGTAGAGTAGGAAAGGGAGAGCAAAAGCAGTGTCTCCGTTTATTGCAAAATCAGTTATTGTGCGTGCTCAGGCATTGATGCTGCAAATGCTTGATTTCTCTTTAGAAATTCCTTGTTCAGGTATATGCATGTTTTCATCAAGAAGTATGACAAGTCGCTCACCTGTTTGATGAGATTCCTGAATGAGTAATGGCACGGCTCTGCCACGCTCTCTTTCCATATAATACCAGAACAGATACACCCAGTTCAGATGTTAGGCAAAAAGGAGATTATTTCTAAACCAAAAGGCTACTCAATTACATTTTCAGCTTAGGTTCTCATCCCGCCTCTCTTGGATTGATGATCCTGTACCTATATACAACAAAAAGGAGTCCAAAGATAATGAAATATAAGCGGGAAGAAAGCTTTACTTTGTAGATGTAACTATGAAGAAGATGAGGATGTAGAGGAAGAAGAAGAAATGGGGGGTGAGTTATAGCATGTACAATGGGGGTCGTGGATGGCCCTCTTCCTACTAATGTCCAGTTTGGAACAAAAAACACAGTACTGCCCTCGAAATTCTTCATCTTCCGTTTCATCTTCATCTTCTTCATCATCATCATAGTCTTCTGTGTTCCCATCTTCAGCATCTTCCTCTGCCTCAGCCCTATTGTTGCATCCTGTGTAAGACAATCCCATCATGGGAAGAACCACCAGCAGAATTTTATCAGTGCTTTCATCGTACCATCTTCTCCCTTTCTCCCAAAACATCAGGGGGGCAACAACGGCAGCTGCTCCTACCCCAAAACCAAGTCCAGTAAGTATGAACTGCCAATCAAATCCATTCAGCATAGTTGAAGCGCTGTCTTGAGATTTTGGTGCTGCTGGTGGTGGTGACGCATTATCATTACATTTTGCTTTCAAAGGGAAGCCACATAATGCTTTATTTCCAGCATAGGAATCTTCGGAAAATGTAGCAAATTGCTTGATCATTGGAATCATTCCCACCAATTGATTGAACGAAAGGTTAAGGACCGAAAGGAAAATAAGACCATCTGCAAGTTGCACTGGGATCTCCCCTATAAGCTTGTTGCTTGACAAGTCTAATGACTCCAGCTGAGTCAAGTTTGCCAGAGATGGTGGAATTTGCCCTGTAAGAGCATTGTGTGACAAGTTGAGTATATATAGTGATCTAAGTCTCCCAAATTCTCCTGGTATTGGCCCATCAAGATTGTTGCAGGAAACGTCAATCGAGGTGAAGACAGTTAGAATCTTTACCAACTCCAAATCTAGACCTTTCGAAGTAACTGTTATTGCATCTTGATAGTAAAATTGACTGAATCTTAAGACTTTGAATTGGAGGTGATTGAGCTCTGATTGGGCCTCATTTTCATCACCCATCATTGCCGTCCAGGCAGAAACTTTTGAAAGTTTACCCGAAAAATTGTTTGAAGCTATGTCTACAATTTGAAGCAGTGGCCAGGTGGCATTAAGCTCTGAACAACCAATGTGCCCGTCAAATTTGTTAGATCGCAAAACAAGGACGCGCAACATGGATGTTTTATTCAAGTAACATGGGAAGATATCCTCAATGCGGTTGTTCCCGATGTCCAAGACCTCCAACTTTGTGCAATTGGCCAGTGACATTGGTAACTGTCCTTCTATTTTGTTTCCATTGAGATTCAAAGTTTGTAAACCACAATTGCCTGGAAAGGAATCAGGAATTGGGCCATTGAGTTCGTTTCTCCTTAGATTCAGTACCCCGAGAGTCTCACTCATCTCAATCAAGCATTGGAGTATTGTGCCATTGAAGAGATTAAAAGACAGATCTAGAACTTGAAGATATGTCGCATTGCATATTGATACAGGTATGCTCCCCTTGAACTTATTGCTAGAAACAGAGAAGAAATAAGCAACAGAAAGGGAGTCACCAATACTAGATGGTATTACTGTGCTGAAATTATTCCCCGAGAAATCTAAGTACGTGGCAAACGGTGGTAGAACTGGGAGTTGTCCCTGGAGCTGGTTTGAGCTAAGGTCCAGGACACTCAAAAATGGAAGATTAAAGAGAGGTCCTTCCAAAGTCACCAGATGGTTAAAAGAGAGATTTACATAAAGAAGATTACGAAGTTCCCCGAGCCAGTATGGTATATCTCCGTAAATCTCGTTGTCTGAAAGGTCTAGATAGGATAATTTGGATTGGTTTCTCAAGAAATCAGGAAACTTTTTCAGCTTGCTAGAAGCCAATTTTAATGTGGTAATCTGGGGAAAGAAAGACAAAGATGAATTCGTTCCATCAGTTCCATTATATTGAATCGATAACCTGTTGTACGAAAGATCAAGACTTGAAAGATTTCTCAACTGCTGAATCATATTAAGAAGCTGCAAGGAGCCATTGAATTTGTTTGAAGAAAGTGAGAGGATCTTAAGACCCCGGAGTTGAAAGACAGGCATGCGTATTGGCCCATCCAAGTTGTTGCTACTCAAATCAAGGGTGTCCAGTAGGTGAGAAGAAATGTTCGAAGATAGATTGAGTTGACCAGAAAATTGGTTGTTGGAAAGTTGTAATTTCTGCAATGATGGATGGGAAAACAGAGAAACTGGAATACTCCCATTCAGTGAATTGTAACGCAGGTCAAGGATTACCAGATTCCGAAGCTCTTCCCAGCGAGTGGAAGTAATGTCACCAATTAGATCATTACGAGAAAGGTTTATTTGGGTCAGATTCTCGGCCATGTTGAATGATGGAATTGGTCCGGAGAAATTGCAGTTTGAAATATCTATTATGGACAACTTTGTAAGGTTACCGATAGAATCTGATAATGTCCCTGAAAAGTTTGTATTGCTAAGAACCAGAGTGCGAAGAGATCCATTCTGAGGAAAATCTGGCAAAGCACCATGAAGTTGAAAATTATTAAACAAGTCAAGAATCTCTAGTGTTGGTACCTGGAAGATCTTTTCTGGAAATGTGCCAATCAACCCAGAAGAACTGAGACGCAAGGACGTCAATTTTGTGAAATTTGCGAAGAACTCTGGAACTGGAGTAGACAAATTGTTATTATCCAGACGAATAATCGAGAGGTACTGAAGCTTCCGTAAGGTGGAATCAATAGGGCCTGAAAGATAACAACTTGACAAACTCAACACTCTCAGATTTGGCAGTGAAGATGATAAGGCCCGGCACCACTGATTCCCTCGTGCTGATACGTTTACACCATCAAGATTAAGTTCTATAAGCTCCGAAAGGTTCTGAACCAGCACATTTAAATTTGGACTCTCAAGTTTCAGAGGAGTAATTTCGGGGAAGTAAACGGCAGATAAATCAAGAGTAACCAACCTTATCAAGCGCGAAATCTCAATTGGTATTTGCCCTGCAAAGCCAGCATTTGATAGGTTCAAATAACTCAAATTCCTCAGCTTTTCAAACTCCGATGGAATCTGAGAACCGTTGAAGTTGTTGTAAGCCAAGCTCAGGTTCTGGAGATTCTGAAGATTGAAGAGGCTGCTTAGGTTGTCAAGTGCACCCGAGATGGATTCCTTGGTCAGATCGAGACCAATAACATGTCCCTCCGAGCAGTTTACACCTTTCCAAGAACAGCAATCGGTAGTTTGATCCCACTGAGCAAGTTTATTGGACATAGAAGAATTGAATGTAAGGTTTTTCTTCAATTGGAGCAACAAGGACTGCTGACTGCCCAAACATTGGCCAGACACCACGATAATACAAAAGCTGAGGAAAATTGAGCATATGGGTATCAAGAAAACCCATGAAGTGAAAGGAATTCTCATTGGAAGCTGTAACAAGAGACACCCATACAATAAAGAATTGAAGAAGTGATGAAATCAATTGTGGGTTCAAGAGGGTAAAGTCCCATGAACCTGACCTTTTTTCCTGCAGCTCTGAGTCGTAGCCGACCGAAAGGGTAAAATAGGAGACAGAAGAAGAAAGAAGAAAAAACACAGAAAAGCCAAAGCCAGGAGCAGAGAGAGGGATTGAATGAGAATGGAATAGTCAACAGAGCAGCGCCGTTGGAGTAAACCGCGTGTCCGTTTGTTTAACTGTCGTGCAGCAGACGCGTTTGCGTCGGCTTTTTTTTTAAAAAAAAAATTCCAATAAAGACTTTTGAGACTCTTCATCTAGAACCCCTCTCTCCTTGCTTAGAAAAATCAAACCAACTCAGTTTTGAAAAATAGGGTGATGAGTTATGTATGTTAAATGTGGGTTTTTTTTTTTTTTAATTTAAATAATGGTTTGACGTGACTAGAAGGTGAGTAAAAATGATTTTTGTATTTTTAATTGTATGTTAATATATATTTTTTAAAATAAAAAAACAAAGATTTTAAGAAATATAGTCATATATTTACAAGTCATTCTGAAGACTGATACTAAAATAGCAAAGACTCACTCCCTTTTGATTTGTATTTTCTGGCTAGCTGTTTCTAGCTTAGCCCCTCTTTTTGGTTCTGCTTGTTTTTTTATTTGTTGCTATGTACTTAAAAATAAATAAATAAATAAATAAATAAATAAATAAATAGCAAATTACTCACTCAATTAAGGAGGTCTGAAAGTATAATTGAGATGCCTACTGTATAAAATGTTTGTTAATAATTGCTTACAGAACGCCATCCAAGACCACTTCCAAAAAAAAACTTAGCTCAAAAAACACTCATTTATTGAGGCTCTCTCTAAAAAAAAGTTATCTGACTTCAATGATTGAAAACTCCCAACCGACCTCCACACAAACGTCATTTCGTGGCATTTCTTCTCATTTGATTTTGATAGGTGCCCGTCACTTAATACTACCGAGAGAAAATGCGCATCAACAAAGATAATAAAGATTATAAAATTGATTGATGCCATATAAAGAAAAAATATATATTATAATTTTTTATATGAAAAAATACAAAATATAAAAGGATTTATTTTTTAATAAAATTTTTATTTTGAATATTAATAAATTTTTTTTTGATATAATTTAAAAAATTTAAAAAAATTGTTAAAAAAATGATTTATAGAAATATAAAAATTAGAATGTTTTAGATTATAATTTTTTTTTTTTAAGAATTTTAACAAAAAATTCAGTCCGCCAAACACAGCCTATGAGTCCATTTGATAAAGGATTGGATTTTAATTTTTTAAAATGCAAAAAAAAAAAAAATTACATCAAAACATTTTTAAATTTTTATATTTCATCAATCACTTTTTAGTAACTTTGTTTACTTTTTATATGGCATCAAATACTTTTTATTACTTTTCAAATAAAAAATTAAACTTTTTCAATTTTTCATATAAAAAAGTTTACAATATTTTTTTCTACTTTATATTACATCAAAACTCAAAAATCTCAAACTCAATCCAACTATTTGTCAAACACAACCAGAATTCTATTATTTGATCTTACAAGTCTGAGTTTTTCTTTTGAGTCTTGACCATCGAATCATGTCCATCTCTTATCTATTTTGGAGGATGATCTTCTTTATTTCAAAAAAAATGGAGACGAGTCGTTCCTTATTCAAGAGAAGTAAAATTGTAAAAGAAAATGAATTAAAAATTTGCTCCTCTTAAAATAAGGAATTAGAGAAAATCCTATTCTACTTATTTTATGTTCATCTAATTTTTAAATTTACTATTTAATTAATGAGATTTAACTAATTTAATAGTAAATTTAAAAACTCATTGTACGAAAATAAGTAGAAAATGAATATGAATCCGGTCAATTTAATGAAAAAATCATTGTACACAATTAATAGAAAATAATGGGTCTCAACAATCCAATGCTAGACTTGCGGAATGGGTAGGAGATTTGGATTTCTATTATTTTTCTTCGTTCTTTGTCCTTTTTCCGAGGTTTTACTCACTCCTGGGCCGTAGTTTTTGAATCAATGGCCTTAGTTTACGTATTAGCTTGTTTAGAAAGCTACCCAAACTCCAAAAAGCCGTGGGACCAGCCAATAGACTAGCGCGCCGTGGCATCTGCCCAGCAGCCCCAGGTCAGTGAATCTGACCGAAGGATTGAAAAAGTCATTAATTGGGCAAGTGTTGCGTGCGAGTTGTGGCCTGTTTTGGTAGTCTTTTAATTAGTCGCCTTGTTTGTCAACTTCTATTCCTTTTTTTTTTTCCTTCAAAATTAACTTTACTTTAGATATTTTATTAATAATTTTTTAACTATTCATCTTATTTTTTATATTATATAATTTATTTTTTATTACTATTCAAATAAAAAATTTATTAAAAAATAAAAAAAATTTAATTTTTTCATATAAAAAATTCACAACATTCTTCTTACTTTACATCACATCAATAACTTCTTATTTATCGCCTGATTACTATTGTTCGTGGCTGATTTCATTGCATATTTAATATTTTATATAGATGGAGCAGCTTCTTGAAGCTTCGTGATTGAAAAGCTATACTTTTTTGTTTTTAACATGTTCACACAAGAAGAGAGAGAGAGAAAATATAGATTCGAATTAATAATGTCCACTTTATAAGATGTGATTCCCAATCGAAAAGCTAACCTTATTTCACAAGCTGGTCAATAAACTCTCAACAAATGTGTTCTTGCTTAAAAATCCTTGAGAAACTTTGGGTCCCAATAAGAAATCATTTCCTCTTGAATTGGCATCTTATTCGGGCAATTTGGTTTAATTCTATTAGTACAGTTGATCGCACATCTAGATATTTAGTTGGTCAACAAAAAATTGAAATAAAAAGAGGGGTCGTTGGTACATGACATTCATCAAAATTTTTTTTTTTTTTTTTTCTAATTCAATAAAAAAAGAAGGGTTACATGAGAGGATCCTTACCGCTCTTGATCCGGATAGGCGATCCTTTGGGAATGCTTCCAAAATTTCTAAAGGAAGCGGCTCATGACATTCATCAATTGATTCGACGATAGGTTACCCAAACAACTTAATTGAAATTGGAAAAAATTTAAGGACTTAATTATCCAAACAGAAAACCCCATTACCTAATTAAAATCACCAAAAAAAAAAAAAGCTTAAAGCCTTTATGGACAAAACAAATATTAACGATTATCAATTCATTACCATATTTAGGGCAGCCTCGGAACCATTTGGGGGGTGGTGCTGCTCCGTTTGCAGAGATAGGGATTGAACAGAAATTGAAATTTTGGTAATGCTAGACTGCTAATAACGATAATCATTTTGTCGGCCTCAGTGTGGAAGAGTTGAATTTCCAATCAAAATTTAAAATTTTAATTAAAGTGTGAAAACATTGAGCCTAGAATCTTGAAATCATGGACCCCCTGAAAAACCCAAAAAGTATCATTTTTCTATCATCATAGTCATGTTGGTCATGGCCGACACAAATTTGCACTCTTTTAAGCCCTTGATCATTCTGGTGCTATCAGCCAAAAAAAAGAAAAAAAAAAGGGACATCTACATTGTACTTTTTTAAAAATTATGAAAGACACGTAAGTAAAGTTGCTGTAATTTTGCAAGATTGAGTGAAGTTTTTTGATAACTTTTGTAAGTTCATTTTCAAGTGAGGTCTAGTTGGGGTTCAATTTTAGTTGGAATCGAATTGTTGAGATTGGAACATGTGTTTTTTATCAGAAAATAAAGAATATGTGTCCCAATTTTAATGGTCCATGAGTCGAATTCGAGAATTTTTTATATAGAATTTTGAAGAAAGTTTACATATTTTTTCAAACTACCTTAAATTTAAAGGGAAACTTTTCTTACGTTTCTAAACTTTCACATGTTTGGACATAATCCCCTTGAACTTGTTTTTCTCTAACATTGGTCTCTCATACTTTCAACATATATCATTTACCCATCTTCCGTTAGGATTTAACGAAAAATTTTAACGGAGAAGTGCAACAATTTTCAAAATACCTCTCATTTTAGATTTTTTTTTTTTTTAAAAAATATATAGGTATTTTAAAATTTTTAACCGGATTTAACAATAAAAACAGGCGGAATGGGTTAAATAAGATATGTTAAAAGTACGATGAGCCAAAGTAAGAAAAAACAAAAAAAAAAAGTTCAAGGGATATGTCAAAATAGGTAGAAGGTTGGAGACTTAAGTGAAGTTTTATCTAAATTTTAGATTTTAAAAATAAAAATAAATTATTTAAAAAATATATATTTTTTTCAAATTTATATAGATATTTTTGTTTTATTGAAAATTTTGCAGATTTTTTTTTTTCCTAGCCTTGATATACATTGATAATTTTTTAGAAGACTTCATTAAAAAATTGAGAAAACACTATTAATTAAGTGGCAGATTAAAAGAGATATATAAACTTTTTCAAGACAATTTTCTAAAAATGCAACACATTGAATAATTAAATCAAACTTCACTCAAAAGCAAATAAAGCTCATATAATGAGACAGGCAAAAGAGCCGTCGCTCGATCACGGGTCCCCCTCCTTCAATTATTAGAAAGTGATCTCAGAAATTAATCTGCCTAAAATGGTCCCACCCATACCCTAAACTTCTTGACCCTAAAAAAGTTGTTCCCATCTGCGTCTGTTTGGTGGCAATATAGCCGTCGCTCATTTTCAGGAAGAGATGCATTTGGTATAATTTTTTTTATATATATTTTGTCTTTTTTATAAAAAAAAAAGAAGAAAATCTACCATTGAAACGATTGATATTTGATGATGTGGACTTACCTCAACTGCAGCTTTACCAACCGAGAAATGCTTCTCGGATATGTTTTTGGTCCATTTTTCTTGTCTATTTTTCTTTTTTTCTTTTTTTTTTTTTGGCAGTGATGGATCCCTCTTTTTTTTGTTTTTAGGCTAAAATAAAAAATCAAAGATAAACTAAGATGGATGAAAAAGAAGTACAAGAAGTATTTCTCTTATCAATACCATGTGATTTCCACCATTCGATTAAGAGCACCGCCATATTAATTTGTTGATCTGGCAGCAGTCATTAATTTTTTGTTAATAAGAGTTGATCTAAAGATTGATGAATATTAATATGTCAATATGATGAGATAAAAATGAAATAAATGTGTTGTTTTAATTTTAGTATTATTCTTTGATAAGTAGCACTCCAAGCACAGCCATCACCACTCAAACAAACCCGTGCCCTAAAAGAAAAATATAGAAAAAATAATAAGATATATATATTTTTTAAATTAAATTATTAAATTGATATGTGTGTATGTAATTTTTTTTTATGTATTTTTCAGGGAACAAGTGATTTTTTTTACCTTTTATTTTTTCAACGGTCACCAAAAAAGATTTTTTTTTTTTCTACGAGCATATTATTTAATATGGACTTTGTTCACATGATTAGAATGATCAAATATATTTATTGTTTAAAAACGACCTTTAAACTTCCTCAATAAGCTTTACATTCTATAGTGTAAAAGGGTAAAATTAGAAGTAGTTTTTCTATGGGACTTTTACATGATGTAATTTCTATGGTTTATCTTTTCGGAAAAAAGGTACTTATGTCTACCTAAAATATGTTGAAAATATCGGAAATCCAAATCTCTTTTGTTCATTAAAGTCGTAAAGAAATTTAATTAGTTGATAATATTCCTATACATAATGATTATTCATTAAAAAAGGAATTTTTTTTTTTTTTTTAAAAAAACCATGATCACTTGGGGGTTCCAATCTTCTTTGGTTGGGTCCAATTCACAAACAGCAGAATTCTAGAATGAAGAGGAAAAACAACAAAAAAACAAAACAAAAGAGTAATGGAAAAGACGAGTGGAGCTGCGGAAATTCCGCAAATTCTGCGACCACAACTTGTTGAACGCAATTTTATCGATTGTCATAGGGATTAATAGGACTTTTTAGACAATTAGCGTCGTTTTCATAAAACGTCGTTATTGTAAGCAAAGTAGCGGTGGTTTCCAAGATGTGAATTGGTGGGGAATAAGATATCTTTCCATTTTAAATGTTAGATCTAACGTTGATTTATTTAATGGTGTGTATAATTTTACATTATTTAAATTTTAAAAAAATGTGTTAACGTTGACTTTATATACACAAATTTTAAATTATGATTATGGAATGGAGTGATCTTTTATCCAATTGAGTGATCTTTTAGGCCTAGTAATTTAGTCGGTAAACAAAAATTAGAATAGAAAGAGAGGTAGATGGCCACCCTCACCAAATGAAGGGTGACAACTACACTATGTCTTTTAAATTTTTTTATTCAAAGTATATTTATAAAATATAGTAAATGGGTCACGTGTATGTACACTTTGCACTTTAACATATCAAACAAAAGTTATATGACATTTGATGTAGTACGGCCCAATCCCAATCATCAGCCCATTCAACGATCGGGGCCTACCAGTCATGCGAGCATGATCGACAAGTGCTATTCCCGAAGACCCACCACCGATCTTGTATCGGACATCGCCATACCTTCCGAACTTCAATGATCAGGATTCACATAGAGAGCCTCTTTTAATGGGTTTGGAGACCACGCCATCTCATATAAAAGAAGATCCTTCGATCGATCAGGTATGGATCTAAACCCTAATACTCTCTGCATGTTCTTTCTGTTATATTATCTTACGTGAAAATTGACTTTAGTATTGAAACTATTTTCCGTCAGCCTACTCCAACAAACCTTTTTGTTTGATTCTTTCTTTGTTAGAGTACCAATCACCAATCGAAAACTGTTCTAACAACATCTATTAATTGATTGGTCTAATGAGGTACATTGTTAATTAATTGGACAATAAGTTACTAAAAAAATTTATTTGAAATTAGAAAAAAATTTAAAAACTTAATTATCAAAATTGAAAACCCAATTAACTAATTAAAATCACGAAAAAAAAAACTTAGAGACCATATTTAATTTTTATCCTAATTTTTTTTGTTGAATAATAATATATACTACATTCTTATTCTATTTTTATTTCACTCTACTGATAGACATTTTCACGTTCGGCCAATAAAATTGATTGCAATATGTAGAATTACTTTATTTTGTTGTTATAGTATAACATCCACTTTATATTTTCTATTTGGATCTTGGACAATAAAGCTGTTATGGACAAAACCAATATTAATGATTATCAATTCATTACCAAAGTGAAAGATCTATTTTCTATATTTAGGGCAGCCTCGGAACCATTTGTGGAGGTGCTGCTTCGTTTGCAAAGATAGGGATTGAACAGAAATTGAAATTTTGGTAATGCTAGAGTGCTAGCAACGATAATCATTTTGTCGGCCTCAGTGTGAAAGAGTTGAATTTCCAATCAAAATTAAAATTTTAATTAAGTGCGAAAACATTGAGCCTGGAATCATGAAATCATGGACCCCCTCAAAAACCTAAAAATGTCATTTTCCTATAATCATATTCATGTTGGTCATGGCCGACACAAATTTTTACTCTTCAAGCCCTTGATCATTCTGGTTCTATCACCCAAAAAAAAAACATGGGACATCTTCTTTGTAAATTTTTTTAATATTATGAAAGAGACATTAAAAAAGTTATTGGGGTAATTGAGTAAGATTAAGTGAAGTTTTCCTGATAGAGTAATGATACAAGTCACCCTCCATGTCTACCTTGTGTCAACCAAAAGTGACATGGCTTTTAAAATTACCGTTAGATCAAAAGTCAATAATCATTGATAATAAATTCAATGGTGATTTTAAAAGCCACATCACTTTTGGTTGACACAAGGTAGACATGTAGGGTGACATATATAATTACTCTTCCTGATAACTTTTATAAGAAGTGAACTTTAAAGCGTGGTCTAGTTGGAGTTTGATTTTAATTGGAATTGGAACATTAATGGGATTGGGATACGTGTTCCTTAACAGAAAATAAGGAATATGTGTCCCAATTTCAATGGTTCATGAGTTGAATTCGAGAGTTTTTTATTTTTTATTTTTATATAAAATTTTGAGGAAAGTTTATATATCCCTTCAAACTACAACTTAATTAATAATGTTTCTCCAACTTACAAAAATAACTATTAATATCTCCCAACGACCAAAATACGCTTAATAATATAAAATAATTTTTTTTTATAAAAATAGCTAAAATTAAAGACTTTTTTTTTAAAAAAAAAAAAAAATAAAATTGAAAAATCTGAAAAAGACTATTACCCAATTAGCCAAATTTAAAGATTTTTTAAAAAAACTTAGTAAAAATAGTTCC